>CAMAPF010000012.1:0-390000 GCA_945859915.1 Cuscuta epithymum | reverse complement strand
GGCTGTTTACATTTAAGTTTTTAAGTTTTAAGTGAAATCGAAGTTTCAAACGACGTCGTTAGATGAAATGATTTTCGCACGAGTTTTAATACGACGTTTGTAAACGACGTCGTTATATAAACTAATATATAACAATGTAATGTTTGTAATTTACTCTTTCTATTACATTAACCTTTTAGGATGGATGCTAAATCTTAATACATTGTAATAGATACTCATCCGTCTCATTTTGGTTGTCCTACTTTCCTTTTTAGGTTGTCCCAAAATGAATGTCTTGTTTCCCTTTTTGGCATGAAATACGTGATTTTATCAATTCACTTTATTCTATTCAAATCTCAACCACAACTTTTACTTTTCAACCACTTTATTAATATTCGTTCCAAATTAAAAGTGGACAACCATTATGGGACGGAGGTAGTATATATTTTTCCAAAGAATGATAAAAACAAATGGCATATAAAACAATAATGTAAGTTTAATAATGCCAATAGATATATACTGTAAGATTGGATCTACTTCTCAAGAATGATTCTATTCCTTCCGAGAGCATTTGCATATTTGGAAGTGTTTGGGTGATACGACCCAAATACTTGTTATTGGGGGAATTGGCCCAACACATGATGTATAGGCTCATATCTCTTGCGGATAAGTGAATCCAGAAGTTTGTTATGGTCCAAGGTTGGGCAGCTCAACCCGCATGCTTGTGCAGCATGGCACGAGGTCCTTGAATAAATTATTTGGGCCATTGTTGGGAGCTCTCAGCCTACTGCCTCAGAATAATTGGCGAGAAAGCAAGGATTTGTCGGGAAACGCTTTTAATGCACTAGATATGGAAGATGTTATGATAGGGGATAGTCACTCATTGTTCATCACATCACCACCACCACCACCTACCCATGGTAGTACAAATAATAGCATTTGTTTCATTCTAATGGATTGCAACCTGTATTCAATAGCTTTATCTCTTCTTTTTTTTTTTCGCTATACTTTCAGCTTAGAATAGAGGCTCAACGTTCGGCTTGGTAAGGGTGTGCTATAATTGTCCTAAGTCATTTACAAAACTTGGCCCACTTTACCTTTCTTACTCTTTCTTGTTGTTACTTGTGCCCACAAATCAGCTGACTAACCCACTAAATCTACCCAATCCATCAATATCCCATGAAAGCCCAAGAGAAGGTGTTGAATCCGTGGACCGAGAAGAGTAAATCTCAACCCTTGTAACTCCTTCCTATAATATGCTCTTCAAAAGAAAAGGTGATTAACTTCGAGGTATTGATCTTGCTTCTTAAATGTCAATCACTAAAATAACATGTATAAAAATAAGAATAAATTCGATTTGAAGTTTTCACTTGCATTCAAAGTTTTCAAATAAGTAAGTATGAGGGGATTATATTTATTAGTATATACCTCTTATCTTAACTTGATCAAAGAGCAGTTTTTTGAAATATTATGAATGTGATTAAAAAGTAGCTATTATTTCTACATAATTTCAATATTAAATGAAAGAGTACATACCACACCTCTAGTCCTCTAGACATCTCATAGACAATAATTAAAATTTCTTCCTCAGAAACTGCCCCTCCCGCCACCGCCAATATTAGAATGTTTTTTTCCTCAAAACTCATCTGAAAAAGGTGTCGGGGAAGTTGCATGCCGATGATTACAATGACATGTTGAGCGGCAACAACAATACCAATGTGCCTAGTGGTGATATGAAAACTATAAATTGAATTACAAAAAAAAGGAGTGAAATGAAGAATTTTCCTGTTTTCTTTCTTTTTAAATCACATTTTTGTCCATACGTACGTATATGTAGCCCCTTTTTTGGAATTGGACTAATGTTTTTAAGAAAATCCATGGAATTGGACTAGAATTTTACGGAGTAATAAGCATGAAATTTCTATTTTTTGCCAGCTCTCTTGTACGAGTATAACATAAATAATATTTGAAATAATTTAAAATATATAACCAATATAAAAGTAGTTGACAAAAATGTGACACCAATAACTGAGCGTATTATATAGAAAAGAGAGAGATCGATTTGTCATAATACCAAGCTACTATTCAACATTTTACACTGATTCTCCATGTCATGCGACAAAATTAATACCAAATTCTGGACCTAGTTCCTGGAATCATTATATATATTGTAGAACAAAATTCTCATTGTACTTTTACTTTTAAAAAAGTAGTAGAAATATACTTAATTTTAATTGTATATAAAAATATACTTGTTTTCGTTAAAGAAGAAAGTGAGTGTGTGTCAAGTATCTTAGCTAGCTAGCTTGTGATCTGATGACATTGACACTTCCACGAAAAATGTTACATGTTCGAATTTCATCTCTGTTCAAGGATGTAGGTTGACCGTTGACCTTAACGTAGAATAAATACTACTACCTCTGTCCCGCTAGAAGGTTCTCATAGCAAAATGACACGATTATTTAGGTGATAATTAAATAAAGTACTTCAAGTATATTTTGGGAAATAATTTTAATAGGTATATATTATAATGTGTTAGTATTGATAACTGTGATGTTATAAATCTTTTATTTTTAATATTTAATGACTAATTTGTCACTTAAGATTGTTAATTGTTTTCTAAAATGGAAATGAGAACCTTCTAATGGGACGACCAAAAAAGAAAAGTGAGAACCTTCTTAAGGAGGAAGTATATATAATAGGTAAGGAAATTTTGCCCAACAAAAAACTTAGCGCGTGTAAACGAATTGAATTCTGATTGTTTGAAAATATAAAACAATTTGAAATATTCATAAAAATCGAAAGTGAAAATATAAATCGACAGTAGATAGTCGAGACATCAACTAACACTTGGGAGTTGGGAAAAAACAATACACAACGTAACAACCCACACATTTTTGCATATATATGAGGGTGCATGGGACTTGAATTTAGCTAATCTTCCACTAATTAAACTCAAAAGTCCAACTAAATCACATGGCAATGAGTTCAATAGTCCATGACAACCTAATTAGTACCTCTTAATTGCTCCATGCCTCCATCCATGCGAGCATGTCTCTGTGTTTTACAATTCAATTAAATCCATCACGTGTAACTACGTCCATAATAATCTGTAGCATGTCTCTTTGTTTTTCAATTCAAATTAATCAATAATCACGTGTAATTAAGTTTTTAATACTATCCCCGTCTCTTTTTAATCGCAACATGTTGAATTTTACATTATTCACATATACTACTTTGACTACATTTTATATTATTATTTTATGAAAATTATTGTTTAAAAAAATATTATTCAATTCATCTCATTACAAATTTTCAAAATCTAATTTTTAAATATTTTTTACTAATAGAGATTAAGATATAATTACGTTCAAAGATGTACGTTGGTAAATATGAAATGTTGATCGTTGCATCTAAAAAAGAACGAAGGAAGTAATAATTTAGTTAGCTGTTCTTTTATTAAAACATATTCTGTTTAAGTAAGTTAATTACCTAGAGTTAGCCAAACAATTATTAGTACAAACCCTCATACTTGTAACTTGAATCAATCATGATGTCAATTCGTGTTGACAATGAATTTGCACGGGAACTAATATTATAAAGAGAAAATTTCCTAAATACAATTATAACATGCATGTATAAAGTGCCGCATGAAATAAACGAGTTTGAATGGGTAAAATTTGATAAATTGAGAAAAATTTCAAACTTTCATGCATTATTACTCGAATATTAATTATACAGCGCCAAAGCGGGTACTAGTTTTTCTTCATGTTATCTAATGTGATTTGTCTTGGATTTTGGCCTACATGCTAGCTTTGGGAATTGTAATCTCAAAATACTTTTGTTTTATTTATGATTGTTTGACATAGAGGTACAAAACTATTACAGAGTATATAGATCTAATTTAAAACTTATTTATTAGTTATAATAAAAGTTGCTAAAATTTTTAAAAAGTGTTTTTCATTTTTTGGCTTAAAATAACTTAAATGAAAAAAGTATTTTCAAAAGATAGATTCTGCTTATTTTTTCTTAAATCGGCAGAATCAGCCAATGCAGCCACTTCAGCCAGAACTTCATAAATTTCACCAGACTCAGCCAAATCAGCCGATTTTCGTGCTACCAAATGGGCTCTAAATGTGCATTAAGTGAAATGAAGTGCGCAACACAAGGAGTACAACACAGTTACACATTATATGAAGTTGAATTATGCATTAGGTGGAACTGAAATGAGCATTAGTCAAAATTGAAATGTGCAGAGTAAAAGGTACAATGTGGTGACATTTTGCGTCTATTATTATGCACATTTCGATCTCATCTAATTCGCATTTAAAATTTATTTTTTATCTGCACATTTCAATTTCATCTAATGCATGTTCAATTAAGCGCCATCAAAAGCACATCCATTTCAATTTTAGATAATACAATCCAATAATCCAAATTCGTTCTTTGTTTAATTTCTCACCCGATGGTAAAACATCTATTTTTATATTACCACCTCAAATTGTGCAAATGACACATCAAGATGTATAAAAGAATGCCAAAGTCAGTGTATGACACCCTAAGATGGGGATTTAATTGATACCCTTATTCAATTCACCCGTGTGCTACAAGAAGCCATACACAGGGCAATTTTTTTTTAAGTGTAATGAATTTTTTATTTACTCCATTTTATGTCATTTTATATTGCTATATCATTTTATATTAGTTGTATTGGGATTTGGGAGAAGCATGTATTGAAAAAACTTGCTAATTTTGTGCAAACATGAAACAAATGACTTATATATAAATTATAGTTGCGAGATGTCGTTGGTATATAATTATATATTGTCAAGGGCGAAGCCAAGAGCTTTCAGGATGGTCAACCGACCCCGTTAAAAGTTTGAAAGTATAGAGTTTTGAAATATTTTCGACTTAATATATTATGGCACTCGTAACTCAATACGAGTAAAAAGTTAAGACTTCTGGAAAATCAGCACTATCTAAATGTAAAATCAGAAAAATTTGATGCATCCTATAGATTATTTCCCCAAATTTTTAAAAAAGAGTATAATTCACTCAATACTTACGTGTCAATCTATGATTGGTTACTAAAGATTTGATTATAACTCTTATTCAAACATTTAATTAATTCTTCCAAGTCCCAATGCAAGTTCACACTGTCCATGAATATCTATTTACATTAATTAGGCCAACTCATTTGGAGAAAAAGGAGGAGAAAAAATCTCTATTTTTAAAAATGTTATAACTTTTTTATTTGTACTCTAATTATATATATATATATATATATATATATATATATATATATCAAAATTCATAACTTTTTATGATCTTTCATATGAAACCAATAATTCATATGTAAAAATAATAGAGTCTAAAGATCCAATTGATGAAGATTTTAAAGCCTAGAACTTTTTTGTCAATAAAGCCTAATTTTTTTAAATAAATTAAATTTATAAAATTAAGATTTCATAATTAATGTTTACATTTTTTAATTGATTTAAAAAAATCTAAAACACTAGATTCCTTACTATCTATTGTTCTATATCGTAAACACGAATTATGAAATTCAACGTGTGATTCTCTTATTGATTTGGAATAGTAGATATTAACATTATTTTAATTTTAAAATCATTGTCTAACTCATTTACATGATGCAAATGCTCATATAATATAAAAAATAATTCATACTCTTACATTACAACATCTAATTAATTTGTAACATCTAATGATATGCTTAATTATTGATTGGATTGTGCATTAAATCATATTGTAAATTATATTTCAAACAATTCTTTAATTATTTATTAAAAGCATAATCACTTTTAGTTTATACCGTGAATAAAGACATTATGATATGAAAACATATTAACAATATGCATATAATTTTATGAACACAGTCAAAATCTTCACATGAAAGTTTCATACTCCTACGTAAAACTTTTTTTATTCTCCAATAATTATGAACAACTACAAGAATATCAATAATGTATGTCCATCGTCCCAACGAAACCCAACGAAACGTGGCCGCAACGGGGATAGACCGGGGTTGCAACACATGTTGTTAGTTTGTAACTGCAATATTGTGGTTGCCTTCTGTAGCGCAACCACATCGGGCCGCAACGGAGGTGCAGTTTCAATTCACGGGGAAAATCTACTACGTAACCCAACGAAACCGTAAGGTGGCCGCAAAAGAGGTTATACCGAATCGTATCAACACATCAACAATAATTAATTTCTTATTTCGTTCAAACGTAAAAGTAAATCACACCACATCGGCCGCAAGCTGCAATCGCAATGACTGTTGTTAAATGTCCCACACCGGAAACATTTGGATGAATAAAGTGCTATATTAACACATGGGTTACTCCTCCTATCAGGTTGACCTTTTAGGATGGAATCTCGTGTCTTAACATGGTATCAGAGCCAAATTGATCCATGGTGTGGGGCCCCTTATGAATCGTGATAACACGATTATAAAAACGGCGATAACGGCCGGATGAAAAAAAAACGGACCGATGAAAAAAAATGAATGATTGCACGATCCAGACGAAGTGTCTGGTCGTGAGGAGCGGTGTTAAATGTCCCACACCGGAAACATTTGGATGAATAAAGTGCTATATTAACACATGGGTTACTCCTCCTATCAGGTTGACCTTTTAGGATGGAATCTCGTGTCTTAACAACTGTAATCGCAATACTACTGCAATAAAAAACATTGATATAGATTAAAGAGTAAACATTGATATAGATTAAAGAGTAAACATTGATAACGTATTAAACTTTGTATCGTATGAATGATTGACAAATTGACGCGCCACTATCGGGATATTGCCCCAGACTTTACACTCGTAGATCAAAAACTTCAGTTGCGGTTTAACGTGACATTGATCTTATCGATTTAATTCGATTTATTTAAATTTGATTTGAATTGGTTTGGAGACTCAAACAAATATAATTGAAAACTCAGAAATTGATATTTGTATAAGAGAACGCTTAAGCTGACAAAAAGTCAAAAAAGTGGAGCAATAAGCAGAGACCTAGAGAGTAACCAATCCTCCATTTATCCCTGTTTTTCAACAAACAAATCATCCTAACCTCTTAAGGCATGTTTGGTTCAAGGTAATCAACTATGCAGGCCGGAATCTCGAGTTTTTTTCCAGAATAATGCAAAATAAAAATGTATTTACAAAATCAGGATCAAATTAAAACTATTTACCAAAATACTGCTGGAATAAACTAGGGTTAGAGAAAGCCGCCAAACCATTTGGCGACTCTCTTAATAATACGGACGAAGTGAGTACAAGCAAAGCAAGATTTGGTGGAAGACTAAGAAGATGTGGGGCCAATCTAGAAAAAAATCATCTTTTTCCTTTAAATGGATATAACTTTCATTTTTTGCTCCAAATTTTTTAAAAAACATATCAATTTTTATAACTTTTTCCGATCTTTAATATGACACCAATATGTAATATGTAAATTTTAAAAAAATTCTGAAGACCTTATGGGGTGTAAAAGGAGTTTTTTCCATTTCTGATCCTTCGACTATTATGTCAATGTTATTTTTGGTACTCGAATTCTAATTTTTCTATTTTTAGTCCTCGACTATTGTGGTAAGGATACTTTTAGTCCCCGATTTCAAGGTTTCCCACATTTAGTCCTCTAAGTATTATCAAATTGATACTTTTAGTCCTCTCATTATGATTTTGACAAATTTAGTGGAGAATTAAAAATGTCATTATCATAATAGTTGAAGGACCAAAAGTGTCACTTTTATGAAAGTTGAAGGACTAAATGTGAAAATTTTCAAAAACGGGTACCAAAAGTGTCTATAAGGCAATAGTCGAGTGATCAAAAGTGGCAAAAACTCGGTGAATAAACTAATTGCAATTATCCACCGTCAATAAACTTAATTCTCAACCAGTTTAAACCAAAATTATGTATTCACTCTGTCAATTCAATTTTTAAATATACTTACCCAACATAGTTCTTAGTTAAATTTTAACACTTTTTAATCTACATCAACTTTTAACCAATTTTTTTAGGAAAACCTTAATATTCTATTGTCTTGAGTTTTTTAAGTTCAAATTTTTTCTTAAGCAGATCTGAGGGTTAAAATTAAAATCTCATCATTATTTTATACATGTTTCAGTTATTTTTCGAGAAAATACTTGAAGCAATAAAAAATAAATTCCAAATTTTTATTCCATAATAATGTTTAATTTCTTAAATCAAAATGTCAACCAATATTTTATTTTTTCAATGTAAAAATAATTCAAGAGTTTTTTTGCTTTGAAATGTTTTACATTTTGAGCTTAAAAATTAAGCGTAAAGAACGATAGGTGATCGAATCCTTAGATTTCCGTAAAAAAAAAATTGATTTAAAAGTTCACGTACATGAAAAAGTGCTAGAATTTAACAAAAACTATGTTGGGTAAATATATTGAAAAATTGAATTGACAGAGTGAATAGAATATTTTGGTTTAAACTGGATGAGAATTAAATTTATTGACGATGGATAATTGCAATTAGTTTTTTACCCCATATGGTCTTCAGAAAATTTATAAACTTTATATATTATATATTGGTGTCATATGAAAGATCACAAAAATTTATAAAATTTGATATATTTTTTAAAAATTTGGAGCAAAAATATGAAAGTTATAGCCATTTAAAAGAAAAAGAGTTTTTTTCTACATTGGCCCCACCTCTTCCCATACATGTTAGTCTCTGGCTTTGCTTGTACGCACTTCCTCCGTATCATTGAGAGAGTCGCCAAATGGTTTGGCGGCTTTCTCTCACCCTAGTTTATTCCAACAGTATTTTGGTAAATAGTTTTAATTCAACCTCAATTTCGTAAATATTTTTTTATTTTGCATTATTCTGGAAAAAAACTCCGGAATCTCATGCCCGGAATCTGAAATATCCATGTTTGGTTTGCGGGTTTATTTTTTTTGGGGGGAATGTCACATTCCAAAAAAAGAAGAGAAAGTAATAGGACGTCCCTTCATCTCAAACTCACTCACCTCTTAGGTTATCTTACATTCCTTGGTGAGAAAGAATTTTATTCCAAAAATACTCATTCTCATTTAACCAAAATGGTTTAAATAGCATACGGAATATTTATTTTTTATTTTTCTTAACTCATCCGCATAGTAATTTTATTAAAGAAACCCATCGGTATTGGATTAAGAAATACAACATGTGACTTTTGAATATTATTTATTAAAAATTAATTAAATAATTACATATTTATGACTAAAATAAAGATTGTTTACAAAAATGTGAGTAGTGACTACAGTAGTAACTTAAGCATAATAACTTATATTGAATTTTTAAACTTAAGTGATCCTGATAAGTTAATAATTGAGGAGGTGGTTTTATTATTAAGAAAAATAGAGTTTGTGTGGTTGATAGTGAATTAATAAATTAAGAATAAAGTAAGAATGATTTAGAAGGATCAAACATAGTGAATTATCTTTAGTAGGAGTAAAATATAACATGCAACTTTTCCTTAAATAGAAGCCTATATCTAATATTTCCTAAATAGGATCACCATTAATTTTCTACCCCTAATCTAATTAATTAATTGCCCCCTAAGTCCCTTGAATAATCAGGTCGTCATTCTATTGGTGACGAGTGGTCCATTGATTTTTTTATCGATGAAAACGTAGGCTCCTATCGATGAAGACAATATTTCTCGGAACCCCGATGATTGTAATAAGGGTATTACGAGAAAAATTTTAAGGGCATCGAAGTAATTCACCAAGTCTGCTGTATAATATATCATTTAACCAAACAAATTAATGTCGCATTCCTTTAGTCTTAACCAAACACAATTGGGTACAAATTGAATACATTCTCATCAATCTAACATATCCAACAATCTGACATTCTCATGGTAATCTGACATTCCTTGAACCAAACAGACCCTTAAAGTCAACATTCGGTTGATCGTGTGTGGATTTTTAGTAGATGAAACTCTGGTCTGGATTAGAGTCATTAGACTATACTCCGCATATACTACGTAATATAATGCATGCGTGCTTTAATTTGCGTGTAATTAAAATAGGCTAAAGGGTCAAATAGATCGTACCGATCCAGTAAGCTCAATTCAGTCCCTGAACTAAAAAAGGTCCAATTCACACACCGAACCGGCAAAAAAGAGTTCAAATTTCATTTTTTATGTTAAACAACCGGTAAAAAAGGTCGAATTCGCACTCCTAAACTATTAAAAAGTGTCAAAATTATAATAAATCGGAAATAAAGAACAGAAGTAATTTAAAAAATTACATGTTGTTTACTCTTAAAAAATGAAATTTGAACCATTTTTTGTCGATTCGGGGTGTGAATCGAACCTTTTTTTTAGTTCAGGGACTGAATTGAGCTTACACGTACGACCGGTACATGGGTCTATTTGACTCTTTAGCCATTAAAATAAAATGTGTATCGTACAACCTAAATAGGCAGCTGTGAAGAACAACTTAGCCCGGTTTAATCATTATTTTTGACCAAAATTCAAAATCTACGGGTTATAATCGATATCTTGATCACTTTCAGATCACCAGCCGTTAAATATTTTCACCTTTTTCGTTTTAAATCACAATAATTTCAAGAGTCATCATACCACTAGATTTTTTCAATATTTCTCCCAAATATTGTATGGCTTTTGACCATTATTATTGAGCGACACTACGTTGTTCCCTTCTCCGATCGAAAGTAATCCATAATCATCATAACAAAGTACTCCGTATGTTTTAGAGTGTTTTCTGCATTTTCAAGTCTTTATCCTCTATGATCCATGCTAAGTACATTTTCAATGTACGTAACATCACAAACGCATAGGAGTACAATTATGTAACACAGACAATTATACAAACAAAAATTAGATCAAGCGATTATTAGTCTCATACTCCGTATTTATTTTTATGTGATTAACTTTTTATGAATTCAACGCTAATTATAGAATTCCTCTTTTTTAATCATTGCACCACCAATGCAATCGTGTTTTAATAATTTTCAAACATATAAATGCATGTTTTTATGGAAATTATGGTGGGCACACCTGGAGTTGCGTGTTTTTCTCCAGAGAAGGTAGTTTCTAATCTTATTTTCCAAAATATGATACTTGGAAACACCCAAATTAAATCCAATTGCCACATTATTTACCCGCCAGATCACATGGTCATGTCCATCATATATACGTACGTAGTAATGTAGTATATTTGTATCATCTAAAAATAACAAAAACTTGAGTTGCCCATCCCTTACCTATCGGAATTACTCAATTACTTGCAAATGTATGGTTTCACACTTTCTGTCCGACCGCATTATTGTGTTGGAAGGACTATCTCAACCTGATTCTCGATCAGATTGCACGACTTGGATAGGCTCAATGAGTATCTTCGTGCAATTTTTTCTATTACTTATACAAATAATATTATTTTATACCTAGCTATATAAAGATAATACTTCCTCCGTTCCATAATTCTTGCAAAATTGTGATTTTTACACTATTCACAGATCTTACTTTGATCATGATTTTCTACTAATATACATAATCAAATTATTACGTATAAAATGTTATTGAACTCTTATTAATGTGAATTTTCAAAATATCAACTTTTTATAATGTCTACTAATACATAATTAAATATAATTACAGTCAAAGTTGTGCATTGGCAAACGAGAAAGTCAAACTGTTGCAAAAATTATGAAACGGAGGATAGTATATACTAGTATGATTGAGAATCATATATTTAAATTGGAGGGTAAGGAATCTAAGAATGCTCAAAGTTTTACATTTCTGATTATATTTATATATCATTGTAAAATGTGCACGGTGCACACGTGGCATGAGAAATAGCCATATAAATATTAGTAAATAAATTCTTTCTCTCCTTATTTGAATGATTTTGAGTCAATTCCCTAAATAGGACTAAAAAGTGGCAAAATTGCACAAATAGGACTACATTTTTTAAATTCCCTTAATAGGACTATTTATGTGTGTTTGGACAAATATACCCTTGTAACTTATGAAATGTTTTAATTAATAATAAAATCATAAAAAAATTAATAAAAATCGAAAAAAATACTAAAAATCGTAAAAAAATAATAGAAAATAAATAAAAAAATATTTTTAAAAAAAAAATTAAAAAAAATAAAAAATAAAAAAATAAAAATAAAAAAAATCATAAAATTAAAAAAAAAAATTACCACCCCTGCCACCCCCAGCACCACCAGCTCCCATCACCGGAGAAAAATATGCCAACATTTTAAATAATGCCATAATGATGGCATATTTAATGAAAATGTTGGCATATTGAAGAGTAATTATGCCATCTTTTTGGCATTTTCAGAAAAATATGGCATTTTTTTACCAAAAGTGGAAGAAATTTCACCAATCGGAGGTGGTGGTGCTGGGAGGCGGCGGGAGGCGGTGGGAAAGGTATCCATAATTTTTTTCATTTTTTATGGATTTTTACTATTTTTTATTATTTTTTTAAAAAAATTAAAAAAATAAAAAAATAAATTTTTTATTTTATAAATGGTTTATAAATTTTTTATAATTTTTTTTACGTTTTTTTAAATATTTTTTACGTTTTTTATGATTTTATTATGAATTAAAGCATTTCCTTATAAATTAATACTCTTAGGGGTATTTAGGTTAGAAAATCAATGTTTAGTCCTATTTAGGGAATTTTAAAAGTAGTAGTCCTCTTTGTGCTTTTTAGGAACTCATTAGTCCTATTTAGGACAATTTCCGAATGATTTTATACCGTTTTGGTAAGTTTTTCTCCACAATGTCAAGGAGACCGTCTAGATGTTGACATTGTTGTTGACATTGCAGGGAAAAACTTACCAAAATTGTATAAAATCATTCAAATAAGGAGAGAGATAATTTATATGCTAATATTTATGTGGATATCACTCATGCCACATGTGCACCGTGCACATTATAGCATTGGAGATGCTCCAAGGGTGAACTGAGTGATATAGACGAGGCGAGATACGGAGTATCATAAATTAGAGTAACTATTTTCACTTTAAAATCATTGAATTGGATGCATGAGACGTATATCGAAATTGTACAGCACATTAACTCCTATTGATTGATAATAAAAACAATGCATTGCATATTCATCAAAATTATCATTAAACAATGCTATCTCTATTATCTATCCCTTATCAGTTGATGAAAACGGTTAGCAACACAAGAGGGGGGGTGAATTGTGTGTGTGTGGAACCGTGACAGTTTTTCGCCGAGTTCTAGTGTGGGATAAAGGGAATTGCGAAATAGTAAAGTGCACAAGAATTTAACGAGGAAAAATCCCTTGGCTCAAAGGGATTGAAAAACCTCGACCTCCCTCGGAGGAATTTTAAACAACTTCACTAAACAAGCCTTTGAAAGAGTTACAAGAGTGATTCTCCTAATCTACCCTTGAGCCTCCCCAACTCTCTCCTCTCTAGGAAGAGTTATGCATCTCTACCTTGCGGGTAGAGAGCCTCTCAGCTTTATCACAAAGCTCTCACACACACTTAACCCGAGGCAGCTACTCTAGCCAATTAAGCCTCAATATTCCAAGTACAATATGAAAGGGAAAAGAAAAAGGTCTGTCTAGAACTCCGAGCGGGCAGTTTCAGGCGCCAAGGACTTGATCTTTTTCTTGAATGATTCTTCTAAGTATTTTTCTCGGTTCAGCACACTTCTCTCCTTTTGGTTGCTCGAATATATATATGCTGCTTGGAATGAATCCGTTGGGGCTCTCTTTCCTTGAGTAGATCAATAGGGATTCTTGCCTTGTTTCATTTTGAAAACCTTTCCATCTTTAGAGCAAGATCCACTTCCGTGCATAAGGATTGATTGCTTCAAGAAAAATTACTAGCAAGAGATATTATTTACTTAACATGATTAAGTATGCAACGGTTTACATAAGTAGTCAACATCCCAAGAGATATTTATTTAAATAAGGAAGCACTTGCATTAATATTAAAGCCTACGGTCCACTAATGGCAAGGCAACTTTCCAAGCACTTTGAAAGTATTTCCATACAAATGAGGCAACAGTCATAACTCGTAAGCAAGCAAATTCCAAGTAAAAGAAGTTTCCTTTTTAAAATGATTTGATCATTTAATGGATCTTTCTATAAAAGCAATATTATTTGCCAAAGCCTTTTATAATGATTCTTTACTTAAGGTGCTAATCATGCTACGTAAAAGATTTCATAAAAGATCTTTTATGAATGCTACTTAAGATCTTTTCTAAATTCAAATAATGCCACGTAACTCATGCATGCATAAACTCAAAGCACTCATATGTAAGACCCCGTAATAGTTCTGTCTATGGGTCCTATGAACCCAAATCCAGGGAGACCTGCATGGTTAGATATGGATTAGTTTCATCCCTTGTTCCTGCATGGTTAGTCATCAACAAAACAACATATTCAACATCAGTTATCATAATGTAAGAAACATGTGGGTTTGGTGTCATTTTAAGAAAACAAATGATAAAATGGTTATTGATGGAGTATATGGCCCAGGAACCCCCGGCCCATAGACTCCTACTTCTCCTACACAAGTCCATTGAGCTCAGGAAACGACTCAGGCCCAGATACAATGGCCCAAGCCTCAAAGTAGCCCGGAATACGCACTGGGGTGCCTTCGGCCTCCTTGTCCGAAGGCTCCAGAAACTCACGAAGTAGCCCTATCTCACATATGAGGCTACTGGGAGAAAAACGGCGAAAAACATGAGCCTTCGACATTACCAAGCCCTCGGCATTAGGGAACCCCTCGGGGTTACACACACATCACAACTCCTTCAGTCCAAACTTGCCTTTGGCCTAAAGGAGTGGGGGACTGGGACAACTCCTCAGTAATCACACGTGCATGTAGCCCTCGGGTACATGCATCATTGCACCCTTCGGTAGAGGCCTAAAATAAAAAATGTTCCACAAAGCCACTGACGATGATGAAACAGCCTTCATCACAACACATACACATATTATTTACGCCTCCCTCAGAAAACCCCCGACATGTGAGGGACTGAGGAGAGGCTCAGGCATTCATACAAGCGTTATACTTCCTTCAGAAAACCCTCGGCATGTGAGGGACTGGTGGAAGCCTTCGGCTATCAGCAGAAGGCAAATTCTCAAACAAAGGCACCCAAACAGACGATGAAGCCTCCGGAAGAACCAACACTTCTACTCCTTTTCCCTCAAGTACCTTTCGGCAAAAAGAGTAAGGGACTCCTGATGGAGTATATGGCCCAGGAACCCCCGGCCCATAGACTCCTACTTCTCCTACACAAGTCCATTGAGCTCAGGAAACGACTCAGGCCCAGATACAACGGCCCAAGCCTCAAAGTAGCCCGGAATACGCACTGGGGTGCCTTCGGCCTCCTTGTCCGAAGGCTCCAGAAACTCACGAAGTAGCCCTATCTCACATATGAGGCTACTGGGAGAAAAACGGCGAAAAACATGAGCCTTCAGCATTACCAAGCCCTCGGCATTAGGGAACCCTTCGGCTGAACTTAGCCCTCTGTCACTCGGGGCCTTCGGCTACACAGGGGTCCTTGGCTACATGGACCCCTCGGCCGCACAAGGAGCCTTCGGCCAAACATGCTCAATCATCGAAGATTCCTTTTGGAGACAGCCAACCACCGCATTTAATGCCACGTCACATCCACCAACCGCATTCAATGCGGTGAACGTACCACTGCCGGTGCCACCCGACTGATGTGACCCTTCAGCCGTTGGATTATTGACACGTGTACTCTCGTCGCATTTATTGCTGCTATAAATAGCAGCCCATTTCTCCTTGTAAATCAGGATCTACATCCCAACTCCACATCTCGAGTTCATTTAATAAATCGACTCTCTCTCCTCCTATTTGCTCTGACTTCTCTCTAGTTATTCCCACAATAACCCCTCGGATAAGATACCCCCGGGTAGACTATCCATCAGTTATTTTACGATTATATCCTCCAGAAAGTAAGAAAAAAGAAAAAATGAATTCACAAAAAAAAAGGAATAAGTGATAGATAAGGGGACAAATTAGAAAATTATAAAGATTGTGGAGTCTAATTAAGAAAGTGTTCATATTTTTTAAAAACCCAAAAAGATAAGTGTATACGTAGTATATCTTACAAAAGTGGAACTAAGAAAGTATAAAATTATAAAATAATATTATTTTTATCATCTTCATTACTCATTAAATAAAACCATGCATGTATGGAACTATGTTTATTTGATGATCGATTATATAGGTAGTATTAATCAGTACATGTCTAAAAATTACCATAACATACGTAGTATGTACTACTAATAAACTTTAGATCATCTTTGAATTTCACGGTAAGTACGTATGTTAACATTAATTCATTACTCATGAAAAGATTTTTTTCATGAAATAAATTAGAGTTTGTTTGGCACCCCTGAAAATAACCCTGAAAATGAATGAAAGCCTGAAACGATCAAGTAGTGATTGGATTTCCTGAATTACAAAAAAAAAAATAACAAATGTTTACTATTTAATAAAAAAAAGAGAACTATATAACAATAGCTACGACAACCATCTACAAGAACCATCTACAACAAATTGGGCATAACTTGTTTTTTTGTTACAGCACTCAACACAATAATCAAGTGGCACATTTAGGATGTTTTTACTTGGACAAAAATTTGTTGTTCTGGTCTAATCTGGTAAACATCTGATCTCTTTGTATTTTATAACTAAGAAATCCAGGTCTGCTTTGTTCTGGTCTTTTCAGGTTAATCTGATCTTGTTGAGTATGTGGTTTTGTTGATGACTAACCATGTAGGTAGAATGACGTACAGAACCGCTCCAGTTCCGTGAGCTACGAGGAATAGAACTATTCGTTCACTAACCATGCAGGTGGACAATTAAACTGATAGGACTACGAAGAGTTCTAATATGAACTCTGGACAGAACTGTTCCATGAAATACTCGTTCCCATATTAGTTACGTATCCGCATGTGCATGTCTTTCGACGTATGATATTTTGCGTGCATTAATATATTTCCGTAATTGATTGGATATTCTGTTGAATGTATTGTTACTTATGGTTTATGGAAAGTTCTCTGAATACCTTTAAACTAGTTGTCCGTAGTATTTGAATTTGATATATAAAAGGTCTTCTTGCTTAATATAGTAATTGAAATATTTTTGGTGGATTGCATAACATATGATTTGATTGACCATTGCATTAAATAAATACTTTGCTTTTTGGAAGCTGCCGTAGGAGCCATATGCTTTTTAAAATAATTATGTGCTTACCATTCAAATTGAAAAGCCATCATTGCTTGCTTTTTTTAAAAAAAAGGAAGATCGTTGCATGTTTTGAGCATTCTGCTATCAAAGGAAAAAGCTACTTTAGTAAAGTTACACAATTCGAATAAACCCATATATGCCAAGTATTGTATTCTGCGAGATTCATTAATCTTACTATGGAAAGATAATATATTACTGTCTTGCCAATTATTCATTGTCTTGTAAGACCATAAGAGCTCGGTTGACCTGAGTATCAAGATGGAAGGTGTTTAAATTATTTCAAGGCAAGTATCAAGATTGATTTCGAGAGAAGAAGGCTCCAACGGATTAATTCTGAGGTCTCCTATATAATCGAAGTAGCTGGAGAGAAAAAGTGTGCTTGACCGAGAAAATATCAAGAGAAACACTCAAGAGAAATACCAAGTCCAAGACACCTGAAACTGCTCTCGGAGTTCTAGACAGAGTTCTTATTCCCTTCTTATATTGTAATTAGGTTATTGAGGACGAGCTAAGAGTAGCTTCCTCGGGTTGGGATCAAGTGTGTTGTGAGGGCTTTGCTGTAAAGCCGAGAGGCTCTCTACCCACAAGGTAGAGAAACGAAACTCTTCCTAGAGAGGATAGAGTTGGGGAGGCTCAAGGGTAGATTAGGAGAATCACTCTTGTAATCTTTCAAAGGCTTGTTTAGTGAAGTTGTTTAAAATTCCTCCGAGGGAGGTCGAGGTTTTTTAATCCCTTTTGAGCCAAGGGATTTTTCCTCGTTAAAATCTTGTGCACTTTACTATTTCGCAACTCCCATCTCCCCACACTAGAACTGTGCGAAAAACTGCCACGGTTCCACACAAACACAATTCACCCCCCCTCTTGTGTTGCTAACCGTTTTCATCAGGTCTGATTTGTTTAAGTCTGGTCTGGCTTGATCTGGGACTGAAATCAGACCAAGTAAAAACATCCTTTGTAAAAAAAATAAGTCATAAGATTAATAAGTAAAATTGTTTCATATTACTCTCTCCGTCCCATTAGAAGATTCTCACTTTCATTTTTTGGACGTCCCATATAAAAAATCGCATTTCCATTTTAGGAAACAACTAATAATCTCAGTGACAAATTAATCATTAAATATTAAAACTAATACATTTATAACATCACAGTTATCAATACTAACTACAATATAATATATACTCGTACGTGTTAAAAATATTTCTCAAAATACACACGAAGTGCTTTATTTAATTATTATCTAAATAATCGTTTCCTTATGATCACAACCTTCCAACGAGGAGGTAGTATCTAAGAAGTGTATTTCACTATGTGGGCGAGTAGGCGACGTACGATTCAATTGATTAATTGGTTTGATTTGAAAGTTTGATACATTTAGAATACTACGGAACACATGCATAACATGCTTAAATATGATCTAATTATTTGAAGTAATCATGTTTCATATTATGTACCAAGTGTATTTTGTTATTATCTAAATCTACTTTGATCCATTTAAAATTGTTCTAGTTGTTCTAGTCGAAAATATAATTTGATTTAATTAGGCTCTATTCGGCACGCCATTCAGCTGAAAAGGAGCTGAAATTTTGAAGGTTCAGTCAATTTTAATTAAAATAGTCATGTTTGTTTCAAAGGCTTAAACGGGCTTGAACTGAAATATATGGACTGAACTCAAACGTTTAGGGCATCCTCATCCATAGATTATTTTTGGAATCATTTTGATGACGTGGAAGATTTTTTTAGGATCATGAATGAGGAGTTGAGATTATTTTATGAGATTATTTGATAAAATAATCCGATATCAAATTCTAAGGCTGAATTATTTTGAGATTATTTCCAACTTTTAGACATTCTCAACTCCCAATACATTTACAGTTTTACACGCATGATGACTCTTGGAATGAAACTTTAAAGTAACCATTCTCCATGCCTTGCAAATCTTTTCTTGAGTAAACTATTAATTCCAAATTATGGCCGGGAACGGAAACCATCTGACACTATTTCGTATTTGCAGTTTGTGTGCAATTTATATTTAACAAAAGATAAATATAGATCTAGTTAAAATCAAACTAGTGAAGATTGAGGGTTTGGAATATAGTAGTTGTATTCCTAGATATTTGTAATAACTTATTCATTATAATTGCGACTGCATATATAATTGGCTAAAGGGTCAAATAGACCCTTAAACTAACTTAAAGTGTTCAATTAGCCCCTTATATAGGAGGTTATGTCCGGCCGTCGCCAATTGGGGAGGTTCCAGGTGGAATATTTTGATGAAATTTTTTGAGCATCTTCTTCATTAAGTCTAGTTTACCCATATCAAATTTCAGCTAAAAATTCAACCGGGAAGGCAGTCAAATGAATTTCCGAAATGTACTGCGTTGTTTAACTGCGCAATTATCTTTAAAAATTGATTTGACTGTCTTCCCAGTTGAATTTTTAGCTGAAATTTGATATGGATAAACTAGACTTAATGAAAAAGATGCTCAAAAAAATTCATCAAACAATTCTACCGGAAACCACCCCAATTAGCGACGACCGGGCAGAATCTCCTATATAGGGGGCTAATTGAATACTTTAAGTTAGTTCAAGGGTCTATTTGCCCCTTTAGCTTATATAATTATATACGTAGTATAGTATAGTATTATAATAGGTTGATTTAGTGCATGTGTGCATTTTTCTACTGCGTATGTTTTTCCAGGATTTGTTTTTTACTTTTGTGTGCACATATATGTATATTATTAGTATATTTATTACGTGTATATATGAAGAATATGATGAGTGCTTGTGAGTGTACGTGGCTTGTGGGTACATTTAATGAATTAAGCGAGAGATATTGAATTTAATTGTATGTCCCATAAAAAATTTAGGTAAATTGAGATCAAGGTTGAGATTAAATTGATATGTTTTGAGATTATTTACGTGTCAATGATGTGGCGATGATAAACCATGAAAAACTGTTAATTTGAGTAGCATGAATGGAGATGCTCTTAGGGAGGCAACGTTTATATTCAGTCGCACCCTTCCAGACTTCACATTCCCATAGTGTCCTTCATCTCACGCAAAACCTCTCCTCCGATTTCTTTCCCAGCCGACTGCCAAGGTATGCATTCTTCACTTCTCCCAATTCCTTGCTGATAAACCCAACACCTATTTCCTCCGTAATATGAAGGCATCAACTTTTATGCTTTCTCATTCTCCATTTGTTCTGTGCTTTATTCGCTGCTCTACCGGAAATTTAAAAAATTACGAATGAGGTAACCTGAGTAGCTATAAAGAATGCCATCTATCAACGTTAAAAAAAATTGGTATGAAAAAAAAAACTGGTTTTAATTTGTTTTTAGTAATAGAAATTCTGGAATATGGGGTTCCCTTAGAATAATACGGAGTAATAATTAGATACGTAGTACAGTATAATACTTACTTTGTTGTCATATTTGCTCTCATCCACTATGTATTTTATTCTATATGTCCTTTAATATGCTCTCATCCCTGCACTTATTCAGCTCTTTTTACCAAACAGGTTTACTTCATTCAACTGACAATTCAGATTGAGCACTTTCAAGTTCAGTTCCAGAAAATAGTCTCTGTTTCAGACAATAGACCCTATTTCAGACATTAACTTCCAGTTCTCAGCTTGTTGTGTCAAACATAGCCTAGATCTAATTTGAGATCGAAACTCGTTGTATTGCAAAGTGAAAACATCACGAAATACAGTATGGAATAATATGGAATGTATTACAGAGTACTCCCTCCGTCCCATTTATATTGTCCCGTTTTACCTTTTCGGGAAGTCTCACTTAAATTGTCGCATACCATATTTGGCAAAGTTTGTGTGACTATAAATCATTCTTACTTTATTCTTATTTTACCAATTAATATCAACCACACAAACCTACTTTTCTTAATAAACGTGTCACCCTCTTCCGGGACAATATAAATGGGACGGAGGTAGTAACATTTTTGGTAATAAAGTACTCCCTTCGTCCCAAAAAATTGTCCCCGCATAAAATGAAAATGTAACAAAAGGTAAATGAATTGTAGCCACAAAAACTTTCCAAAAGGGGAAAGTAGAACAAGTTTTTGGGACGGGCAAAAAAAGAAAGCGGGGACAATTTTTTGGGACGGAGGGAGTACAAAGTAGAGTTTTTTTGTCCTAAATAGGACTTAATTATTAGTTAAATTCCCAAATAGGAGTAGATGTATTTTTATTCCTTAATAGGACTATTCTTCCAATCTTACCCTCTATCTCGGTGCAATCCGTCTCATTTTCTGTGCAGACCTTTCCTTCTCCACACACATCTTCCCTTCTTCCCCCAACACATACTCAACGTATTTCTCTTCTTTGTAAAATAGGTTTTCTGCTCCGATTCTTGAATTCTTCTCCACATACCAACTAATCTTCTCCAATCTGCTTATATTTCAGGTTACAAGATGGTGAGTTTCCTTCTCTGCTCATCTTCTCCGATTGGAAAGCTGCAACAACGAGCTCTTCTAGTGCAGCGACGACGACGGCGAGCATCGGTCGGAGGCGAGTATCAGCGAGCAATAGAGGCGAGAAGAGGTGAACAACGAGGGAGTGAGTGAATCTCGGTCCAGATCTGAAGGAAGAGTAAAGTAACTCATTGTTCATCCCCTCCTTCTTCCTCCGGCCTCTCTTCTGTGTTTTTCTCTTCCCATCTTCTGTTTCATCCTATGGGCGATGTTCAACTTCTTCTTTGATTGTTATAATTGCCAAATTTTTCTATGAGAATGCCATTTAAATGGAATTCTTACACTTCAAAAATTTTACATTTTCCTTTGAAAATGCCATTAAGATGGCATTCCCGGTTCGTTTTGGCATTCGGATAAAAAAGTTTACATAAGTGACGACATCGGCCAGATCTGAAGTTGTGGTGGCCGGATCTGCAAAGGCGGCAACCGGATCTGCAGTGGTTGTGGCGGGATCTGTAGGGGCAGCTGGCAGCGGTCAGACCTACGGCGGTGGCAACCATGTTTGAACCGGTGGCGGTAGAATCTGAAGGGGCGGCTAATTTTGAGGCTGTGGCAATGGTCGGCGGCCGGCGGCGGTCGACGGCGGGCAGTTCGGCGGTCAGTCAGCAACGACATGTTTTGTCAAGACTAAGGGTATTTGTGTCTAATTATAAATAATAACTCCTATTTAAGGAATTGTTAAACTTTAGTCCTATTTTGGCAAATAAAACTTTAATTACTCCCATTTAGGTAAATCTCCCTAAAAAGTACGACGTAAGTACAGTATAATTATTAATTAATGTTAAGATAAGTATATTGGACACACTTATGGACAGCTAATACATGATTATGAGGCATGTAATTATGGCCAGCTATAGGTATAGAATCTGACACTCGTGGATATATGGTCGTATATTTCCTCTTTCCAGGTTCTTCCATTCCCTTGATAAACGGGCGCCGCACCAATGTAATGTGTAGACAAAATTATTTTTCCTGTACAGCTATATCTGATATGATTATCCATCCCAAACATTTATTACGGACTACTACCTAATTACGCACTCCTTCCTTCCCTTAAAACTTTATAATGTTTGACCGATATGAAGATTAATAAAGTAAAAATTTTGTGGTTGAGATTTGTTCAGATAAGATAGAATTAACTGGAATCACAATTTTTTTTAAAAGGGAAAATAACAAAGTTGGTGGGACATTCAAAAAAGAAAAGTTGGCAAAGTTTTTAATAGTCTACCATATTTTGATGTGATATCTAGCCTTATTTAGATGATTTGTATTAAATTAGTTGATTTGTAAATCCCACATAATCCTCTTGTAATTACTCTCATTACCTTGTATACTCTCATCATTCTTGTATAAATAGTGATAATGTAAAGACATCTCCTCAAGGGAGTTTACACATTCTCCTATATGGTATCAGACTAAGTCGGTCCATTATTCCTGTGTTTCTTTTCTGCATTTTTTCACCATGACCGGAGAAGCCTCCTCTTCCCGAACACCTATTCATCCTGCCCTTACTCTCACCAATATCAAAACACATATTCCTATAACTCTCGATCTCAAAGACGATGAGTATTCCTCGTGGGTGTTCTTGTTTGAACTTCATCTTGAGGCTCATAACCTCATGTTCCTCATTGACGGCACTGCTGCCCCTAGCACCATTGACGGCCCTACCGCCAAACAACTTGACGCCATAGTCCGTCAATGGATGTTCTCTACCATGTCTAAGGACTTGATGCTTACCGTTCTCAAATCCGGTAAAACCGCAAAGGACCTATGGGATCGCCTCAAAACTCTGTTCCAAGACAACAAAGGCACCCGTGCCGCTCTCTTGGAAAGCAAGTTTGTCAATCTAAAATTTACGGACTGTTCGGACGTCGATGATTACTGTGACAAACTCAAAACCATGCCTGACCGTCTTCAGGATCTTGATTTTCCTATGAATGAAAAACGCTTGGTCATTCAGCTAGTCAACGGCTTACCTCCTGAATATGATACAGTAGCTTCCTTTATCTCCCAGTCTATGCCTCCCTTCGAAGCAGCACGATCTCAACTTCGTACGGAGGAGCAACGCCGGGCCCAGCAACAAACAACCACCCAATCGACTGCTCTAGCCGCCCAGGAATCACCGAACAACAACTCTGCTGCAGCTCTCACTGTATCCTCACAACAGGCTCTGTCTCAGGATCGCCCACCAGGGCCGAGATTCCCAAACAACAACGGTGGTCGCCGCGGACGCTCGCCGAGATTCTCCAGCAATAATGGTGGTCGACGACCATCGAACTCTGCTTCGAACGGCGCTCCATACCCTGGCCGCAGTTATTCGCCGGATGTCCCTCAGATCGGGCCACCCTATTTTCCCGGCTACCCATCTGCTTGGCCTCCCTACTGGTCGATACCGCCATGCCCGTACCCGTCTATGTCGGCTTCGTTCTGGTCCGCATCTCCACAGCGGCCGCAGGGCTCTCGCCCCTCTTCCGGTCCACATTTGGGCCAACCCAATTTTGACTTACATAAGGATAAGGGCCAGGCCCTTATTACTCATACGGATGCTTCCTTGAAACCCGAAGACATTGCCGAAGCTTACAGCTCATTATCTTTGCAACAACCGGATGATTCTTTTTACATGGACACCGGGGCCACATCTCACCTCACGGCTAATCCAGGTACCTTGTCTAGTGTTTTTAATAATAGTGGTGTTCGCTCAATTTTAGTCGGGAATGGTAGTCATATTCCAGTTATTGCCTGTGGAACCAAAACCTTAACCCTCCCCGATCGCAATCTATATCTCAAAAATACCCTTGTTGCCCCCCATATTATCAAAAATCTTGTGTCTGTCCGTAAATTCACTACTGACAATAATGTTTCTGTTGAATTTGATCCTGCTGGTTTTTCTGTGAAGGATATGACTACGGGGACCCGTATTATGAGATGCAATAGTTCCGGGGAGCTATATCCAATAACTGGCAACGCTGTGTCCACCACCACCACTCCTGTTTCTCTTGCTGTTGTGTCACCCGACATCTGGCACAAGCGTCTAGGTCACCCTGGTCAAGCTGTTCTTGATTTATTACGTACTAAGTTTTTAATTAAATGTACAAAAAATAATGGTTTCAATCTTTGTCATTCTTGTCAAGTTAGCAAACATGTTCGGTTACCTTTTACCCCTTCTGGGCCCAACACTACCGCTCCTTTTGATATTATTCATAGTGATTTGTGGACTTGCCCACTCAATAGTAATACTGGCTTTAAATATTATCTCATTTTATTAGATGATTTTACCAACTATCTCTGGGTCTATCCCCTTAAACTCAAATCTCAAGTTTTTGGAAAATTCCTAGAATTTAGTAGATTTGTGCGCACTCAATTTGAAAAAGAAATCAAATCTTTTCAGTGTGACTTAGGTCGTGAATTTGATAATTCTCTTTTTCACACGTTTGCTAAAGAACGCGGGTTTGTTTTTCGGTTTTCTTGCCCACAAACATCACCTCAAAATGGCAAAGCCGAACGTATGATTCGTCGCATTAATGACATAACCCGCACACTTATGACCCATGCTTCCATCCCTCCTAAATATTGGGTTGACTCACTCTATATGGCAGTTTACCTTCACAACATCCTTCCCACCAAAACCCTAGCCTTCCGCTCTCCCGTCCTAGCTCTGTACTGTCGTCAACCTACCTATGATCACATCCGCACTTTCGGCTGTCTTTGTTATCCCAACCTCAGCTCCACCGCTCCTAACAAAATGTCTCCCCGGTCTACTCGTTGTGTTTTTCTCGGGTTCCCACTACAACACCGTGGGTATCGCTGTCTGGATTTAGCCACTGGCAAAATCATTATATCTAGACATGTTACCTTCGATGAGTCAGTTTTCCCTTTTGCAGATCTACCCACCTCCCCGTCCTCTTCTTATGACTTCCTATCACCCAACCCCCTTCTCTTACATCACCTTAACTCCCAACCACCTCTTACTCCATCACATCCCTCTCCCCCCCATTCGCCACACCAAAATACCCGCTCTTCACCACCCACAACATTTAACCCTACTCCACCCACTACACAATCCCCTCCACCTCCACCTCCGCCTATTCAACCCACCCACCCCATGGCCACTCGTGCCTCACATGGTATATTTAAACCCAAACCCGTGTTTGACCTACATGTTCAGGCCCTCAACCCTATATCACCTCTCCCTCGCTCCCACTTATCTGCCCTTCAGGACCCTAACTGGAATGCCGCCATGCATGATGAGTACACTGCTCTATTAAAAACACACACTTGGGATCTGGTTCCCCGTCCCCCTGGTGCTCATATTATCCGGTCCATGTGGCTATTTCGGCATAAGTTTCATTCAGATGGCTCTCTACAGCGTTACAAAGCTCGGCTGGTGGCCAATGGGAAGTCACAACAGGTTGGAATTGATTGTTTTGATACTTTTAGCCCAGTGGTTAAACCTGCCACTATTCGCACTGTTCTCAGCATTGCTACATCTCGCTCATGGCCGATTCACCAACTAGATGTCAAGAATGCATTTCTTCATGGGGACCTATCTGAAACAGTCTATATGCATCAACCCCCTGGTTTCACTGATCCAACTCGTCCTCGGCATGTCTGCCTATTACGCAAATCTCTATATGGACTTAAGCAAGCACCCAGGGCTTGGTTTCAACGATTTGCCACTTTCATCACTCGTTGTGGTTTTCAGGGCAGTAAATGTGACTCGTCTCTATTTGTGTATCACTCTGGCTCAGATACTGCATATCTTCTGCTCTATGTGGATGACATCCTTCTCACCGCTTCTTCGGATGCCCTTCTTCACCGATTTATCACATTGATGAAGCAAGAGTTCTCCATGTCTGATCTTGGCTCCTTACATCACTTCCTCGGCATTACTGTGACTCGATCTCCATCAGGTCTATTCTTGTCACAATCTACTTATGCTCAAGAAATTCTTGCTCGTGCTGCTATGACAAATTGCAAACCTGTGGCAACTCCTGTTGACACGTCTGCCAAGCTCAGTGCCTCTATAAACTCCTCTCCGGTTGATCCTACCTTATACCGCAGTCTTACTGGAGCACTACAGTACCTCACCTTCACTCGACCTGACATCTCCTATGCCGTACAACAAGTGTGCCTCTTTATGCATGATCCTCGAGAACCTCACCTTCAGGCACTCAAGCGGATCTTACGGTACTTACAAGGCACACTTAAACATGGCCTATTCATCTCGGCTAGTGCCATTTCTGGGCTCACTGCTTACTCCGATGCTGATTGGGCTGGATGCCCTGATTCTCGGCGATCCACATCTGGTTTCTGTATTTTCCTTGGAGACAACCTCATTTCCTGGTCTTCTAAGCGTCAGCCCACTGTCTCTCGTTCTAGTGCTGAAGCTGAATATAGAGGAGTTGCTAATGCTGTTGCTGAATCCTGTTGGCTGCGCAATCTTCTTCTCGATCTACATCTCCCCCTCCGGCGTGCTACTATTGTCTACTGTGACAACATTAGTGCAGTTTATCTATCTAGCAATCCCGTTCAACATCAACGCACTAAGCACATAGAAATTGACATCCACTTCGTTCGAGAAAGAGTTCATGTCGGCGATGTTCGAGTCCTTCATGTTCCTGCCGAATACCAGTATGCTGACATCTTCACTAAAGGACTTCCTCGGCAGCTATTTCTACGTTTTCGTGATAGTCTCAGCATTCGTTCCTCTCCCGCTACGACTAAGGGGGTGTAATAGTCTACCATATTTTGATGTGATATCTAGCCTTATTTAGATGATTTGTATTAAATTAGTTGATTTGTAAATCCCACATAATCCTCTTGTAATTACTCTCATTACCTTGTATACTCTCATCATTCTTGTATAAATAGTGATAATGTAAAGACATCTCCTCAAGGGAGTTTACACATTCTCCTATAGTTTTAAAGGACGGGAAGTATGATTTTGGAGTCTAACTTCTAAATTCATTAATAGTAATGTACGTAAAAAGTCATGAAGACGATGAAGTTTAGCTCATTCGATTAAAATATTACTACGTACGTAGCATCAAACTCGCGTGTATGTGTTATGATTACTTACACTTGCAATATTAAGGAATAATACAAATATTTGTTAAACAAAACACAAGTCTTTATATATCGTACGGAGTATTTTATAATATACAAATTATAAAGGTATATAAATAAATTTACGTGTATGATCAATCGTAAAGTGTAACGATGCTTTATTGTTTTTTTCAAATATTAAATCGATTATGTGCCTGATAAATTGAAATACTTAAGTATTAGGCACTTTAAATTTGCGAGGTAATAATATATCAGGTGTTATATCGTGGGAGCGGTGCAGAGTGAACATCCTGCTCCCAAGGTTATATGTAATGTAATTCACATGAATTCACATGTAACTTCAAGTTTATCCAAATGTAAATTACACTCATTCAAATGTAATTATTTGAAATGTAATCTGTTTTGATTCAAATGTAACTTGGGAACAAATCTGATATAATTTGTGAATGTAACCTTAACTTATTCTAATGTAAATTGGGAACAAGGAGATGTAAGTATGTATCTTGTGAAATCAACATCCAGGAGAATGGAAAAATTCAGATTAATCTGAATTGGAATAATACGCAAACCTTAAATCAAATCAAAAGAATTTGCTTTCAATTTTAAAAGGGTTATGCATAAATCTTCTGGAACAATAGGATTCATTCATTCATTAATAGAGAAAGAAGAAAGGAGGACAAAGTGGAGGAGAAGAGAGAAGGAGAAAACTTACATGTACGGCCTTGGAGCTGCTGCAATGGAGTTTCTTTAACTGCTTCGATCAATGAAAGCTCTCGTTTTTAGTCAATAAAACGACGCCGTTTGGAATTGTCACACCGTGCGCACAGTAAGCCAATCCCACTATATATACTAGAACAAAATCTTATAACATCCAAAACAAGAATATTTTCTTTAACAGAAAGTAAAAACTAGAACAAAAGCTTATAACATCTAAAAATAAAGTAGTATGTATAATACGGGGGACAAAAGAATTATAAAAGGCACTTGTTAAAAGTTTTTACTAGTTTTTCGTTTTTTTTACTCGATGGCCCTCTCTAATACCATTTTCTTTATGTAATTCATGATATTTAATGTGGGCTTAATTGTTTGAGTGCAATATATCAAATAAAATATTAAATATGCTTTACAAAAGTTTTTTTGGGCACGTCTTTCTAACCACGCTTTGCAAAAGTTGAAATAAGAAATGATCAAATTCTTTTTTTTTTATTGAAAGAGAATTATCAAATTCTTTTATGAATTAAAAATTACAACTCTAGTCAAGAGGTAAACAAAATTGCGTCGGAAATTGTGCACCAATATAGTCAAAACCCCGTTTAGGATATTTTCATTTTAGATTGATCGTCCGTGACTCTTTTTTACCTCACGCGCTCAACAAAAACCATAATGCTAAATGCTAATTTCCCAATCTTACATTTCAATCACGCTTTCAAAGCTTAATGAACCCATACATGATACGGAGTAATAGTGGATACTAGTGTATGTTCCTGGAGGTAGGGAAAACGTGTCCTTCAAAAACTAAAATACGTACTACATGTAAAGTATATTTTCCTAATTCATAAACACCTCTTGATTTCGCATTTATAGGCAATGCAGGGGATGCAAAATGTTACGAGTACTATATTTTCTTCGGTAGTGAACTTCTTCATCCTCTGGGTACAAAAGGAACAATTTGCTTTTATTTTAACGGCTTCCATTTCAAAATGCAGTTATGCACTAATGCACGCACATATTTCCAATCCACTCTTTTATAGGTGAAGTCATTCCTACTTTATCACTAAGCCCCTTCGAAATATAATACGGAGTACTTTCTACTTTCTATAGTCAAACATTCACCATTTCACCTTCACTTTATTTATTAGTTTTTTTACTATGTCTACAAAAAACTACAAGCAAAAGACAATATCTAATTTAATAGTGTGAGACACTTTATCTACGCTAGAAAGACATGCATTGAAGATGTTCTTAAAAACCGTTTTTGTCTTATAGGTAGGACAATGAGAGATCACAAAAAAAATCTTAAAATTCTTATAAATTTCTAAATAGATTATTTACACGTAAAGGTAATTTTTATCAAAACTGGGTGAGCTGGGGCACGAGTTCCCCCCTCTCTTGAGTATGACATGGGAGTATGGGACTCGCATTTCTTGTCTTTTTAAGCTCATGCAAACCTTCCTTAAATCTAATCATTTATATGTTTTCCTAGTTGTAAAGGTAGGATCGGGCTGGAGAAACTCGGGTTTTCATTAGGATTTCAAAACTAACATGATACTATGATAGGTATCCGCTTATATTCATTTGAAATCAAAAGCAGGCTCAACAAATTTGGGCCGGCCTGAGTTTAAAGTTTAAACACTTTCATTTGGTCTACAAATAGTGAGATCACTTATATGAAGTATGAATAACTACTGAACCTTTTGGTATGAATTATTACTAATCATTTTTATAAGCTCTTTTCACCCTTTACACTTTTAATACATTTAACATGTTTTCAAATTAGATTTTTTCAATTGCGCAATGGTTGTAAATTATTATAGATTTGAAGGGTTATAGAATATAGGGAATACTAATTGTAATGGGTTATTAAACCCAGGGTAGAGTAAGTAACTAAGAGGTTAAGTGAGTAGTAAGCTCAGAGACAAAATGTGCACTCAATTTGACAGAATAATAATACAAATTTCAAAAACACAAGACACTTTTATACATGTTAGAGTCTAAGCTAGCTCTAAGCTAGTTTAATACTACGTATGTAAATGTGCCCTTTGTTCAGGGGTGTTCAGGCGATAAGAATGACAGAGAAGATTAGCATGACCACTGCGTAAGGATGACACACACATATCGAAAAACGACAAGGATGTTCAGGCGAACAACCAAAATTTTGAAAATAAAATGTAAAAGTACATGTATGGACTTAATATAATATTTAATGTATTGTATTTTTATATAATACTTTTTTACACTTAACTCTTTTTGCTAGTTTTTGTTGTTGAAAAAATTACATTTTTCAATTGTAGGATCAAACAATATTATTGTGCAATATTTTAACCATAACTTTTTTTGAACATCCAACATTTGGTTGCAAGATTAGCCACAGGATTTATGTTAGCATGCCCCTAAATCTTTTGAGATTAAAGCTTGGATGTTGTTGTTGTACTATTGACACTACAAAAAGTTATGGGATTGACACGGATTTGATACGAATTGGACGATTATTTCGTGTTAAATAGCTCGTTCCAAAATGTTTTTTGCATGCATTTGACATATCTCTGCCAAAATCTCAGTCAATTTTGAGGAATCCTTTTCAAAAATCTCTATCAATCACGTGTGTTTTTTGTAGTGTGATTAATAAGAAAGTGATTACAATGTACTAAAACTACTAATTATAGAGCCCGTTTGGAGACATCTTTTTTCGGCTTATCAGCCAACTTTTTCATCAAACACGTAACTTTTACTTTCGCGCGCTGGATTGTGTAATAAGCAGAAAAAGTAAGGTTGGAGTTACTTTTCTGGTTGTATTGGCTGAAGTTACTGTAGATGACCATTTTTGCTATTTCTACATATAATTTTTTCTTTATTTTATTAATAAAATATATTTTAAAATATTTTTTTCTTGAATCAGCAGAATCAGCCAAAACAGCCACTTCAGCCAGAACTTCATAAATTTCAGCAGACTCAACCAAAACAATCGATTTTGGTGCTACCAAATGGGGTCATAATTGATTATAAAGAGTTCTTCATTCTAAAAATGATGTTAGTATATATTTATTTTTTTCATGAGATAATCAAATCTCTTCTTCAAATTCCGAAGCAGAGAATTTGGTACTCCGTATTATATATTCTTATTTATGTGTTCATTGTTTGGGAATGCTATTTTCTTCATACTATAAATAAATACTACCCATGTTCCTTTTTTATTTAGCCAACTTTGACTTTTTAAGTCAAAGATGATAAACTTTGATCCATTATATTATTTTAACTAATATCTTTATGTGAAACTTAATAAATTTATACTTTTATGATAATATTTTTAACAAAGAACATTTTCATATAATTTTCATGATATCAATATTACCGTGTATAAATATATAATCGGTCAAAGTTGAACAATTTTGACTTGAAAAACATTGTTTGACTAAATAAAAAGGGACGGAGAGAGTACATGATATTTTCCATTGAGGGCGGGATGATTTAAGTACACACATATAAAATAATTACGATCTCCATCCAACAAAATTTGGTCAAATTGACTTTTTTGTCGATGATTGTAAATTTTTGGCTGTTCCAATAAATTTAGTTATTATATTGGTGTGATATTTATAACTTTATACTTTTATAAATGTAATTTTATCAAAGAAATGTTTCATGTAACTTTCATATTTTAAATAATTTTGTACGTATTAACAAATATCATGGGGTAAATTTGACCATCACTGGTTAAGAAAATTGAAAATTGAAAAGCTTTATTGACCTGAGGGAGTATATGTTTTGCAATTGTTTTGTTTATTCTTTTGTTTGTATAATTATTGTGGTGCTCTTTTTTCTGGGTCTTAAATTCACTAAGAATAGCTTTGGGCCTGTGATATATAAAAATGTTGACAAAGGCACGTAGTGTTGGGAAAAAACACTGGACTTTCCCGCTTCGTGATGTTAAGATAGGCACTTAGGAAATAAGGTAGCAATGGGAGCACACGATTTAAATTCTCCAATATGGAGATTCTTCCACTATACAAAAGAATAGTAGGGTGTACAAGGATGTTACAAAATTGTTTCACTCAATGGTGGCTCACTCAAGCTTGAGGATGATGTCTTCCCAAGCTATCTCTCTTCTCTCTCAAAGAGGCTCTCTAACTTTCTCACTCTAGAAGTGGATTCACTCTTGCTAGGATTGTTAGGAATGGAGACCTCTACTCCTATTTATACTACTCCACCTTCACAATGAATGGTGGGGATGATTTCTATCCAAGGGTGGAGATTGATTCTCTAGAATGCTCCACACACTCTAGGAGGCTCTATACTCTTCCACTCTATTTCATATCCTTCCATACTCTTCCATAAACTTCTGGAAGGTTCCACACATCTCTAGAATATTCTAGAGGATTCCACACTATTCCTCAAACTTCTAGAGAGTTCTAGACTTCTCTAGGATTCTCCGGAACTTTCTAGAAAATTCTATACTTCTCTAGAAAGCTCTAGAATTTTCTAGAACCTCTCCAATTAAGGAGGGATCCCAACAAATCTCCCCCTCCCGACTTAATTGGGGGGTAGTAGCAAACCTGCACCTTGACAGCAGTCTTCGAACTTGTTTGTCGATATTACCTTGGTCATCATGTCTGACCAGTTTTCGTCTATGTGAACCTTGTCAAGATGCAATTTCTTTCCTCGAGAACTTCTCGGCAATATCTTTACCATGGGAGAGAATTTTACTTCAATGTGCATGCCTTTTTCTTGTTGGAATCCTTTGATGATCAACCGAGCTTTAGAGCGAGACTTTGAGCTTCTATCTTCGGTCTTGATTCGATATACCCACTTATCTCTTCTCCCTTTTGGCAGCTCCACAAGTTCATAAGTGTGATTCTCATGCAAGGATTGCATCTCTTCTTGCATGACTTTTCTCCACTCCTCTTTATGAATATCATTTATTGTCTCTTTGTCACTTTGCGGCTCCCCCTCATCCGTGAGTGTTATGTAATCCTCAGTGTTGTACCGGATGGATGGTCTTCGCTCCCTTGAGGATCGCCTCGGCTCTGGTGTTGGCAGAGAACTAGATTGAGGATCTTCCTTATTAGATTCATCATGAGTCTCTTGGTTGCTTTGCTCATGGTTTTCATCATCATTATCTTGAGGTGTTTCATCCTCGCGTCGAAATGGAGTAAGTTCGGTGTACTTGCTTCTTCTCAATCTTGGCTTCTCCGAGTTCTTAATATCTTCAATCGTTTGATCTTCGAAGAAGATGACATCTCTGCTACGAACAACCTTCTTATTGATTGGATCCTATAGCCGATAGCCAAATTCATCCTTGGGTGAGCGAAGGTAGATACACTCCTTTGTCTTTGCATCAAGCTTTGCTCGCTCATCCTTGGGAATGTGAACAAATGCTCGGCACCCGAACACCTTAAGATGATTGTATGAAGCCTTTTTGCCCGTCCAGACTTCCTCTGGGATGGCGCCGTTCAAAGGAACCGATGGTGTGAGGTTGACAATGTCAACTACGGTCATTATAGCTTCTGCCCAAAATGATTTGGGTAACTTAGCATGAGAGAGCACACAACGAACTCTTTCTTCAATAGTTCTATTCATTCTCTCAGCTAGCCCATTCAGTTGTGGTGTCTTGGGTGGAGTCTTCTCTAGCCTAATGCCATATTTCTTGCAATAGGCTTCAAAGGGACCTCTATACTCACCTCCATTGTCCGACCGTACACACTTGATCTTCCGGCCGGTCTCACGTTCTACCTGAGCGTGGAATTCCTTGAAGGCGTCAAGCACTTGATCCTTGGATTTTAACAGGTGCAACCACACCTTCCTTGAATGATCATCAATGAAGGTCACGAAGTACAATGCACCACCAATGGATCTCTCGGACATTGAGCACACATCGGTGTGTACAAGGTCGAGGATGTTCTTTCTCCTTATGGGCGGAGAAGATCTTTGGAAAGCAACCCTATGTTGTTTTCCAGCTAAACAATGTGCACAAGGATCGAGTGAATTACCTTTCATGTCCGGGAGGAGATGCTTGCGAGCGAGTATGTGGAGTCCCTTCTCACCGATGTGTCCAAGTCGTTTGTGCCATACCTCCATGTCATCAGTGGTTATATTTACTTCCCCTTTGCAGAGCTTGGCTTGCATCACGTACAATGAGCCTTCCTTCTTTCCTCGAGCCATGACCAGACTTCCTTTGGTGAGCTTCCATTTTCCTTCACCAAAGTAGTTCATCAGACCAGCATCATCTAACTTTCCAGCAGAGATAAGATTGAGAACAAGCTTACATCCGGTGCTAGTTGTTAGGACGATGTCTCCTATCCCAACAATCTTGCTTCTATCTTGGTTTCCCATTTGAACCGTGCCAAAGTCACTGCTTTGGTAAGATGAGAAGAAACTTCCATGGGGAGTGACATGGAAGGAAGCACCAGAATCGACAATCCAAGAGTTGTCATCACAAGCAATGTTGAGAATATTACCTTCTCCAACAAGATATAACAGATCTTCTTTTGCGACCACCGCAGTGGTACTCTTCACTTCTTGCTTCTTTGTTGGGCTGACTTGGTCTGGTTTGACGTTACCGGCCTTTTGGTCTCTCTTGAGGGATCGACACTCCATTTTCCTATGGCCCAATCTTCCACAGTAGTAGCATGTGATCTTCGAGCGTGACTTGGATCTTCCTCGAGATTGATATGGATCTCGGCACTTACTGCGTCCACGAGTCTCATTCCTACCCCGGTTCTCAATAACATTGGCCTCAGGATGGATTGACTCACCTCGTTCCATTCTCCTTGCTTCTTCTCCAAGAAGACTATCACTGACGGTATCCATGGTTAGCTTTCCTTCCGGAGCTGAGTTACTAAGCGTAACCACAAGTGTGTCCCAACTTTCCGGCAAGGAACTCAGGAGTAGAAGGGCTTGCAACTCGTCATCAATCTTCATCTCAATTTTGGTTAATTGATTTACGAGCCCCTTGAAATTGTTAAGGTGTTCAATCATACTATGACCATCCTTATACTCCAACTTCACCAACCGTCGAACTAAATTGGCCTTATTACGAGGTGTCTTCTTTTGAATCATGGACTCAAGCTTAGTCCATAATTCATAAGCATTTGTGTAAGTCGAAACATGCTCGAAGAGAGATTTGTCAATGTACTTACGGATCATAGCAACGGCCTTCCGATTCAGTAGCTCCCATTGGGCATCACTCTTGCCTTCAACCTTCTCTTTGTAGATGATGGGCTCATGCAAATCCTTGCAGTATAAATGATCTTCCATCATCGGCTTCCAATATGAGTAGTTGTTGGCGGTGAGCTTGAACATGTCTCCATCATGAGCGACGTTATCCTCCATCTTGAACTGCACGAGCTAATGACAATCTCAGGTGAACCTGGCTCTGATACCACTGTTGGGAAAAAACACTGGACTTTCCCGCTTCGTGAAGTTAAGATAGGCACTTAGGAAATAAGGTAGCAATGGGAGCACACGATTTAAATTCTCCAATATGGAGATTCTTCCACTATACAAAAGAATAGTAGGGTGTACAAGGATGTTACAAAATTGTTTCACTCAATGGTGGCTCACTCAAGCTTGAGGATGATGTCTTCCCAAGCTATCTCTCTTCTCTCTCAAAGAGGCTCTCTAACTTTCTCACTCTAGAAGTGGATTCACTCTTGCTAGGATTGTTAGGAATGGAGACCTCTACTCCTATTTATACTACTCCACCTTCACAATGAATGGTGGGGATGATTTCTATCCAAGGGTGGAGATTGATTCTCTAGAATGCTCCACACACTCTAGGAGGCTCTATACTCTTCCACTCTATTCCATATCCTTCCATACTCTTCCATAAACTTCCGGAAGGTTCCACACATCTCTAGAATATTCTAGAGGATTCCACACTATTCCTCAAACTTCTAGAGAGTTCTAGACTTCTCTAGGATTCTCCGGAACTTTCTAGAAAATTCTATACTTCTCTAGAAAACTCTAGAATTTTCTAGAACCTCTCCAATTAAGGAGGGATCCCAACACATAGGTGCACTATTTTGTAGTGGGCTGTAATATTTCATAAGCTTCATATTGTTATTTCACAAAGAATCATCATGCATTTCTTTTTATAATGCTCTACGAATCAAAGATATCTACCAATGTGATCAAGCGATAATGGATGTTTATCCACCTCTATAGAAGGTTTTCCACATTCCACAAATCTTTAGAATCAAATTACGCATGATTGGATCAAAGTTTAAAATGTTTCAACTTTTTTAGTAGTGTTTTTTTTTTCATTTTTCATATTTATCCCACTCCGCTATGTATAGTATAGGCATCTCAGATTCCTTGATCCGTCCTTGGGTCATACACATTAAAATGATCATCAAAGTTTTATCATTAGGCATCCTTCAATAGTTCAGAAATTGTCTCGTACAGGGAGGAAAATTGTGTTTAAACTCATAACTACATCGAATTTATGTGTGGTTGTAGGCTAGCTTGTATCCTTGTAGGAATTCACTCCGAAAACCCAAGACAATCACTCAGGCTCTTTGCCACCCCTTCTAGAGGGATGCAATAGACCATGAGTAATATGATCTTCTAGGATTGAAACTCTGTCCCAGCTTTTCATGCATACAATTCAATATTGCTAGTTGTCAATGGGTATTTCGTCTTAATTATTTTCCCAATGATGCTATTGAACGCTACAAGACTTAGACTTGTAAAATGATACCGAGTACAAGAAGAAAGAAATTGGCAATGACCATGAAAACACGGCTTTAAAATAACAAAAAAGGATATACAAATTCCCCAAACATATAAATCTAATAATTATGATCTTTAATCATACATTTGGACCGATAAAGTAGTCGTCTGATCAACATGCACCCCTTGTCTAAAATAAAAGCTTATTAGGATTAAATTATGAAAATAAATTCACTGATATTCTTGTGGAAAAGTGACGGATAAAAATGTGACTTAGTAACTTTTAGGACAATAATTGTGTTCAAAGTTACTATGGTATAGTGACTATGATAGAAACTTTGAACACAATTATAGTCACTAAAAGTGATGAAGCGACATTTTTGTCCATGACTTTTTTCTTAATACTACGTAATATTTTAGGAAAACCCTCTTAAATTATTGTTTTAAAAGTGATTGCTCATTTTTTTGAATTAATAATTAAAGTTGCAGAACTTGATCATTAATTTTAAATGTTCAAATTTATTTTATAAATTCCGGGTGTTCATATACATTATACATATATAAATTTTTGTAGTGACTAATAGTTGAAAAATTGGGCGTTCATACACTTTTAATTAATCATAGGTCCACCCCTGGATAATAATACTCCTATTAATTTCTAACAATTAAAAGTAATAAGAAAAAGTATATTTTACACTATGAACTTTCCAAATGAACAAGCATTTATAAACAAAGTATCTTTTGTTAATAGACCATTAATTATTTAATAGAGAGAGTGCCATATGATCTGCACATCTCTTTGTCTGGTCTCACACTCTCACGCGCTTTTTATTAAGGAGACGGAATGTCTAAATGCCTTCGTAAAGAGATCAAATTAATGATGGTCTAAATCAAGATTGGACAAACCGTGATTTGGTCAAACTAAAGGATTTTAGCTTCACCTTTTTTTCTTTCTTTCTCTTTGCATTATTGAAAACCATTGAGGGTGTTTTGTAGTCTAGAGAAACTAGAAAAATGCAGGGAAAAAGCAATGATCATCATTTCATCAATGGGGTCACATCCATATAACCATATTATGTTTCATTTCAAACTATCCAAATACCATACAACGTGATCTTCAGAACCCCATCTTCTCCATACTTTTTTTTTGCAAAATCATGATCAGAGTATGACCAAATCTGGATATTAAAAGTTGTACACAACTTGGTGACTGTCATCACTACTGATTTTCATTCCAAGCTGTAAACAGAGGGAAGTTAGCCATAGAAGGTGGGATAGCCCTCAGCTGAGGACACGAAACGTAGGCGGGATTTACATTGGTTGCGGGAATCAAGAATTGGGTTTCCTGTGTCTCAGGCTTTGAAGCTGGACTATCTTCTCTCGAGCTGCTCAGACTGGTCACCGCAGATGAGGAAGCGTTGGATAACTGTTGCTGCCTGCTCATCATCATCATCATTATCACCATCTGCTTGTTTGTTTCATCCATCCCAATCAAATTTTGCATAGCCATTGACAAGCAATGACTCTTATCTTCATTTTGATCCTTCTGCCTATGGTTGTATAAAGACACTCTCCCACCACCACCATGTCCAAGCTGAACACATTCTATCCTTTTTTCCTCTTGAGCTGACATGTTACACTCAATGGGATTGGGGTCTTTTTTGCGCCTTGCTAATTCCGCGTTTGGTAAAGAATTGCTGGCCAGGATTTTTTGGATGTCGTATCTCGACATGTCAAAGTTTGTGACAGCACTAACACCGCGGAATTTGATTGCTGCTATATCATATGCTTCAGCAGCTTCTTCCTGGGTGCCTGTGATTTTGTCAACAACATAATTATTAAAAAAAGCTTTATTTGAAGTAGTAATGGCATTAAACAACTGTCAAAACTCCAAAGCATCAGGAAACAGCTCAAAAGAGGGACGGGTTCAAGCTGATATTTACTACTACTATGCAAAGTCTAAAGCAATCTAAGACAAGCTACAGCACTATTCCTCTTTCATGATTTCTTTTGCTTATAGTCCAAGACATTCATTTTTCTGCTTTTGGGGAATAAATATAGATTTTTTAACAACTTTTGGTCCTGCACATCGCTTACCCAGCCCACAACTTTCCGGTTGATTGCAACAAAAAAGTGAAAAGGGTTTAATGGACTAAAAGTGGGAAGAACTAATAGCCGTGGAACAAAAAAAAAGTGGAACATTTTATTTCTTTCAAAAATGTCATTTGTAAGACTAGTAACATACACTAATCGGTTGTAAGAAGAAGCAAACTGCGAACACTCACTGAATGTCCCCAGATAAAGGTCCTTATTCCCCGCAACTCTGCCTATTCGAGCTTGCCAACGTCCATGTTGATGATGCCTATTAAATGAGAATAAAACTGTTACTCATTATTTTAAGTAAATATGAAACTTTCATTTCTGAAGAGTAGGAATGGTATTTTCATTTATTTAAAGTGAAAGCTTATGAACCTTGTAACTCCTCGATATATCGAGGCACCCCGAGAGAATCCACTACTTTTTCTGAAACAGCATTAACTGAATTAGTGACAAAAAATATTAATTTAAAGATGGTAATAAATCACAAAAAATTATTGTCTTTGCACAAGCTTACCTTCTCAGGTGGGCAACATATTCCTGGCGAGTCATGTTCTTCATTTCTTCAAGCTCTTTGTGGTAGTTTTCCAGCTGCAATAAAAAAGTATCCAGTCAGAATGTAGGGGGAAAACGGTTAGATTAAAAGCCCAGAGAATGTTGAACTAAATCGTATATCATACCGAAAAGTTAGTGTGGGTAGAAGGCCCCCAATACTTGAGAGCAGCAAGATCATACGCCCTTGCAGCTTTGTCTTCCATGTCATACCCTCCTGAAAACACAGATTTACTATTGTTTAGACTTTTTACTTGGCGTTATTCAAAACTCTTACATGAAAAGAAGCAGCCAAGTATCTTACCCAAATACACTGAATGGAACCAGTTGGTTAGAGTAAGCATAGTATCCAAACAAGAACACACATGCCAAAAAAGATCAAAAAAGTCAGACCATGAAGAAAATGAGTGTCCAGAAATCTGAAGGGGAAAAGGAAATAACAAAAACTGACCTTGCCTCCCTTTCCTAGTCTGCCCTTCCTTCTTGCAACTGTTGTCCCATAGGTGTGCCTCATACCTCCCTGTCCACCTATGTCTGTTTCAGTCATTTTCAGGACACCATTAATTAAGGGTAAAAAGTCTTTACCAACAGCATTAAACAACAAACACTTTAAGTTAAACAAAATACAAGATTTGTTGTCAATTAACCTTGTTACACCTCTGTACTGAGAAGTTCTTTGACCAAAGGTGTCTATGGATTTCCTGTGGATGGGCTGTTTGGGTGTGACATCCTCATAGGCCCTCTTCTTGTTCTCCATGGCCACATATTCAAAATCATTGGGAGAGATTTGCCTAGCAGCAGTAACACAGCTGGACTGCGAACAAGGACTCATTGAAAGGCTCAAAGGCTGAAAATCATTAAACCCCACCATACCCCCAACCCCACCACCAGAAGAAATGTGTGGGGCCTCTTGCCCAAATTGCCCCACAGAAACCCAGTTTTTCAGCTCATTTCCTGACATTTGATGGCTTTGCGGGCTATAGTAGTAATTAGAATGCTGGTTTTGTGGGTGTAAATGGAAGCTTGAAGTCCTTTGCCTATCAGCTTCTTCTTGTTGGTGATAGTATATGCTGTCCAAACTAAGACCACTGGTTTCCCTCTCATATCTATTATCCGCCATTGTTGCACCGCCCAAGAAGTCCTCTAGCTTGGGACTGGAACTAGGCACCATACCTTTTTTTCAAATAAAAACTATTAACATTAGAAACGAAAACCCACAGTCTTAATCAAGAATATGAAACTATAAAAAACAAGTCTTTGAAGGGAATGGGTAGTGACTAGTGAGTTTCAAGGTGCCCACAATGTGTTTGAGATCTGGAGAGAGCTTCCATGATACAAAGAGAGCCGTCGGATTTGAGGGGCATGGCGGACAAAGGTGGAGGGAACCCGCCAGTTTCTGAAAGCGAGAAACAGAGACTGCCTGAAGTAGCAGTGTGGAGTGGAGAAGGAGAAGGGTAGAAGCTTGTAGCCAGTGAAGAAGCTTCAGATTCCGAAGAAGGGGGGCTGGTTTTGTTAGCTTCCATTTTCATGGCGGGTAAGAGGGAGAAGCCTAACAGGTGACTGTTATTAGCAGCAGCATTGATGTTATGATCATTCATGAACTTCATCCTTCGATTGATTGCTTTCCAAGAAGTTTAAAAGTTCAGGAAAACTCAACCATTGAGCGGAAAGATACAACGACTAATAGTTATTGTCAAGCTGCAGCATGTAATCTCCCTTTCTCTGTGTTTCTGAAGAAGAAGAAAAAAGTTAGTCCCCTATTAACAGAGAGAATGAGGTTTTAGCTTGCTGAGTAATGCTGAGTAGCGCATCCCAGCATTTTCATTGGGATCTGCGTTTATGTATCTTTTTATACACAATAAGGAGTAAAAGATTTGTATTCAAAATTTGTGGGACCTACCTACCTTGCTTTTGGAATTTGAATCTTGCAAATAAAATTATTGAAATGCTTAGTCTTCATTACTTGTACACAAATTGTACACAAAACTCTTCTAGTTATTTTTGTACACAGGCAATTTGTTTTAAAGGGGACAGAACTTGATGTCAAATTGTCTGTGTACACAGGCAATGTACACATTTGTGTACATCTTGTGAACACCAAGAATGGTCCTAAAACTGTACCGGAGGACATAGCTCAGCTCGTAGATATGGAATGTGATAAGTAGTAAGTTTCGGGTTTGAATATTGATTCACTTGGGTCATAGTCTCACTCAATATCTACCCGTTTGCGATTTAAGTGTAATTAACTATCTGATGGACGTTAAGAGTTTCAAAGATGGGGTGTCATCTTTTTCCAAATGAGAAAATATGAGTTCAGAAAAGCTCCTCTCTGTTTTCTACAGTGTTAGTGTTGACAATATAGCCATCCCTTAGTTGATGTCTAATCCAAAACATATTATGGAGTATTAGTTACTCATATTTAGATAATAAATACACAATAATTTTCTATTGAATATTTAAAATGTTTCACTTTTATTTCGAGACCTTTCTCAAATTGTATGCATAAGTGCATAACTAATGAATTAACTATTTCCAACTGAGTCTGGTAAGTGTGGACGTGTGTTTCTATTTTCAACTACAAGAGGGGGCACTTATTTGACTAAAGGCTGTCTCTGGTTTTTAATGGCATCTTAATACAGTAGCTGGATTTTTAATTAATAAATTAATGGTGTGTTAACTAGTTTGTCTAATTTTAACTTTGTTGGTCGGCAAAAACGTGGAAGCAAAACATTGTATTTTGTAATTTATGTTTTTTGCTAACAAAATATACTACGTAGTTTGTAATTACATTCAATATGTATTACGGAGTACCTGGTACCAGTACATACGGAGTAGCGGGAGACGGGAAGGGCATGAATAATACTGCCTAATTCTTTTCAAAACTTTATTTTTCGCAATTGCAAAGGAAGATAAAGGCTCTTTTCTTTTCAGTCCCAGACCAGACCAGACTTAAACAGACCAGACCAGATTAGACTTAAACAAGCCATAATTTCTTAGTTATAAAATACACAGAGACCAAACGCGTTTACCAGACCAGATCAGACCATACTTAAACAGATCAAACCAGATCAGACATCAAATTTCAGTCCAAAAGAAAATATCCAAAATAGATAATTCTAATAAATGAAGGAAATATTGATAGACTGATAAGGATTGTTTTTATAAGTATCTTCGATTCAAAAATGGGTTGCATTAGCGAAAAACTAACATCACATCAAGTTTAGATATGTCAAAGAAAATCACATTGTACTTTATTAGGCAAATTCTATAACACTTTCAAGGTACAATTGAAATATTTTTATTATATTGTTTGAGCTAAGATAAATGATAGTGACATTGATCCATCACATACATTATTATAATTCTCTATATCGGGATAAATAAAAACAAAATTGCAGAACATAATGTTTAAATTTTCAAAATAGGAATAACTCTTTTGTCCCTACCATTTATCTTGTCATGCTTAATAGAATTTTTTAAATAATAATAATAACTTTAAAAAATTTAAAACGCAAAAACTAAAATAGGACTAACTCCTCATTCCTATCCTTTCTTATACAGACCTCAACCCTCACATTAGCCACTTCCGAACACCGTCATCTACTCATCTCCGGTTGTTGAAAAGCAAAGTTGGGGTATTTTCAAAATTAAAAGTAATGTTTTGACCTTTGAAAGTAATGTTGGAAATTTTCAGAGGAATGTTGCTTTTTTTCACAAGATAAATGTAGTAGCATTCATTCGGAAATCGTAGCTTGTGATGATGGGAGGTGGAGGACGGGGTGACAGAGCCTATATATTTATTTATATTTTTAATTATTTCATTTTTTACTTCTTTGTTTTATTTAGTTTTTTTATTTTAACTTTTTCTTGATTTTATTTCTCATATTAATTTATTAATATTTATATTTTTATTATAAAAATATATGATTTTTATTATTAATAAAAATATATGATTTTTATTATTAATAAAAATATATGATTTTTATTATAAAAATATACTCCCTCAGTCTCATTAGGAGATTACGTTTGACTGACGATAAAACAACTTATTTTCGGTTCACACTGATTATTTTTAGTAAACAAAATTTACATATTCAGAAACTACATTAAAACCGCTACAAAGCCTGATAAAAATAATGTAAGTTTGATAAAATTTGATATATAAAACAAAAGTTTAAAAATGATTTAAGTTGACCATGTGAATAGTGGATGAGAACCTTTAAATGGAACGGGGTATGAATTTTAGGAAGGAGTAAAATAAGAATAGGGAACATATGCTACTCCTATATTCAGAATAAAAATATTGTATTCATATTGTTGCATTTAAGAGCAGTTTTACTCTTATTTGAGGCAAATAGCTATTATAATTACGCTACTCTCACTTATTAGTGTGGGACTATAGCATTATATTAGAGAAAAACAAATATGACATAAGATTATGCATCGTTTTCTATAATATTTATAGGGAAAATTGTATTTTTTAATGCCACAATTACACTACATGTTGAAACGTAGTTCCTATCTGTAAATTTTTATAATTATCACTCCTAATTAGTTGTGAACTTAGTAAATTTGTATTAGTCCCTAGCGTTTGTACTACTAATATTGTTACAAAATTCATTTAAAAAAATGAAAGTTTCATACCTTAAAAATATGTATGTTTCGTACGTCCGAGGAGTAGGGTGCAAGTCGTGGCTAACAACTCGCTTGTCCTGACAGGTAGAGGTTTCAAGAGTAAATGGGTTGGTTTCACCATGGCTTATGGGTGGAGACAGAAGAAGGAAGATGTATGAAAGGAAGAAGATGAGATTTGATTCAAAACGTGACCAGAAGAGGAAGAGATTTGATGAAACGGTGATGGCTGATTCGAGTACCGAAATTGATGTGGAGTGTACCCCATTAAAAACGGGGTGGCGAGTCAGCTAGTGGTGGCTTAATTGCCATTTGGAAAATTTAAAAGCTTCTGGATAGGTGTGGAGCGGACGAAAGGATGACTAGGAAGAAGACCTTTTTAATTTTTTGGCTTTTTCATTCGTAATTATGTTATTTATGTTTATGTTGTGCTTTTTTCTTCATATTTTTCTTGTTTCCTCCGGGCAGGGTGGAGACAGAGGGAGGGTGACAGTGGCCACGACTTATATTTTGATACAGTCAACTTCAAAAAATGATTTGAATGTCTTCCCGATCGAATTTAGACCTGAAATTTGATATGGACAAACTAGACTTGATGAGGAACATGCTCAAAAAATTTCATCAAAAAATTCCACCGGGAGGGTGCCCAAACGGGCTCGGCCGGACGGAGCATCCCGTCAGACCGGCCTGATGAGAAGAGCACTCTATATATATACATACATACATATATATACACACATACATATATATATATATATATAGTCTAAACGTGTAAAATGAGAATTAATCTCAGCCGTCCAAACTGTCAATCTGATGCACAATAACCCATATCTGATTCACTTTCGAATAGACCTTATTTGATGCACTTTTCAAAAAGTATATCAGATAAGGTCTATTTGAAAGTGCATCAGATAGGGGTTATTGTGCATCAGATCGACGCTTTGGACGGATGAGATTAATTCTCATTTTACACGTTAAGATGTCTTCTCATTTGAACTCATCCCTATATATATATATATATATATATATATATATATATATATATATATATATATATATATATATATATATAGGTTTTGGTTCAAATAAGAACACGATCTTATGAGAGAAATGAGAACGAATCTGGACCATTAGATTTGCTTCAAGTGAAATTCAGTGTGCACTAGATGAAACTGTAATGTGCATTAGGTGAAATTGAAATGTGCATCACAAAGGATACGTTAGAGTGGCATTATGTGCGGTTGAATTGTGCATTACGTGAAATTGAAATGTGCACTAGGTGAAGCTGAAATGTGCAGAATAAAAAGTACGATGTGATGTTATTTTTGTACTTTTTTTTCGCACATATCAGTTTCATCTAATGCACACTTGAGTTTAAATTTTTATTTTGCACATTTGAATATCATTTAATGCATATTTCAGTTTCACCAAATGCATAATTCGGTTCCACATAATACAATCCAACGGTCCAGATTCGTTCTCATTTTTCTCCTAAGATCTGTTCTTACCGGAACCGCTCCCTATATATATATATATATATATATATATATATATATATATATATATATATATATATATATATATATATATATATATATATATATATATATATATATATATATATATATATATATATTCCCGATCCTGTCAGGCCGGCCTGACGGGAACCGCCGTCAGGACGAGGCCATTTGGGGCCCTTCTCCGTGGAATTTTTTGATGAAATTTTTTGAGCATGTTCCTCATCAAGTCTAGTTTATCCATACCAAATTTCAGCTTAAAATTCAATCGGGAAGGCAGTCAAATAAATTTCCTACTAAAACTGTGCATTATTTATATATAAACTGCGCAGTTTTAGTAGGGAATTTTTTCAATAGAGCATGTTGAATATGCACCTTATATATCTGAGGTGTACAAAATCAAAAGAGTTACAAATTGTTCAATGTAGACGTTTCGATTAAGCTTGCGCCGAATGAGGGGCCGTGGAGACTTACGTGCTTCTACGGATTTCCGGAAACAGTAAGAAGACGGGAGTCATGGGCGCTCCTCCGGGACTTGGCAGACCGACAACAAGGGCCTTGGATGGTTATCGGAGATTTTAATGACATTTTATACGATTCAGAGAAGAAAGGGTGTATACCGCACCCGAGATGGAGATTACGTGGCTTCCGAGACTGTGTTGAGGGGTGTGGATTAAGGGATTTCCCGTTTATCGGATACCAATGGTCGTGGACTCGTGGGAAAGAGGGAAAGGAACGTTGCATTGCGTCGAGGAAAAATTAGACCGTATTCTGGTCAATGATGAATGGTGGAACAGATTCATGGCAGCCCAAGCTACCTCGGTGCATGGAGGCATCGTTAAGTGACCATATGGCGTTGTGTATTTCTGTTGTACCTACGATTCATGGGAGAAAGAAAAATAAATTTAAATTTGAAAATAATTGGTTGAAAGAAGAAGAGTGTAGAACAGTTGTTGCTAGTAGCTGGGGAGCGAGTATTAGTTTAACGGTGCCCGAAAAAATTTATTTTGTGGAAAAGAATTGTTGCGGTGGGATGCATGTAAGAAGAGGGGATTTCGTCATTAGAGCATGGCATGCAAGGGTAGACTAGCTTGGCTTCGAGGTAGAGAGGGCCGACGTAGTACGGCTGAATTTTTTAGACTGCGAGCCACTCTGCCTTATGGAGAAGGAGAACTTGTACTGGAAACAAAGGACTAAAGAATTCTGGCTGAAAGAATGGGACATCAATTCCCGTTTTTTTTTTCATAATGCGGTGAAGCAAAGGCGGAGGAAAAATAAAATAATGGGGCTAAAAACGGAAGGAGGAGAATGGATTACTGATCGTGGTCGAGTGGGTGACATGATAAAAGATTATTTCACAAATACTTTTCAGGCGCACGCTGAGGAGAGAGCGATAGAGGCGATGTCTTTTAGAAATCAGGTGACATCTAGTCAGAACAGAATGTTGCTACGGCCTATCAGCCCGGAGGAGGTGAAGTCTGTTGTGTTTGATATGCATCCCGAAAAAGCACCAGGTTCAGATGGCATGAACCCGGCATTCTTTCAGGCTTATTGGGACATTGTGGGTCCCGAAGTATTGCACTTATGTTCAGGTATTTTTTATTCCGGCTCTCTTTCAAAGGAATTAAATCTTACTAATTTAGTTCTAATTCCTAAGAAAGATAAGCCGGAAAATATGTGTGACTGGAGGCCAATAGCCCTGTGTAATCATCATCATCATTTTCATTTACCCCAGTGCCGCAAAGGCTCCCGCCTACGGTGGGGTAAGGGGGGGTCGGATGTACGCAGTCTTACCCCTGTACTAAAGCACAGATGGTCTGTTTTCGAGTGACCCATAGTGAAAAACACGTCCAAAATTGCATGGACTGACTACTACTTCATAGCAAAGAAGCACAGACAGTTTAGTGAGTCATTTGGTTTATAAAATTTTTCCTAAAGTTTTGGCTAATTGGTTGAAGAGTATTCTTGGAGATTTGATTGGTGAAAACCAGAGTGCTTTTATTCCAGGCAGGTCTATAGTTGATAATGTGGTTGTAGCTTTTGAAACACAACACTATTTGAAGAGGAAAAGTTATGGAAAGGAAAGTTATGTGGCTATGAAGTTAGATATGAGTAAAGCCTATGATTGGGTTAGTTGGAATTTTTTGAAAAAGTGTTTAGAATCTCTGGGTTTTAATAGCAAATGGGTGTCGCTGGTTATGGAGTGTGTGACGACTATCAGCTATTATATTCAATTTGTTAGGAATTTCATGGGACCTATTTTTCCTGAGAGAGGCCTGCGGCAGGGAGACCCTTTATCCCCTTATTTGTTTATTATGGTCTATAAAAGGTCTATAAAAGGTCGTTGTGTGAAGAGGGGCACCAAAAATATCACATCTTTTGTTCGCACATGATAGCTTTTTATTTTTCAAAGCTAATAATGTTGAATGTACTATGATTAAAAATATTTTGTAGGACTACGAGTGATCTTCTAGACAGGTTATTAATTTTACTAAGTCTTCTCTGTCATTCAACCTGAATGTAGAAGAGCCTGTGAAAGTTGCATGTTGTCAGTTTTTCGGGATTCCAAGGGAGGGAGGCCAGAGCCGTTATTTGGGTCTGCCAACGTTAGTGGGGAGGAATAAATCTGCTATCCTGGGCTATCTGCAAGACCGAATAATGAACAGGATCAAAAATTGGAATAATAAATTCCTCTCTAGAGCTGGACGGACGGTCCTGATCTGTAATGTGGTACAAGCTCTCCCTACTAATGCTATGAATGTTTTTTTACTGACTAAAGATTAATGTGATGAGATAGAAAAGCTCATGAATGGATTTTGGTGGAAAGGCAATAAATTTGATCAGAAGGGGAGATAAGATGGCGCAGATGAGAGCTTCTTTGTAGGCCAAAGAAAGAAGGGGATTTGGGATTTCGCATACTCCGAGAATTTAATTTGGCAATGCTAGCTAAGCAGGGGTGAAGACTGGTAACAGATTCGGGAAGCTTAATGAGTAGGGTGTTAAAGGCGAGGTATTTTCCAAATACTGATTTCTTGAATGCTAGGCTTGGAAATAACCTGTCTTTTATTTGGCGAAGTTTCTTTGAGACCCAGGAGATTTTGAAAAATAATATTCGTCGGAGGGTCAGGAATGGCAGAGATGTACAGGTTTGGGCAGATGTTTGGTTACCGGAGCAGGGGTCGGGTCGAATCCAATCAGTCAGACCTCCGGGCATTCGGGATATGAATGTAGCGGCCTTGAGGAATCATACGAGCAAGGAATGGAATATAGAGAGAGAGAGAGAGAGAGAGAGAGAGAGAGCGAGAGAGAGAGAGAGAGAGAGAGAGTTGGCTCTATTTTTTATGCGGTTGACAGAGATTTAATCTTAAGTATACCTATCAGTTCAGCACACAGGAGGGATGGTTTTTGGTGGACAGAGGAAAATAATAGCAATTTTTCTGTAAAAGGCTGTTACAGAAAGCTCACTTATTTGCAACCAACTGAAGAAACGGATAGTTGGGCTAAATTATGGGAGCTTGAGGTACCACCTAAATTTAAATATTTTGTTTGGCATGTACTAGATGGATCATTACCTACTGTGGATAATTTGAGGAAGAAGGGGGTCCAGGTTACAGAAGAATGTAAGTTGTGCGGTAGGGAGGCCGAGAACTTGGAGCATGGTTTCTGGGATTGCGAATATGTCCAAGAAGTGTGGCAACAGGCAGGTGTGACTAGAGCGGCTGATGTTTTACAGGTGCAGGATCGGATTAGGCAACAGCTGAGGATTGCCACAAATGACCATAGCAAATTTGTTGCGCTTTTGTGGGGCTAGTGGAAAAGACAGAATTCTCTGATCTGGAAGGACGAATGGCAGGGGGAGACAAGAGTCATAACTAGTGCGATGAGTATGATCACCAATTGGAGGGAGGCTCAGCAGTTAGGCAATCAGCTGATGAAGAGGGTTGGTGGCGGCAGTATGCAGGTATGGCGTAGACCGGATAGGGGTGTTGTCAAAGTGAACGTAGATGATGTGGTTGACCCGAGTGGAGATAAGAGAGCTTGGGGTTGGGTGGCAAGAGATGAGGAGGGAGATTTTATCAAGGCAGGAGGTGTCTCAATTAGGGCAGGTTGGTCCCTGGTGGAAACGGAAGCGGGAGGGCTAAGGGATGCATTAGAGGAGGCGGTTGCAGCAGGCTGGCAGAACGTGGACTTCAAGACAGACACACTTTCAATAGTCCAAGTTCTTCAGCAAGGAGGAGGTTTTTCTTACATTGGTTTAATTTTGGAAGATATAAGGAAATCCTTTTAACGAAGAGTAGTTATAAAGTCTCTTTTTGTAAATGATTTGCGAATCGTGTAACTCATTCTCTGGTTAGAGCGCATGTTTTACTCTCAGATCACAGGAGTGTTTTTTATGTTGCTCCGGACTGTATTGTAAGCCATCTGGCTAATGATTTCATTAATTAATACAAGTGGCTAGTTGGCGATAAAAAAAACTCTTCCTTCTATAAACGAGCTTAGCCGTACCAAATTTATCGACATTAACCATTACTTAGGGCATCCACATCCATGGATTATTTTTGGGATCATTTTGATGATGTGGAGGATTTTTTGGAGGATCGTGAATGAGGAGTTGAGATTATTTTATGAGATTATTTGATAAAATAACCTGGTATCAAATTCTAAAGCTGGATTATTTTGAGATTATTTCCAACTTCTAGGCATGTACTCATAATTATGGTGATGACTAGCTTTGTAGTTCGTGCATGCTCATGCTCCTATCCAAGGTAAATTGAGATCATGAATGAGGAGAAATTTATTGATTTGAAGATTATTTGAGATTATCTTATGTGGAAGTGACAAAACAATAATAAGTCATGAAAAACTGTAAAGTTGAAGATCATTAATGTGGATGCTCTTATGCTGCTCCTTGCATGATAAAGTCATATATCAAAATAAAACCATTTATTCCGTTATTCGTTTAGGCATCTAATACTACGTATCACACTACAAAGCAACTAACTTCTTGTTCCTTCATTTCCTTGAACGAGACGAGACGAAAGAATCCATGATATGATAATAAGCCTAACTGGACATGTCAGAGTTTATTGATGTAACCATTTTTTTAATGACAATATTTAGATGATAAATTGATACAAATATACAAAGAAACACTGAAGTTTTATACGGAGTAAAAATCAAGAAAAAAGCAATACAATATCGTTAGATCACAATCATTAATGTTTCGAACTATCAAGTATCAATGCATAACTCAGCAGCATAAGGATTTGAAAACGACCAAGGGCAATCACAATAAATAATATGAGTAATACGTTGATTGACTTGATTATGTAAAACAAGCAAATGTAACAATAATAAAATGTATCAATATAATACGTAGTAATGCGTAGTATCCAACAGATTCACTCGGAGAGAAGTACAATTTATTTGACTAGATAAAAGCAATACGAGTACAAAGAATGGGTGGTGGACTCCTAAGAGTGCATCAATGGGAAATTAATTTCCGTTTACGAACTCCTAAGAGTTAAGGGGAATCCGAGGACTCCATTGAGTTTCATTTGAAAATCATATATCCCTCCAAAATTCTCATTCAACGTTTGGTTGGCATTGAGAAACAGGCTTCCTACCCAGGATAGCCTCGGTTACCTACATATAGTTAATAGGTGTGACTTATGCAAGGGTGGATTGGAGACAATTCCACACCTATTCTTCCAATGTCCATTTTCTTGCAGGGTATGGGATAGAATTAAAGCATGGATTGGACTTGGGCATCAGATGACTACGCTCCTAAGTGCAATCAAGTGGATCAGCAAGACGCACAAAGGAGCAACCTTGAAAGCCAAGACTGGGCGGCTTGCATTCTGTGTCGTGGCCTACGACATTTGGCAAGCGCGAAATGAGGCGAGATTTGATGAAGGGAAGAAGACGGAAGATGACGTGGTTGCTAAGATCAAGCATGTGGTCTACAAGATACTCTTCAGTATCTACCCACATGACTTGATCAAGTTTTGATGTGGAGCTAAGGACTTTTTGGGAAGCTACGGCTTGACCTCTATATATACCAGATTTGTGTGCGTGCACCTTGTAGCACCACTATAGTTTTGATTTTTGACTTATTGGCCGCTTATTTTTGCGTATAGGTCGAGATTGACTCATACTAGACTATTAGCCTCTTCTCACCCTTTCCTTTTCTCACGAAATAGGAGGGGGAAGGGGGCTTTTGATTTTTGGACACATTGTACTTGTTATATTTTGTTTGAATGTTAATATAATTTACATTTCATCCAAAAAAAGAATGGGTGGTGGACACCTTTTTGTACGTGTACATATTTGTAATATCATGTCTATTTTATAGAGATAAAGTTGTCTATATGTACAATTCATATATGGAGTAGTACAAAATTGTTTGTAGATACAGACAAGGTGGGTAAAGATGTACGTCAAATATTTTTCTTTATTTAATTATATTGACTCCCTTTTGTTATCCCTTTTGTAAGGCCAGGTGAATGTATAAATGTTATAAGGAGGGCCACATTTTGACATTTTCGAATGTTTATTCATCTCATACTAAGTTGTACATGAAATAATGGATAGTGGGAAAACGAAGTAGCTAGGAAAAAATGGTGAAAGAATTGAAAGAAAAGATACCTAATAATTGCATTTAACTTTTTCTTATCGTCAAACCAACAAATATATTAAATCATCAAAACGTTCGTCACATGACTGAGAATACAATCAAAGATTAAGCAGAAAACAAAACGATAAAAAACCTTATGTCTGCCGTCCGCCCTTGAACCAGACTTAGAATCTATCACCTCTGAAGAAGCAATAAGATTCGTTGGTCCAGTAATGGGCTTAACTGAGCCAATGACTGGCAAACCAGACTTCTCATCACCTGACTTAAATTCTAGAAACTTTCTGCTATGAAATAAGAACACATCCAAAACAACATGCAATTCGAAAGAAAAGCACAGACAAAATAATTAAAACGGGATTAAAACAGAGTTCACTCATCTTCTTCTCAACACTCTCTTGCACTCCATTGTGGCGGCTCGGGAGGGGGACGTGCCCACCTCTCATCCACCTCAATAGCCATGCTTTTGTATTGATTGACGATATCCTCCATTGATATCCCTTGCTGCTGAATCGAACTCAAGCTCCACCACAGCTTATCCGCATTTTCTTTATCTACACTTGACCTTCAATTCGACCAGAGACCGCAGCAGAAGTCAAGCCCTGACCGCCAAAGTGTTGCATCCCTGGTCCCGAAACCGCTTGCACGACCGAAATCGACCGATGACCGCTCTTCGTCAATGACGAAAGTGGAAAAATGAAACCCTAACTATTAGGGGTGGGCATAAAACCCGAACCGAACCGGTACCAAACCGTCCCGTAATGGTACCGAACTGAATACAGGGTATTTAAACGGTTCTATAAATTTTTGTCCCGTACCGAAACCGTACCGTTTGAAACGGATACGGGACAGGTCCTAGATTTTGAGAACCGAAAAATACCGGACCGAACCGTTCGAAAATAATGCATATGAATTTTTTTATATTTTTTTCTATACCCATGGATCTCTTTTATAGACCAACAATTTTAGAGCCCAAGTATGTATTCATGCATCCCTAAAATACCTAAATATGTTTATATATTGTTATTTTTTTCTTTTTAGATAATTTATGTTATATTTTGGTATGTATTGAAAGAATATTAAAATTTTAGAAATCATTAATGACTATTCATTTCTAGTAATGTAGTGTACGAGATTTTTTGTTGTATCATGTTTGTGCAATTTTACAACTTAATTAATATGGTTTAAATCTTAGCTATCAAGGTTCAACTATAAATTAAATTAGAACTACGGAGTAATATTTAACCTAGAATGAAGAAAAAGAACGTTGAAGATTTCTATTATATTCAACAATTTGATGATATTCTTTTTTATACTTTCACATGAACTTAGTAAATTAGAGATGATATTTATCTCGTGCGACATCGTTGTGCTATACTTTTTCTTAGTTGCGTTGCACTATTTGTGTATTTGTGAATTTTAGTACTATGTATGCAATTTCTTGTATTATATAAACATTTCATGTGAGTTAATTAATGTGATGATATCTACTAATTGCAAAATTTGTTCAAATTTTTTAGCATGTGTTTGGCATTATACCGTACCGTTTTGTACCGTTCCGAAACGACATGGTACCGAATGGTTCCATCCTTAGAACCAGACCATACCGAACCGTTAAAAACCTTACGAATACATTACGGATTTTACCAATTTATCGGACCGTTCCGGACCGCGCCCACCCCTACTAACTATTGTAGGGAGATGACCGCTTTTCTCGAAACCTTACAACAACTCTTGGCATCAATTTGAAATCTCTTGAATTGAGACGTGCGGCAATTAGTTGGCATCAATAATTGCATTTAACTTAATAATGGGGGTTTCGCTAAATGCAAACATTTTAATACTCCGTACGTAGTAGCATTTTGTCACAAAATTCTGAAAATTATTTTATACGTCAATTTTAGTACCGCACCACTAACACTAAGGCACTAATAGCATTTTGTCAAAAAATAAATCAACATCTTTTTCACAGTTTTTTAGATTTTCTGAGGTAGGAGGAAAGAAATTGGGAAAAAATATAAAATTTTGAAATCATATACGGAGTAGTTATTTAAAAAAAAAAAAAGTAATCATATTAGAGCCCGTTTGGTAAAACACTAAAATTGGCTGAATTAGTTGATTCTGCTGAAATTTATAAAGTTCTGGCTGAAGTGACTGTATTGGCTGATTCTGCTGATTCATGAAAAAATTATACTCGTATTTAAAATATTTGTTATTAATAAATTAAATAAAAAATTATATGAAAAAATAGTTAAAATGATCCTCTACAGTAACTTCAGCCAATACAGCCAGAAAATAATTCCAACGTTACTTTTTCTGCTTATTACAAAATGCAGCGCGTGAAATCAAAAGTTATGTGTTTAGTGAAAAAGCTGACTGATAAGCCTAATAAGCCGAAAAAAGAGGTCACCAAACGGGCTCTTAGTTTAATTACTAAGTCTAAAAGTAATTTGTGTTTTATTCTTTCATACTCTGATAATAGTAATGATTTACAGTCAACAAAAATAATCAAGAACAATTATGATAGGGAAAAGTACGAAAAAGGTAATTGTGGTTAGATCCATTTTCAGATAGGGTCATGTGTTTCATTCTTTATCAAAGTGGTTCATGTGTTTGAATTCCGTTATCACAAGAGGGTCACGCCGTTAAAAACATCTCAAAAAGACCGTTAAAAGTAACTCCGATTTTCAAAAGTGCCCAAAAAATTAAAAGTACTCGATATTTTTCTTTTAATTTTTGGAGCACTTCCGAAAATCGGAGTTACTTTTAACGGTTTTTTTCAGAATTTTTTAACGGCGTGACCCTCTTGTGATAACGGAATTCAAACACATGAACCACTTTGATAAAGAATTAAACACATGACCCTATCTGAAAATGAGTCCAACTACAAGTACTTTTTCTGTACTTTTCCCATTATAATAACATTAATAGTTACAACGGAGTTCAGAGAGAATCGAACATTTGTGCCCACCACCTCGCGAACTCGCGAAGCATGGGCTAAGCCTATCATCGATGAAGTCTCTCTCTCTGAATCAACTTCCGACCAAGGCTAAGAAAGCGTATTTTGATGACAAAAATGGGACCTCGTTCTTTAGAGACACTGGTTGAAAATCACTGCAGGTTTTGGTTTCGATTTGAACAATGCACACTCTTCGTTTCTCTCTCAAGGAAGAACTCTCTCGAATCCTAATTCAAAAATGAAATCAGATGGTTGGATTTATTATGTTTGCAGCAGATATTCTCTACGCTAATTTGGACTGGACCAACAATGCCCACAACCTTATTAGCAAAAAAAAAAATACAACGGAGTTCCGAAATAGAGGGGTGTTTAGAACTGATTCTGCTTCTGCTTCAGAATCAATTTTCATATTCTGGGGGAGACCAGCGTCTAAAAACTGATTCTAAAAGTAAATTAGAGCAGCAGGATCACTTATGTACTTTCACCCAAACATTCCAACTTCTATTTCTGTTCCATGAAGGAGCAAAAGCAATTTTAAGAATCAGATCCAAACACCACCAGAGTAGTGGATGAAAACTTGGGAAGTGAATACAAGATCTCCTTGTCCTAAAATTTTCTTCAATTGCAAAATTAAGAAAGTAATAACTTATAATTGCGATTAATGTAAAAAGGAGAAAAATTAAAACTATAGACAGGAGAAGGGGGTATACACAGGGGATAGAATCATATACGTAGTAGATACTACGTATGATACTTTTAATTCAAACATTCACAACATAAATGAATTTAGTATTAGAGAAAATAGATAATTATAGTCAAAGTTGTAATCCTAATATGCCAACCAATATCTTTCAATTCCCCAAAAAATGTTTCAAATATTTTCCCAAAAAGTCAAATTTGATAAACCAAACAAAAATTCCTTTATCGTGGGCAAGTTTGGACTAAACATGGACAATCTCACAATCTTACTGCAAACATAATCGATTTAATTTGTACGGAAATGCTAATATTACATCACGGCCATATTCAAAATATGAAGCAAATTGCTGGTTTACCCGAAAGTGAACACTATTTTTTTTAAAGAAAAAACACTTATTTTACCAAACATCCACTACCAACTTTTATTTTCTAGGCTTTCGTGTAGAATCTACTTTTTATTTTTTTTATTATACAAAAAATACTTATTTTACCAAACACTATCAATTTTTATTACTAATCATTTTTTCCCAAAAAGTGCTTTTATTTTTAAACGGGATAAGGGTCAGTTTGGTCCTCGAAGTTGCAAAAAAGGGGTCAAATAAGTCCTTATATAGAAAATTCTGTCCGGACATGCCATTTGAGGTGGCCCCTGGTGGAATTTTTTGATGAAATTTTTTGAGCATCTTATTCATTAAGTCTAGTTTACTCATACCAAATTTCAAATAAAAATTCAATCAGGAAGACATTCAAATGAATTCTTGAAGATAATTGTGCTGTTAAAAGCGCAGTTATCTTCAAGAATTCATTTGAATGTCTCCCCGATTGAATTGTTAGCTGAAATTTGGTATGAGTAAACTAGACTTAATGAATAAGATGATCAAAAAAATTCATCAAAAAATTCTATCGGGAGCCACCTCAAATGGCACGTCCGGACATAATCTTCTATATAAGGACTTATTTGACCCCTTTTTTGCAACTTCGAGGACCAAACTGACCCTTTACTCTTATTTAAACACAAGCATTTGCAAACAAAGCATAAGTGACCGAGGTGCTGTTCTGTTCGTCTTAATCTTATTACTTATTGCTTATTCTTATTTTATTCAGATCAGATCAGATCAGATCTGAAAAATTCAGATTAGATCAGATCAGATCAGAAAAATTCAGATCAGATCAGAAAGATTCAGATCAGATCAGAAAGATTCAGATCAGATCAGACCAGATCAGAAACATTCAGATCAGATCAGAAAAGTTCAAACATGATTTATCATTTTTATTATTATCTTAAATATTAATTATTATTATTATTATTGTTATTACTATTATGATTATTATTATATAATTATTATTAATAATATTAATAATAATATGATAAAAAAAAGATATTAATAATAGTTATAATATTTTAATATAATAATAGTAATATAAATGCAATTGTTAAGAAGACTATTATTATTATTATTATTATTATTATTATTATTACAATATTATAATAATAATAATAATAATATGATTAATATTATTATAATATTATATTATAATTATATGTAATTATAATTATAATTACAATTACAATTCTTATAATTATAAGTATAATCAATTGTAATTATTATAATTATATCTATAATTAATTATAATTATAATTGTAATTAATTATAATTATAATAATTATAATTATAATTACAATCATAATTATAATTATGATTATAATTATAATTATAATATAATATTATAATAATATAATACTAATTATAATAATCATATTATTATTATATTATTGTAATAATAATATTAATATAATAATATCGTTATAATAATATTAATTGTATTTATATTACTATTATTAAATTATAATATTATAATTAATGTTAATATAATTATAATTATTATTAATTATAATTATAATAATTGTAATTATACTTACAATTATATTATAATTATAATTTATGATTATAATTATTATTTTTATTATAATTATTAATATTAATATTATTATCACTACTATTGTAATTATTTTACGGAGTAATTATAGTAATATTGATAACTATAGTTACAATTATAGAGATAAATATTGTAATTATAATTACAATTATAATTATAATTTTATTTAAATTATATTTGTAATTGCAATTATAATAATTATAATTATAATTATAATCATAGAAATATTCGAATCATATCAGATCAGAAGGATTCAGATCAGATCAGAAAGATTCAGATCATATCAGATCAGATCAGATCAGAAAGATTCAGATCAGATCAGATCATACAGATTCAGATCAGATCAGATTAGAAAAATTCAGATCAGATCAAATCAGAACTTAAAAAATTCAGATCAGAAACATTCAGATCAGGCGAAGAGAACAGCTTCTGAGTCAGATATTTCTACAGTCGATTGTACTTCGTTCGTATGTAACTTGGATTCAACCTTTCAACCCATATCTCACGTAGGAAAATGCTAGAGGTACACAAGTTGTACACAACTTGTACACAGAATGTCGGTCACAAACAATTGGTACGGAATTGCCTGTGACCACAGACAAGAGTTGTCTGTGTACACAGACAAATTTTGTCTGTTTCCACAGACATTTACTTTTTTGTAAAAAGTACTTGTCATTGTCAGGCGGCTCTCAGTGTACTTTCTACAAAAAAAGTAAATGTCTGTGGAAACAGACAAAATTTGTCTGTGTACACAGACAACTCTTGTCTGTGGTCACAGGCAACTCCGTATCAATTGTCTGTGACCGACATTATGTGTACAAGTTGTGTACAACTTGTGTACCCCTAGCATTTTCCACTCACGTATGATGCACCAAACTTTCTCAAAATATATTCCGTACAAATCATCCGTACTATTTCTTTGTAATTTTGAAAAGCCATTTATCATAATTAAACATGCACACAATTAAACTCATAAATGAAAAAGAAAGAGAAGATAATCACTAAATTATTAATTCTATTTATTTATGAAAAAATTATATTTAAAATATATTTTATTAATAAAATAAAGAAAAAATTATATTCAAAAATAGTAAATCAGTCATCTACCGTGATTTCATCCTCAGAAAATTAATTTCAATCTTACTTTTTTTATTATTACACAATTCAACACGTAAATCAAAATTTATGTATTTCATGCAAAAGTTTCCTGATAAACCAAAAAACATGGTTATCAAATGGACTCAAAAATTGAGTATAGCCAAAAGTTTGTATGGTCGAGCTTTCCATCCATTCCCGCCACTAAGCGAACCTAACTCTTCCTGATTGCTCGAGTTCATCTTCGTTCAGATTGAGCTTGCATTCATTCCCGTCGTTGGTGCATGCATGCGGATATGAAGACGTAATATTTTAATTATTATGCTAACAGTTCAAAAGAGAGGAGATGATGATTTCACATGTAATCGAAAACGTGGAACACAAAAATAGGTACGAGGGAAAATGAGTACTAGATAAGATAAAAAAATAAAAAATAAAAAATAAAAATAAACAAAATGATGAAGAGCCGGGCTCTAGGGGAAATCCTAGGTGGTCATTTCCAACCTCTTTCAAGATTTGATATCCTAGTCTTTTCTTCTTTAATCAACAAAAAGTTTTGGAAGATTGCGACATTTTCTGTGTAGTGAAAGATCGAATCAAAAGTTTTTCTATATTTTCACTCTTTTTAATTTCTATTTTTGATAATTTTGATCTGGCTTCTTCATTGGCCGAAAATGTTGTCCGCTTCATATGAGCGTATGATATGTTATTCTCCTACAAAAGCCTAGAGGTGGTATGTGTTCTAATCGATGTAATCGATTTGGTGAATTTTCGTTGTTTATGATTGGCAAAAAAAATCAACTTGTTGTTCTTGTGCTTCAATTACTCGCCACCACTTGAACCACTGTCTCGCTCTATGAATTAAGAAGAAAACACTCAATTGGATCTCGTTTTCAGATAATTTCTGCTCAATTGATTTTTCTTTGTAGATTACTGGTCAAACCAATTCTCCTTTTTCAGTGACTGGTGAAACCGGATCTTTTAGTTGTAATTTTTTATTTTCTTTTTGGAGTATCAAGAAGAGCAGCAAGACGGTTAGATTAGACTACATTATTATTGCCGAATTAGCGATTATGTAACGTCCTATGTCAGCTCGGTTACAGAAATGATCCGGTCGGTGACCTTCGGCCTCTTCGCCATTTTCTAGGGTCAAGACCAATCCGGCAATAGCTCCGACATTCGTTCCCCCGTTCTCCGACGATGCGTGGTGCAGGGAGATGGTATGGATACAGGAATGATCATCAAACTCAAGGGGGTATTTATACTCGCTCAGGAATTTTCTAGCCGCACACTTGCGTATGTGAAGAAGAGAAGTAAACGATAAAGAAGATGTCATTTCTTAATTTTGTAAGTTGATATATTCACCCGTTGTACCATCTACCTTTACAATTTCTTAGATCAGATCTAAGAAGATGCACGGACAGATGGTATAACAAGTGAATATAATCACTTCGATGTTATTGATTTTCCTTTTTGAATAATATCTTCTCCGTTTTGAGTTTAGTAAAAAACAAATATTCAATATTTCCAAAATAATTCCAAACTCAAAATTAAAACCACATGTACTCAGAATTTTTTAGATAAAATTGCTCCAATTTTTACTCCAATTTTTTAGATAAAATTGCTCCATCAGATATAAAGGATGTTTAGACTTGAACTGTAATTTGTTGGTCTGATCTGAGATGGATTACAACAAGTATAACATCCTAATGTGTGCATGCACCCATTGGGATACATGTATTCCATTTTTAAAACAATAATAATAATAATACTCCCTCCGTCTCATAAAATTCTTCTCACTTTCCTTTTTGGATCGTCCCAAAAAATTCTTCTCACTTTCCTTTTTTGGACAACTTGTATGGTTCACATTCATTTCACTTTTTTCTTACACAACCACAACCATACATTTCCACTTTATTCCACTTTCTTAATCTCCGTGCCAAGTCAAAGTGGGAAGAATTTTCTGGGACGGAGGGAGTAATAATTACTCGTACATAAAAATGAAATTTTATCAACATTGAAATGAAAGTGTCATAGTGGTTATTAAAATTACGGAGTACTAGTATATGAGTATCAAAATCAACCATCGTTGATGTCATTATGCGTAGTATGACGTAAACCCATGTCATAAATTGGAAGTCATAACCAAGCCTGACGCAAATCTGATCCACACGAATACTCGAACCCCAAAGAGTCCATTAGGTAGCTGAGTGAGTTCATCCTCATCCACGAAACTTAGCCTAGTTATGGGCTATGTTGCACGGATACTCCACCCCGATATCGTATCTGATATGTATCTGTATCTGATACTCACCGATACGCGTCATGTATGTGTTGGGTCTGTATCCGTAATTTAATAAAAGTATCGGGCTTAATTTTAAAAATACTGATACTTATGATACCCGTATCCGTGAACCGATACGCGTATCTGACCCTGTAACCCTCATTTTATACACAACATGACGAAAATTTAGTAGTCATCCAAGCGACCACAAGATGTGGAACTTTGATAAAGATGATTTCGGGAGTATGGAAAATAACGGAATACTATAATTTTTTATTTTATCGCTTGATGAGCTTTAATTGAAACAAGATTTAGATGTAAATGCATGTAAATAGAGAACAAAAAAATGTTGTTTGAATTTAAATCAAAATATCAGTACTTTAGTTTCTTTAGCCTAATCTTTGAAATTTTATTATAATACGGAGTAGTTATTTTTTTGTATCATTATTATTATTATTTTATTTATGAACTCTTGAATTATATATATTTGCAAATTATACCCTATATTTTTATTATTTATAAATTTACCCCCGTACTCATATCCTATAATTTTTTAAATTGTCGTATCGTCGTACCTGTATTCACGTATCGACGTATCAGCGTATCCGTATCCGTGCAACATAGGTTATGGGTTGAGTGTTTCCAAATCGCACCAAGTCTCCATTACGGGCCTCAAGCGTGGGGGGTTATTGAGCCCATTTAGTGACATGATATTATTAGAATTAGAATATAAATAGAGATACGGAGTATATAAAAAGATAAATTTGTTTACAAAATTAGACTACGTAGTATACATTTTGTTGATCAAAACTAGCAATTTTGAAATATGTTACATACATTTTGCTTGTTAAAATTTATAAAATTATGATCGAAGTGACTGCATAGGTAATTTTATTGATTTTTAAAATTAATTATATTTAAAATTTATTTTATTAATAAAAAATTATATAAAAACATATTACATTCTTGAGGATGTAATGTCGAGCGGAATGTTAAACTCATTCATGCCTTAGATTATCTGACATTCTCGAGGATGACCTAATATTTTTTCGAAAATACTCGCAATTAATTACTACCTCCGTCCCATTGTAAAGTCGTCTTTTTTTGTCAACCAATGTTACGGTAAAATCGTCCCTATTGATAACTAATTCTATTTTACCCCACTAATTTTGGTTGTATGCCTACCGGGTTAAAAAAACTAATTCTATTTTAATAATTAAAGTTTACATATTAGAAACTACATCAAAATCTCTATAAAGTTACAAAATTAAAATTAAAATTTAATTAAGAATTGATATCCTAATTAAGCGAATAAAATGACTCTGTTTGAGTCAAAAAGTTAATTTTGTAACTCAAGTTAGGACGGAGAGGGTATCTCTTTTCATTTAATTTATTTTCAACTCTTCCATCTTCAATTTGGGGTTAAATTTTTTCACAATATTTTCTCTTCATTTTATGACAATAGACTTTTAGTACTACATCTGTCGCACTTAAAGCTTCACGTCCATTATTCTCCAATTAACATAAATGTTCTTAATATTTTACTTTATATATCCAACTTTTATCAAATATGATTTTATAGCGTCCGCAATAGGCAATTAAACATTGTTTAAATTGTATTTTTAAAGGATACTACCTCCGTCCAGTTGAAAGGTTCCCATGATAAAACGACACAATTATTTAAACATAATTAAGTAAGGTAGTTCAAGTACATTTTAAGAAATAATTTTAATAGGTATATAACATAATGGGATCAGTGTTAATAATTGTAATGTTATAAATGCATTATTTTTAATATTTAATGATTAATTTGTCATTTAACATTGTTAATTGTTACAAAAATAGAAATGAGAACATTTATATGAGACGTCCAAAAAATGAAAGTGAGAACCTTTATATGGGACAGAGAGAGTAATAAATATGTTTAGAGCCCGTTTGGTAACACGAAAATCGGCTGATTCAGCTAATTTTGCTGAAATTTATGAAGTTCTGACTGAAGTGGCTGCATTGGCTGATCCAAGAAAAAATTATTTTTAAAATATATTTTATTTATAAATAATGAAAAAAATTATATGTAAAAATAGCTAAAATGGTCATCTACAGTAACTTCGGCCAATATAGTCAAAAAAGTAACTTCAACCTTACTCTTTCCTATTATTACACAATTTAGCGCGCGAAAACAAAAGTTACGTGTTTGATGAAAAAGTTAGCTTATAAGCCTGATAAACGGAAAAACAGTGTTACCAAACGGTCTCTTAGATTACTATTTGAACAAAAGTTTTTCTCATTTCTATATTGGATCTACAACATCTTTTTACAATTAAACATACTTCACTTCAAAATAATTCATTTAGTTTAGATTTTTTTTATTTTTAGGATATTTCATTTTTTATTTAATTAAAACTACTTCAGAATCATGTTGTAATAGATTTAGGGAGGTTTTGCCATTCAATCTACTTTAAAAAAGTGATTTTGGAAAAAGTGATTGATAGTAAAAATTCATAGTGTTTGAGAAAATTGTGCATCTTAAATAGTAAAAGTTGACAGTGTTTAATAAAATAAATATTTTTTGTATAATAGAATAAGTGAAAAGCAGTTTTAAGCACCCATCAACCTGCTTCCAACTTTTAGATTTTAATTGCTTAATTTAAGCAGAATCTTTAACTTGAAAACACCAATTTCAACTTTTTTAATCCCAAAAGCTGAAAAACGTTTTTTTTTGCAAATCCTCCCTTATTGTGTTAAGAGAAAATATTTACAGAGCATTCAAGTAATTCATCAAATCTGCAATATAAGATATCTTTCAATCAAATAATTAATGTCACATTCGCTTAATGTTAACCAATCACAAATGGAAATAAATTGAAGACATTCTTATCAATCTAACCTAGCCAGCAATGTAACATTCTTATAGTAATCTGTCATTCCTTGAACCAAATGAGCCCTTAATGTTATCTCAAATTTGTTCTCACATTTCTTATTAATGATATTTTCAACTTGTATCAATTTTTTTATCTGATCTATGAAAGTAAAATTTATTTTTTACTTTAGCGTATATTCTAATATACATATTGGAAATGAGGGTCAGTTTGGTCCTCAAAGTTGCAAAAAAAAGGGTCAAATAAGTCCTTATATAGAAAATTTTGTCCGGAGGTGCCATTTGAGGTGGTTCCCGGTGGAATTTTTTGATGAATGTTTTTAGCATCTTATTCATTAAGTCTAGTTTACTCATACCAAATTTCAAATAAAAATTCAATCGGGAAGACATTCAAATGAATTCTTGAAGATAATTGTGCCGTTAAAAGCGCAATTATCTTCAAGAATTCATTTGAATGTCTCCCCGATTGAATTGTTAGCTTAAATTTGGTATGAGTAAACTAGACTTAATAAATATGATAATCAAAAAAATTCATCAAAAAATTCTATCAGAAACCACCTCAAATGGCACGTCCGGACAATATCTTCTATATAAAGACTTCTATAACATCATCGCACATTGCTAAGTGCCTCCCAAGTGCCAATCCCCAAAAAGGTTGAATTGCCACAATTTTTAGTTATAAAACGATTTTTAGTTATACTCGGGGCGTGAGAGGCACTTGGAATTGACAATTCAACCTTTTTTGGAACTAGTGTAACTAAAAATCGTTATATCCATTGCACGGCACGAGTAAAAATACTAATTATATAAAAATGCAATAATCAGTGTCAAAAGAGTAAAATTACGATTTAAAATATGTTTTATTACATAATTCAGCACGCCTATTTCTGAAAGGAAGACGGAGGAATGGGTTTTTGTCATCTCCAAGATTTCAACATAACTATGTTGATTTGGGTTGTAAGGAAGACTCGGGTGATAAGAGAGGCTATGAAATGGATGATAGAATCTGAATTAAAACAAGTCATTTTTTGAGTTGATTGCAAGCAAGTTGTGGATGGTGTGTTGTCCCTTTGAGTTGATAACTCTGAATATGGGTCCTTGCTCCTTAGTAGGAGATTGTAGAGGCTATGAAATGGATGATAGAATCTGAATTAAAACAAGTCATTTTTTTTTTCTTAAAGGCATCTACTATCTATGAGAATCTATGCTTCTCATATGGTTTTCCATTATATCCCTCTTTGTATTTTGGACAATATTAATGCTAAAATGAATTAAGTTTTTCTCGTCAAGAAAATCAGCGCCCAAAATTGAAAAATATGCATTTATTGAAAAAGTTAACTGGTAAACTTAAACTGAAAAAAGAGGCAACATTTTACAAATTTATGTATTTCTCTTCGTCGTTTGACATCATGGAATATGAACCCGAAGCAAACTGAGTGTGTATGATAACAAATGATTCAAGTACTAAAACCAAACAGAATTCTTTGGAAACTCATAATAAGCGTAACTACAAGTTCATTAACCATTTCTCACCATCAATTTCTAACTAAATTCGATGGTTTATTGTTTCACTCCATAGAAGCGGCCCGATTAAATCAATTCGACACTAGCTTCAGCAAATCATCGCACATACAGTGAATTCAGCAAATCCAGCTCAAATTCTATACGGAGCACAGGAATTTGGAGGTGTGCGTAACCCGAATTTCTGAAATCAATTCTGAAGAAAAATTCGGGCTTTAAACACCACCTGGTGAATTTTGGAGAGGTCAAGCACAGAGCACTGTAAAATGCCCTGTCAAAAATTAGACCATCCTCCAGAATTAAACGAATCAAAATTCAATACAAAAATCAAATTAAGATGAAAGCTGGGTGCTCATATTCTATGGGTGTAAAATAGTCTATCATGCCGTGGCAACAGCATTCAGAACGAGGAATTGTTTTATAATCACTGCACTCCATTGAATCCAGAAAACTCACAAATCGGCTACCATCTATGAATTTTTGTGCATAGTACATTCAAAATCAACAATGGATATGAGATCCGAAACCAAACCAAGATTTATTTTACAGAATCATAGCAGAAACAAGAATAAGCGAAATTTAATGAACTGAGCAAAAAAGAGAAGAGATGAACTTCATAGCTAAGTGACCGTACGAGCGGCGGCCGTGGGGATGGCATATGCGGTTCCGAATTGTTAGAACATGATGGCTTTATAGGAAGGCAGTATAGAATGGTAGCTATGAAACCCTAAATTCTAATTTCCGCGGATTGGATGGGCATTTTATGCGGGAGGGGATGCATATGGGATTTTGGATCTATTTCTTAAAATTATTTTTATTCTTTCCATAATGTTTTTTTATCATAAAGAGCGACCGTTATATTAAAATTTTGAACACATACAAGACAATCTTTAGATAGAAATTACAGATTCAATGTGAACCCTAGGAGTAGACTTAGAGTCATCCACCTCGTACTACTAAGAAGAAAATAATAACGAAATAAAATCTTTTCACAAAACTCTGCCTATTATGGAGGTGATTCTAGAGGAGAACGAGCACTTACAATATAGGTGATACCAACTCTACCACTATTTGAATGGCCGACCAAGGCTTCACGATCCCGCCTCGATACAACCTCTCAACCGCACCTCGTTCATCCACCAACGTTATCTCCTCCTACGTAGTTGTTATCCCAAGCGTTAGAATACTTGTAATCAGTAATATTTGCCGCTTCAACCCCATATTGTTAGGGGACTGGGGGACTTTATCGGCCACAGAGGTATATACAAAAACAAAATGAACAAAGACAACATCGCAACGTCCACAACCAAAGGAAAGTAACAACTCTTCGGCCTATGAGTGCACCCATGTGTGCTTCGGCCATCCACAACGAAATGATAGTGTATGGCACGCTTCGTCCTCAAAGCACAAACTCAAAACCTCGCCATCTCACAGGTAAAAACATCGCTACGGCCAACATACAAATCCCTTCGGCCTCCAAAAACACCAAGGGAGCACAACCCAGTGGGCCCACAATGGCCAGAACCAAAACGGCTCAGAACACCGCCTAGAGACCAAGTGGACCGCGTCAGCCATACACTGCGTCAGCCACGAATTCACCTGGCAGAATGCATTTTCCTATCTTTTTTTGCTAAGTATTGTACTCAGCCACTAGAGGCCTTATTCCGCCCAAAGAAGGCATGATTATTATAATGGGCCTCCTGAGCCCAAGGCTAGGAGCCCAGATCCACATTTATGCCTATAAATACTCCCATTGGGGGTAGTTATAGGGGGTTGAGAAATATTAATTACTCAGTTTCTCTCTCTAGCTCTCACTTCTCTCTAAAATTAAATACTCTATCAATAACGTTTGTTTATTCCTTCAATGATGTTGGAATGTATAGATGAAATTGCTGAAATGCTGTTGGATGCTAAAAAATCTACAATTCTTTTTTAGAAACCAGGGAGATTACTTTCTCAAAATTGATTCTCCTTCTCCTTCCTAAAAACAGAAGCAAAATCAATTTCAGATATCCTCATATTGTGCGGAAGAATGTAAGATTACATACATAAGGTTTCCCTTATCAACCAATTTTTTTATTAAACATGTAGTGTTTGATTTCACGCGCTGAGTTGTGTAATAATCAAAATATGTAAGAATACAGTGACTTTTCTTGCTTGATTGACTGAATTTAATGAAGATGACAGATTTAGCTACTTTCATATAATTTCACACAAAGAATTTTGTCCATCTACCGATCTAATGGTCCAATTATCATGAATGCTTTCATAACAAGATAAATATTTTAAACAAAATAAATTTTCCATATGTTGTTAAAAATTGAACATGTATGGAGAAAATTGTCAAATAGGCTCGCATATCAAATAAGTTAATTGAGCTCTCAAACTAAAGAAATACACAATTAAGCTCGTGAACTATAGAAAAACTCTACAATTTAGCAGGTTAGCATCCGGTCACTGTGTTATTTTATTGATATGGTGGTCCAGGTGCGAATTTTTAGCTTCTTCTCTTTGTTTTGTTTTGCATCACCTCTCCCCTTCTTGTTTATTCTTCGCCAACGATCAGTGGTGGAATCCAGAGGGAGGAAGACAAAGCAGCACCTCAGTTTCCGCTATGCATGTTGCCCTCTTTGCGGTAAGATTCAAGGTTTCATTGTCATGAGACGGTGAGGAGAGTACGAGAACTGTTGGTTGTGTTTCGAAAACAAAGAAAAGTTAATTAATTAAAATTAAATAAATAAAATGACTAAAGAAAAACAGAAAATAGATGAAGCAGAAAATTAGCCAAAGCTCGTGCTACGCACGATGCCCTTAAAACTTATTCGTTGCCTCCCGGGGTGCTAGAAGCGTTGCAATGATCGTTTCACAGGATACGATGACTAACGATCAATTGTTTGAGCACTCAAATGACTCTTCTGGCGAACGGGAACAAAGCAAGAACACAAAGGAGGTGTATTTTAAGAGAAGAACACGTGAAGAATGTATTGTGAGTAGTGTTTGTTGCAAACCACCTACCAGCCATTTACAAGGGCGATTTGTTGTGCGTTAGTAACGTTTCAATGGGCATGAACGTTTGACATCAATGTCCAAAACGTTGGTCATTGATTGATCCATAAAACAGTCCATTTAATTGCATTCAGGCAACAAATCGTTGGGCAATTACTGTTTGTAATGCCTCAGCAACTGCCTGCTAATGACCGTTCAGCGTGGAGCAGCAGTCTGCTCCAACAAATTGGAACGTAACGGAAGAACAAAAAATAACGTTATCTTTAGAAGTTAGATTTTCGGACGACATTCATGTTCACAGGCCGCTCGCGCACGCAAGTCGCACTTTTTGTTCTCCTGTTTCGGGATTTGATTCGCACCCCCCCATGCGCGCAAAGAGAGCCTTTCCCCTTAAGAATCTTAACTCCTTAGGGGGGTTTCCCTTTATAAAGGGTTCAAAGTAGACCTGCACAAAAGCGGGTTCGGGTCGGGCTCGGGCCGGGCTTTTCATAAATTTTCTGCCCATCATGTGTGGGCGGGCCAGGCCCGGCCCGCAAAAACGGGCCTAGCTCCATGTCCATACCCGCCCATAAGAGCGGGCCGGGTAGTCCATCGGTCCGCCCGGCCCGAGAAAACTTTATTTTTTAAAAAATTATATAATTTTTTATTACTTTATAAATAATATTACAACATATAAAAAGTTGCTAATATGTTTATTATTTTTATAGGGCATTCACTACATACACAAAAAATACTTACACAAAAATAATAATGAGAAACTATATCTAAAATTTAAAATTCAAACACAAAGTATTACCTTTAAGTACAAATATAGATACTATATCGGTTGGACTATTTGTTAAGAACTAAAAACTTTAAATTAAACATAATAAACTATAAATATGTATAAAGATAAATTAGTAAATATTAATATACATGTGTACATGTAAATAAATACATAATTAAATTAGTATATGTATATACAAAAAAGATCAGGTCCAGCCCTCCCCGGCCCAGCCGCTGTCCGAACTCCGTCGTTTGGGGCGGTTCCCGGTGGAATTTTTTGATGAAATTTTTTTAGTGTGTTCTTCATCAAGTCTAGTTTGTCCATACCAAATTTCAGCTCAAAATTCGACCGGGAAGGCATTCAAATCATTTTTTGAAGTTGACTGCATTTTTATATGTATATTTTGGCGCAGTCAACTTCAAAAAATGATTTGAATGCCTTCCCGGTCGAATTTTGAGCTGAAATTTGGTATGAACAAACTAGACTTGATGAACAACATGCTCAAAAAATTTCATCAAAAAATTCCACCGGGAACCGCCCCAAACGGAGGAGTTCGGACGGCGCCTCCCGTCCCTCCGGCTGGACCTGATCACTTCTATATATATATATATATATATATATATATATATATATATATATATATATATATATATATATGTATATATATATATATATATATACTAGTTTTTACACGCGTGATGCGCGATTAAACGGATGCCCAATGTAACTTTAACATCAATTTATTTTTTAAAAGTATATGAGATTCTAACTTAAATCTACTTTATTATCGATTTGGATGTTGTTTAAAAGTTTTTGAATTAAGATGATATTGTTTGAGTTGTGAATATTGAATTTGTGGAATGTAAATTTTTTATTTTGATTTGAATTGTATTATAATAAACATTTTACATGTCTCAAGATTGGCTATTAAATAATTTTCATTCAGAACAAAAGAGATAGTAACTTTATGGTCTGCGCACAACTTAAAAAATATGTAATGAAGTACTCCATATAAATTTACATGTAAGTGATGTAACAGGTAGGTTTCAAATATCATTTTAATTTACTTTTTCCACTATTTAATTGACTCATACCGTCATACTCTTCTCTCTTTTATGAAATAATTGAGGGTTATTAGTAAGACAAGGCCAAGTGGCCAACCAAGTTTCACTTCTTTTTGTTATTTGGTCATTTGGTATGGAAAGTCAGTTTATATACACCTTACAATTGTGCACAATGTACTAGCCTCTAAAGCCTTATTTCGTGAGGGTAAATTTGGCCGAAAGATTAATTTGAAGACAAAGTGTTTGAATTTTTCGTTTTTTAGAAATAAAATACAAAGAAATCATAGAGAAAAACTGACATATAACCATTTCAGGAAAAAAAAATTTATAGTTGCACTACTTTGTTTTAGTCTAATCAACTCATACAATAAAACATCATAGCCAGAAGCCAAAATAGTAGGTTATCAAAATGGGCCCTAAAATTATCCAATTCTAGTTCATTTGGTTGTCTTAAAAGCGAGATCGAAAGAGTATGTATATCATATATAAAAAACGAGCTTCCAATTCAAAGAGAGCAACCTTGCCAGTCAAATCCTATAACCTCTTGTTGAATACAGAGATTATCCTTCTATGTCACAATATTAGGTTATGCCTAACAAAGAGTTATCTTTCAAGCAATGACTAACTTGACCAGAAATGCTTATGCAACAACAACACAATTCACTATGGAATTGAGAGTATCCAGCCCTGCTTGCACAACATCTCTCTCCACCATTTGATAAATGAAGCTGGTTATATGACCCATTTCAAGCTTGTCCTACTTAATAGTTAATATTCTTAATCAAGTCATAAAATTGTTTCTTCATTTACAAAACTTGAGTGACCCACTTCCATCAATGTTTCCCTTCAACCCTTGTTGATTATGATATGTCCTTTCTTACACTACTTGTAACCCATTTGATAGCCAAAATGACTTGCTCTAAATTGCAAAATAAGCGACATACACAACTTTTGCCTTACTTGTTTGGCTAAATTGAATTTTACTAAATGATTTTCCTTTCAAAAACATCAAGACTCGGAGCATATCAGCCAACTAATCTTACTAAAACAATTAGACTTGGTGAAAAGCTAAAACGACACCTATGAGCCTAATCTGATCTTTGATATGTTTAGGAGCGCCTGGACTACGTATAAAGACTATAAGTGAATCGCTCCAAGGCTGGTCGACCTGCATTAGCAGTTGAATTTTTTTGTTGGGATTCCAACAACAACTTAGATAGACCTTTTGTATTTATTGTGGAATTTGATTGCCTTCTGAAGATAGGGTTGGTAGGTCTTGGCCTCTGGATGAGAAGATTTGTATTGCTTGAGAGTTGCATTCAATTTCCCTGCCATCTTCCCTGTTTTTTGTGATTTTAAGGACGATGTTACAATGAGCTAAAAGTAGTCATACTTAACTAATAATGTTACGTATAAAATCCGCAAAAAAAAAAAGATCATTGAAAGACCTAAAAAGGAAGTCATCTCTGTACTTATGTTAAGATTTAGAGAAAGCTCTCTTTATACCGCATCCCTCATGAGATAATGTAATTACTCCCATCTCGATTGCTTCTGTGGGAAGAGATATTGTGATGAGCATTTTGAGCAAGGACTGAGAAATTGAAATATTCCATTATGCCCCTCGTTTCTTTATGAGTTCACAAGGGGGGGGGATTCATTCCAGATATCATTCATGAAAGCGACTCCCTTATGCCAGCAGACCATAAAAAAGAAAATACTTCGTACAAACTTTGGTTTTTAATTAGATAGTAGAGTGAAAGTTGAACCGAAGTTAATGAAGAAATTATCAAGTTCAGTACACAAGTATTCAGGAATGATTAAACTGGACGGTGCCATAAAACAACCACCATATACAATGTCAAGAGACTCAAGACAAAAAAATTCAAGATATACATGACCAACGCCAAATGGAACAGACCAGGTTTGGCAACTCAAGAGTTTGAATTGACATATCCCAAAACAACAGTCTGATTTATGGTCATCAAAATACAGACTTGTGCCGTTGACAGCATAAATAGCCTTCTCTGAAGGAAAAATCTCTACTCCACTTCTTGAAGATAGTCCTCTATTTTAGCTGGTGTAAAAAGTGTGCAAGGAAACCAACAATCACTCATGCTTTAAAAGAAAGGACATATACATGCATTAAAGGAAAGGTCACATACATGCTAAGAAAAATCTCTACTCCACTTATTGCAGATAGTCCTCTATCCACTTTCAGTCAAGCTAAGAAACTTGCCTGAACACTTCTATGGTATTTGTGACCATTCCTATAAGTAAAAGCTTGCACTTTCATTGAGCTGACTAAAAAAATATTACCTTATTCAAGGCTTCAAGCATGACTTTTTGGGATGGAGAGATTATTATACTAATATTGACCCAAAAACAACTTGGAATGTAGCAATTATATTGGAAATTTAGAAAATATGTACTATACTTAAATCCTAATTATACTAACTGACCTCTTCTCAACAAATGTCTTTGCATTAGACACATTCTTCCCCATGGACGAGGCTTTCCAAGAGAAGTATGATCCGGAAGGATCTACGTATAAGACAAAAACTGAATGTTATACGAATTTGCAAACTTTTTAGACAGGAACATACTTCCTCCAGCTTGGTTGGAGAATAAACGAAAACCAATAAGTATATATTTTGAGTTAACTCACTATATTAAGTACAAAATGATACATATAACGATTTATGGAAAAATGATCTGACAATTGGTACTTCATACGTGATAATGTGAAGCAACTAAAATTATAAACAACTGAAATTATACATAGTATAATATGATAAGTCAAATTGGTACTTCATAAATTCACGATCATATTTAAGCAGACTTTGATTCATACATGACTCTTGTGAATCAAACAAATTTCATTCTCTTGAAATACGCTAATTCCGTACTGCAGCAATTTACTAACTTTACCCGCCTTCCCATTTCTCTATTATTAAAGTAGCCCAATAAGAATAAGTATAACACTTGGTGTAGGGTGTGAAGACTTCACAATTGTAGGGAAAGGGGAAAAGGGTTCCAATATAGTTTTATTAACCGAATGAAGTTAGAAGAGAGGTTAAATGTTCAGTTCAATGCATAAAACTTATTTACCCTAGGCCAGACTTTAAATTGGTTTGAGAGAAGGAAGCTTCCTTTAATGGCCTTATGGCTTAATTCACTAGGTGATTTCTAACACAGTTGTGAACAACCTATTGCAGCACCTCTCAATTCACTCTTATTTGAATACTCTCAGTTCTAAACATCCTATTCTAGCGCCTCTCAGTTCATTCCTATTGCAAACTACATTCCGTTAGCAGATGAATCAGTGTGAGGAAGCTAAAAGGAATTGAAAACCTGCTCAGACAGAGGAAGAGAAGCAGAGAGAGATTCCTTACAGTGCAAAGGACAAGTGAGGAAGTTTCTCCAAACTTGCATAAAAGTGAATTTAAAGTTCCTAAAGGCATGAGGTCTGGAGTAAGAGCACTTACTTCATCCATAACTAAAGATGAAATCAATGACAGGACATTCAATTAACATCATGATACGGGGTATTAATGAAGAAGAAGAAGAAGACGAGGAGAACGAAGGGGGAAAACGGAGAAACGTAATCGAAACATACCTGGTTGGTGGAGAAGACGGAAACGATTGGAGCAGTTCGGTGTGGCTAGGGCGCGAAGAGACCACCTGCGTCATAGCAGGCTAGGGTCCGCTTAGAGATGAAACCAGCAGGAGGTCGTCCGCAGGTGAAATAACAAGAGACGGTGGATTATTAGACGGGAGTTATGAGACGGAAATTAAACGGAAAAAATCCATTCCTTTAAAAGAGTACATATGATAAAACACATGGTACCACCTCTTAATGCTAAATGATTACACCAACATTTTTTCCATCCCTAAAACACCCTAACCTCCATTGGCAATTATAAGATTTTAAGAAATATATATATGTATACATACTAAATGTAGCGGGCCGGGCTTATCGGCCCGAACGGGCTTACATCCTAGCCCAAGCCCGCCCATATATTATTGCGGGCCGGGCCGGGCCAGGCCCGGTGGGTAAATATATAAGCCCAAACCCGCCCATTTGTGCGGGCGGGCTGAGCGGGCCGGCCCGGTTTTGTGCAGGTACTTCAAAGTCCCTTGGGTTTTCCGTTGTGGAAAAAAAAAACACTAGGAACCCATATTTTCCTAGTTTTCTCCATTTCAACGAGTGAACTTTAAGAATCAATTTCTCATTCACCCGTTGTTCATTTTGAGTGTACCTTATATCGAATTGTAGATCTTAACAAGAACAATCCGAAATCACTTTGACCCGACCAAAATCAGAAGTGGACCCCACTCAAAATATTGTCCCAAAATGACCATTTAATGCATTTTATCAACACTTTTTCCAACAATCCCCCACACGAATGAAAATTGATTTTCGAGACTAAAAAAGGACATGAAGATAGGAGGACATGCTGTGTTCACCGGATGATCCCTGCATACAGAGAGATATGTTTTATCCTTTGATCCTTCCGCTATAAAGACACGTTGATTTACTGGCTGTCTAGTAGACTCGATGTCCTTGAACTATATTGTCGTCGTGTAAACATTGACTTATATTTACACAGGGACCTTCCAACTTTGTTCCGTTCTCATGGGTGAGCCCGTTTTGGCCATGGGTCACCGTTCTGGTTCTGCAAGAATTTCTAAGGAACTGAGCCTTTACAGTTCTCCTTTGAAGCGGCCATCTTCTCTCTCACATAGGTAATTCTTTCACGAGTATCCCGCATACTCTTCCAATGTTATCAAGTAGATCAACATTTTAGAATCATTAAATCAAACATTCTATTATTACACAGTTCAACGCGAGAAAATAAAAGTTACGTGTTTGGTGAAAAAGATGGCTGATAAGCCTGATAAGCCAAAAAAATGTGTTACTTAACAGCCTAAAAGTGTTATCCCAATATACACACTACATCACAATATGGTAATTACATTACAAAGGTGTCCTGCCAAAATTATTACACATTTCGTGGAGTATACACAAAAAATGAAATTATTAATCATTACCCTCATATGGTAATCATGATTACATTGTTATAGATAAATTCAGAAATTTAGAACATACATATATAGTAATACGGAATAACAAACTATCAGAACTATTTATTTAATCACACATATACGCACTACATATCATCTATATAATCTGGTTACCAATACAATAAGACTACAAAAACAAGTACAGGCTAGAAAACAAAAAAAATAATTAATAAATTAACTTGGTAAATGGGGAGGAGCTTCAATCCTTCATTTGGTTGAAAAGTCAGAAATAGGATACTCTTTTAATTACATTCTAAAGCTTTGTGAATCATGAATCAAGAGGTGAGGCTTATTTTGGTTGAGTAGGTGTCCGATCTGACCATATTGGTTGGGATATTAAATTAGGTAGATGAAAATAATAAATACGGAGTATATACCTTTTAAAATATAAAAATATAATCAAATTGTTGTCCGTATTTTTTTGTTTTTCCTTTCTCGAGATGCAAAGAGGTCCACAATTCCTCTCAAAATTATTTGGCTTGTAGACAACCTGTAGAATCAAACCAACTCCCTCTCTAATGCAATTAAAAATATCATTTATTTATTTGTATTGTAGATTCAGGTTCCTTTCTAACAAGTAAAATGCCTATCTAACTTTACACCACACGTTTCCTTTCAAAGTTCCTGTCTAAATTAGATAGCAAAATATTTTCCTATCTATTTCCTCTATAATAATGCCTTTTCTAGTAGTGTTAGATTTAATTTCTGCTATAACTTGACCAAAAACTTCATTATTTTTTAAATCCTGAATAAGTTGGTCAAGTTTAATCTTGAAAACTCTACAAATAATATTTGGGCGGTCTTCTGGCCTTAACCCCCGCTCCTTGATGCAATGTAGAACTTATGGCAACCTGGGAGTTGCATGTGATTGTAATATTTATAACAAATCAGGATACCTAACTCATCTACAAATTGTCATGGCATCTTGGTAGTTTTGCATTGTATTCCGCACAGCTCCAACGAAAATCTTTGGAAGAACCATGTGTTTCCCAAGTTTAGAAAGGCCTGTTTCACCACGAGTTACTTCATATGCAAATCTATTATATATATAAATGACATATTAAATCTATTTGTGAGTTTTAATGTATGCCATCAATTCTGTCTCTACACATTAAGATTCTATCATCGTGTAGCCATCCACAGTGAAGCTTGAATCATCTCCGTGTTAATAGTATGTATGGGGATTCATCACATGCTCTCTCTTGTAACCTAGAGCAAAAGAACTCCTTCTGCATTACATTCTTCCGTCCCTTAAATGTAGATGCGACTGCGCACATCAATGACAAATCATCTCAAAACCTGTCTTGACCATATGTAAACAATAATGGAAATTGAAGTCCTAAATATGAGGGGTTCAACTCATTTATTCACTTTAATTTACCCGACCTTTTATCCAAGATACTTTCCTTTGAAGGCAAGATCATCAATATCACCTTCCATGATTGCAGCAACCTCGTCGACTTTGGATTCATTGTAAACTCTCCCATCTTTATTCCTTGTCCCAATAAATTTTACAATTAAGTATGGAACATCAGATTTATTGAATCTATCTCTAGCAATCTTGAATGACTTCACGTGAACATTATGTTGATCAAGCATGCTTTGAAATTCACACTCTTTCGGTATTCAATTTCCTGTCTCTTATTTCCCTTCACATATTCAAAAATAACAATAAGTTAATTTTATGGGGAATAGCAATAAAATATTAAATTTAAAAGCTGTAAAATATTTCTAGACATACCCAACAGATCCTATCCTCTTAGTTGTCTCATTATCTCAATCAACAATATAAATATGCGCAAGTTTTGATTGATTTCCTTCGAATGGTAGTAAACTACCGATATGGTGATGATTCTGACCATTTAGCTTAAATATTAGTGACATTGAACCTTTATTAATGCCCTTATCAATCATTTCCTTAGTGTAAAAGAGAACATGTCATTGTACGAACGAATAGTTCCCACAATTTCCCCCCTCATAATATTAGCCCCAACCAGTAGGTGAGAGTGTTCTTTTGGACGCGATCTCATAAATGACAAGACAATATTCCCTTGATTACAACATAGCATGAGTTTTGGAGATTTAGGACGACATCACAGTATTGGCAAACATATTTTGGATTGTTAATGTCATCATACTCTATACATGAAAAGTTCAAATATAAGCGTATATGTATAGTGATCTGCAGTAATTGATTAGTTATAGTTAACATCATAAATTAGACATTTAGTATATAAAATAGATATCACTAAATAAAGATGAATTTGTACCCGAAGTTGATAAGTCGAGTAATTCACAATCATTGTCCAATACTACATAAACTTGTCGCATTAAATATTAGAATATATTAAGGAATAAAAAGTGCATACAAATAATTCAGTACCATCAAAGTGATCTTTTTTGTTTTGTTTTGTTTTTTTCTTCAAATAGTTCCTTAATAAATTGGCATTTTAAATCGAATTCAAATACAGATACAATGAACCAATGTCATTTCAACCGCTCAACAATGGACTAATTCATTTCAACCAACACACGTCTAGTAAGCCGTTCAAATTGCATGCCTTAGGTCATATTTCATCCACCACCATTGAAACATCGTCATGATGATCTTGCACAACCAGGGATGGCAATGGGGCGGGTTTGGGGTGGGGGTACACTCCCCCATCCCCCATCCCATGTCTAAAAAGTTCCCCCCATCCCCACCCCATCCCCCGTTACTCCCAGACCCGCCCCATCCCTGCCCCACCCCATTGTCCCCCACGGGTGCCCACGGGTGCCTCCATATAAATTTAATTTATCGTATTTGCATATACTTTTAATCTCTATTATAAATAATAGATATTTACACGTGCGTTGCGCGATTAGCTAAATGTCCAACATATTTTTATCAAAGTATGTATATTTATATTTTGGTTTAATAATAATAATAATAATAATAATAATAATAATAATAACAACAACAACAATAATAACAAAAGTAATAAAATAATCTTGTTCAAGATTTTTTTATTTAATCTTGAATTGAACTTGAATTAAATTGAATCTTTTTTATTCATTAGTTTCGTCGTCCCTATCACATCTTACCTAATGGTTAGGTCCTACTTTTACAATAGAGCTCAAATATTAATATATGAATAATTTGGGTCTTGAGACATATTTCTTAGTCTTTATTGGCTCTAAGCTCTTTACTTTGATTTTAGTTTATTTTTATATTTTATCCATTCTATAATTTGATATATAATTTTGTAATGGAGTATTGATGCTTCATTACATTGCCTGTTTTGTTAGACCTTACAAATTGGAATTTTCAATCATTGAGCTTATTTTTCTCCCTTTCTCTCTCCCTTCCAATTATCTACATCTTTTTTTTATTTTGATTCACAACTTCAATAATATTTGAATAATATTTTTTTGTTTATGCAAATAAATGGCAATTGCTACAATGATATGAGCTTTAATAATAATAATAATAATAATAATAATAATAATAATAATAACAACAACAACAACAATAATAATAATAGTAATAATAATAACAAAAGTAATAAATCATGTTTGAACTTTTCCGATTTTGATTGTACATTCGATATGATATGATCTGAATTTTTTGGATTCTATATGATTTGATAAAAACATTCTGATTCGGTCTAATATGAATAAAATAAGAATAAGTATTAAACAATAAGAATAGGATGATTAGATGAACAAACTTATAAAAAAAAAAGATGCAGCCACAACTTTGCGGCCACAAGAGGTTTTTCACTTTCGATAATTTTGATTTTTGAAGTAATTGCTTTCACTGTTTCGCAATCCTTTTCAAAATCTTACATGTATTGATCATTTGATTCGTGTAAACTTACATAAATTTTTTTTTATCTTTTCATAAGGTAACATATATAATAAAAACGAAAAATTGAATTAGAATATTAAATAGAAATAAAAAAAGCAAGTGCATAGAATAATTAAGCACATGATATAGAATGTTGGAAACTCAAAAGTTGGGAACTTTTGGGGTTAACGGCGTTAGGGGGATAATTAGATGTAATTATGGATGGTACAATGTCTAAATTAAATTGTACAAGTGCATCTTGTTTAAGTGTTACACCAACATTTGTATCATTCCAAAACGAAAAATTGAATTAGAATATTAAACAGAAATCAAAAAAAAGCAAGTGCATAGAATAATTAAGCACATGATATAGAATGTTGGAAACTCAAAAGTTGGGAACTTTTGGGGTTAACGGTGTTAGGGGGATAATTAGATGTAATGATGGATGGTACAATGTCTAAATTAAATTGTACAAGTGCATCTTCCTTTAGTGTTACACCAACATTTTTATCATTCCAAAAATGTCCTAACCATCATTTGTGTTTATAAGTCTTTAAGATAAGATATGTAGTGTGATTCCAATGAAAACGATGTTTAACGTGAGAACACTCACATTTAATCCAATATGATACACAATAATACAATGTGATACACACTAGAGTCATTCTAGTGCACATTTGGACTTCCCTCGATACAAGCTAATATAAATAATCACGGTGACACTTTTGTAAATATTATTCTAGGTACAAAAAAGTGCATTGTGCAAGCCCATTGTGCTCCACATTGGGGGTAAATGTGGTGTTCGCACGTTCTCATGTTAAACATTGTTCTCATTTGATCCTGTTGGTCCCGATTGAGTAGGGAACGATCTAGAGGGGGGGGGGGTGAATAGACTGTTCTAATTTTCAAACTTTTCTCTAAGTCAGAAGTGATTAGTCAGAGAAGGTCTGAAATCGGTGACAGAGAGGGTCGAGTTCTGATGATCAGAACTGGGCCTTGCAGCGGATAAGAATTATGTCCGGGTAGCCTCACGCAGATACTAAGGTAAGTGCCATTCTGATAACTCTTAGAACTAGATCTGCTGAACACAGAGTCCAAGTTCTTGGGAGTTACACAGTCAGAATCTAATGTGCAGAAAGTAAATGCGTAAAGTAAATGACACCGGGGTTTTTATAGTGGTTCAAGGAACAACGTGTTCCTCTAGTCCACTGTTCCACTAAGCTTGTAAAACAACAATTACAATGCCTTAGTCCTAGCACTTAAGAAACACTCCTCGTCTTCTTCAAGCCTAGTTGTCACCCGGGATGCTCTTCCTGGCTTCCTGATGACTGGTCTCGTTTCACTGAGTCTCTTGAAGTATCTCCACTTCACTACTCCAGTTAATTTGAGACGTCCCTTCTTTTTCAAGAAGTAATGGATCAAATATCAGTGTTTTTCCAACGTTTCTTCGTTATAAGAGATGTAGAGATGAGGTTCTTGAAGGTTTGAAGAACTGGAGGAACTTTTGCTTTTTGTTGGAATGAAAGATGTGAGGATGAAATCTTTCCAACGTAGGCTTTTCTTGTTCTGAGGAAGATGGAATTTGAATCTCAAGAAAGCTTGAATGTGAGAGCAGAGATTGTAGCAAAAGTTGTCCTTGAATTTCTTCAAAGTGTATCATTTATACTGAGGTTGTCTTCCCGTTGGAGGAGGAGACAACTGCATTAAATGCGCGTACTGTGGAGTTGACCGCTTGGACCCGCAAGGTTGGCGACTTGCTATTTTTGTAACATATTCTCCAGGATTCTCGGTCAATCATCTGCAATTACTCCACAGCATATCAGGCTCATTAAATGAGCATTAAATGCTTTCCTTTTGCGAAATATCTTCTAGCCGTTAGGGAATTTCCCGTTGGTTATACGGCCGTTGAAAGCAGCTTCGAATTCTTCTAAGTGTCCAACCAGGTCTGATGAGATTCTCTGATGGCACTCTGAAGTTGGGTTCTTATGAAGCTTGGTGTCGAACTCTGGTGCTTCTCTGAGAGTCAGCTCTGGTAGTAGAGCTCTGATGCTTTCTTGAGGATCAGCTCTGCCAGCAACTCTAACGCTTCTCTGAAGAGCAGCACTTATGAGAGAACCATGAGGGTCTCTGACCAGTCGACTATGCTAATACTTACAAAGTAAAAAACTAATACAAGATTTTTAAAGGGGTAGTCTAAATTACTAAATAACCTAGCATCATCAAAATCTAAGTACATTTATTCCTTACAATTTCCCCCTTTTTGATGATGACAAAACTCTTAAACTATTTCCAGAGAAGTGCCTTTCACCATAAAAGAAAATAAGTCAAAAACATTCATTTAAAATCTTGGTGGGCAACTTAGCATATGAAAATAGTAAGAGTAAGATACAATCAAGATAGCACAAAATAGAATATAGTATCAGAGCAAGAGATGAATCGGAAAGTAATAAAGAACAAGGTATATGAGATTGCCATGCAAAATAGAGGCAGAGAGGTTATCTTATATATATCAGAGTTCAAGAAAGTACAAAAGATAGAGGGATTAGAAATCTTCCTCTTCTAGACGTCTTCCAGCTTCTTCACTCTTCTTGAGTTCTGCATTTACTTTGGCTCTGATGATAGCCAGATTCCTTGGATTCTGATATTTAGACCAGTGAGGTTCAAGCTTACAATCCAGATAGTTTCTTATTGCTTCAGCTATGGTCTTTCCTGGAATCACTCTCATCCTCCACCAGTCTTCTGCTTCTTGAATTGAACCTCCATGGTTAATCTTTATTAGACCATCACTATCAAGTGTGAGATTTTCCTGCTGCAGGGGAGTCATCAGTTTTCTCATTTGCTCAAACTGAACTTTGTCAGGTCGAGACATCCCACTGTTCAGCCAGTTAGTGAATGAAAAGGATGAAGCTTTCTTCTTTGATTGTCTAGGTGGGAGAGGTCTGTGAATTCCAGTAGCAATCTGCTTCTGCTTGGTTCTTTCAAAATAAACTGCAGGGTCAACAGGGGTGGTTGCTAGTGTTAGAGCTCTGGAAATGGGACTGGGACCTTCTGCTTCTCTGGTCCCCTTTCTTCTGGACTCTTCCCCCTTTTTTGGCATCAACAAGATCACCAAGAAGGAGTTCGAGTTTAGAGAACTCTGAGGCTTGGGAGTCCTTGATCTCTTCGAGAGTATCAGAGAGAGTTTGAGTAACAACAGTGAGTCCCTCAATAAGCCCTTGTTGATATATGACAGACACACACCCACGCAACACTGAAGTATTGTGTTTGTTAAAAGTTAATACCACCAATTTTAATAATTTTTCAATTTGAATAAGTTTTGTGAATTGAAGACAATTAAAGTAAAAATATAAGTAAACATATTATCATCATGTACGTTGTTTCAAAATTCTCAACAATTACAATACAATTAATTACATATTATATTACATATAAATGTTTGTGTATTTATTTACTCACTTTTTCACTCTTAAAACTCATATACGGAGTAACATTTGTGATAAATATTTTTAATCATCACTAGCTTATTATTATTCTAGTATAATATGTATTAATTCATTAAACATGATTAAACCATATCTAAAAACTTATAAACACCAATGAAAGTAAGGGTATGAATGGTATATAAAAAGTGTTGGTGTAATATTAAAGCAACATTTGGTTGGTCTCTAAGCTTAATTGATTGTACCCTCAGTTTCTACTCATAAGTCTTCTTTACTCAGTCATAACGGTTCTCTTTTGGTTTAGGATTTGCTCCGTTTTGTTTTCCTGAGGGAAGCTCTTTCACATTTCCAATTAATTGCTTCAAGTCTACAACTTATTGTGATTAGTAGGATCCTTAGTTGGTGACGGCTTTATTATCCTGCAATGTCTTTAGTTTTCTTTTGATTTCTTCTCCAATCATAAAATTTAACTTGACCGAGTTTTCTAAAATATGATGATAGGTCTTAAATCGTTTTGAGATTACAAGTCTATGGATTCGATCTGGAGCTGCTTGGGCGGTATCTATGGGTATTGGTATATACTATCATCTCTTCTTTAATTCTTGCAACAGTTTAACTTTCATGTTTGCCAATGCACAACTTTGATTATAATTATATGGAGTATTTAATTATGTATTAGTAAATATTATAAAAAAGTTGATATTTTGGAAATTCACATTGATGGAAATTCAATAACATTTTATACTATACGTAATAATTTGATTGTGTATATTAAAAGAAATCGTGGTCAAAGTAAGGTCCGTGAATAGTGCAAAAATCACAATGTTGCAAGAATTAAAGAACGGAGGAAATATATATTCCGTACGTAAGTTTTCTTTTTGCTTGAATAAGTTACTCCAAATCATATTACTTGCAATGACAATATGCAAGCCTACTTTTTTTACACTAATTTTCATAAATATGGATACACACTAATTTAGAGAATAATTTATTAAAACATAACACAAAATATACTATAAAAATTCTCAAGTGCATAATTTGTATTTATCACATAATCGACATTAAATTATACTACCTCCGTCCCATAAAAAACTTCCCATTTCGGATTACGATGTTTGGCTCACGATAAAACAACTTGATCCATGTTACACTCAGATTATTTTTAGTAAATATAATTCACATATTCAAAAACTATATTGAAAATTTACAAAGCCTGATAAAAAATGTAAATTTCATAAAAATTTGATATAAAAAACATTAAATTAAGTGTAATTTAAGTTGACAATGTGAATAGTGAATGAGAAGTTAATTTCGGGATGAAGGGAGTATAAATTATAGGATCAGAAGGTGGTGATGCTAATAATGTTCCAATTTTTAGTTTCATTCAGAATGACAACCACATTAATTAATCATATCATATTTTTTTTTATTAATCATATCATATTGTTTTCGCACAATGATTTTGGTGGGTTGGTTACTTACAATTCAACCAGGTAAACAACATATATTTATTTTATGTTCATTTGTGCCCCTATAAATTTTGTTTATGGATCCGCCATTGCATGTGTTTATTATCATCTGCCGTAATTAATTCAATTGGGCGTACTTATCATGGGACGACCTTAACATGTGTAACTTTTGTTGATTGCAGGTTCATTTTTAATTGTTGGTAAAACAGAATAAAGAATTTCATAGGAAAAATTGTTTATATATAAGATTTAGTCTTTGTGTAGTCATATTTCCATAAACTACACTCTCTCCATGCTAAAAGACATTATACCTCCTTTGTTTAATTGTTGTATGTTCCACATTTCAGATTGGATCGGATTTGATGTAATATTAATCTGTCTCACTAATATTGGCACACAAGGAGGTGGTGCAATTATTAATAAAGTAAGAATAAATTAAGAATCTTTAAAACAACACAAATTTTACCAAGTTTGATATGAGACAATCTTAGTGGAACGGGCTGAAAGGGAAAGATGAGACAATCTTAGTTGGTTGGAGGGAGTAATTAATTACTTATAATATGATTCTCTTCAATTTTGCATTCATTTTTTCCTTCTATTGGTATCATTTTTGTAGTCTAAAAAACAATAGCCAAATGTCCACATTATAAGATCTCATTGGGCATTGTTCCAATCGCGCAACGCGCGGGACAAAACTAGTACAATTATGTATGTCTATATGTATACTAGTTTTTATAACGCGCGTTGCGCGATTAAATAATGCCCAATTTCAATGTTATCAAACATGGTCTAAATTTGGAAGCAATAGTTATTAGATGAGGTAGCATATCTTATCACATGTACCCTTTTCCATAAAAGCTAGTTAAATTAATTGAGTAAATAATAATTAATCTTGGTCATACTGGAAACGACGACATGTAGTTGCTTAAAGAATAAAGACTAACCTTGGTCATACTGGAAAGAGCATTTTCTATCATGCATTCATGCAACAAGGGGATTAAAAAAAGTAATACGGAGTTTTTGGAAAATTGCAAAAAAAAAAAATTAATGATAACACGTCTCAAGGCAAATTATACAGTGAGATCGGTATACGATGGGCATGGTATACCGATCCCAATATGGTACCGTTTTTTCCATAAGAAGCAAAACGTACGTTGGATGCTACTTGTGCAATGGTTAGTTGGTCACGTGTTCTCTCCACTCACTTACACGCTTGAACGTCTTTCCCCACCCAGGCACCCACGTCTCTTTTTTCTTTTCTTTTCTTTTTTTACTTTTAATGTTTCCATTTTTTTTTAAATTTAAGAACACTGGGATGTACGATTAAATTTTGTGATCAAGTTTTAATCCTTTCAAAATAGAATAATTACATTTTCTTTCTCTCTTAGTCCTTATTGATACACTTTTTTTCTTCAACTAAAAAAACAACCCAAAATTAATTATATTTCTTCAAAATAAACATTTTTATATTTATACACTTTTTATAATATATTTTTTCATATTCATACACTTTTTTATAATATATTTCTTATCTCTTTATAAGTTTTTAGTGTTTCTAAGACATTAAGTTTGTTTATTTCGATTTAAATTCGATAAAACATGAGATTACATTTTTCATGTGTGTAAGTTTTGTTTGTAAACAAATTCTGGAGTTACATTTGATAGTATATGGAGTTACATCTTCTTGTGCGCGAGTTACATTTGGATTTATCTTAGCAAGTTACATTTTGCATACACCCAGTTTAGATTTTTCATCAATGCGAGTTACATTTTTTCATAACACGAGTTACATCACAAAATAAACTCCAGCTATTGGAAAAAAATCAATTGTTTTGCAAAAAAAAACGATTTTGTTGGCATAAAAATGATTTTCCTTTTGGCCTAAAAATGATTTTTTGGGGGAAAAATTTGTTTTTCTTTGAAACATTTTTATGACCTTAATACTATAAAACAAACATATTAACTTCTTACGTAAATTAATTTGAGCAATTAGACTCTTTGTTTTCATTGGTTTCATTTGATAGTATATGTAGTAACATCTTCTTATGCGTGAGTTACATCTTTCTATACTCGAGTTACATTTAGATTTGTCTTACCAAGTTACATTTTGCAGCATACACTTAAGTTAGATTTTTCATCAACGAGAGTTACGTTTTCTATAGCACGAATTACATCACAACATAAAGCCCTGCTATCGAACAAAAGATTTATTTTCTTTTTTGCAATATATATATATATATATTGTTGGCAAAAAAATTGTTTCTATGGCTAAAAACTGATTTTTTAAAAAACATTTTTATGACTTTAATATTAAAAACAGATCATGCTCATTGTTTTAGTAAACTCTTGCTATTGAAACAAATAAATCACTTTTTTTAATAAAAAAACTGTTTTTTTTTAGAAAAAAAAATGGTTTTTTTTGCAAAAAAAAAGATTTTAAGAAAGAAAAACATTATATATGAGCTTGATATTAAAAACAAAACATATTCACTATTTACATAAGGTAATTGAGCGATTAGATTCCTTTATTTCATTGAAATCAACGTTTTATTTTTTATAATCCGTATTAGACAAATTACATTTCGACTTGTCTGCAATTACATTTTTTATTAGCGTGAGTTACATCACACTGCTACTGGACAATGGAAAAACAAAAAAAACGGTTATTGTTCACACGCGTGAACAGTCACATGCATTTTGCAGTGGGAGCAGGATGCTCACCGTGGGCTGCTCCCACGGTATACAAACTGCATTTCAACGGAATTAATAACCAGCCAAAAAACAAAATCAATTAAAAGCAACATTATCCAATCGACCTGCAGTTTTTTTTCAAACAATATACTTAATAAGGGAGTGAGATAAAATTGAGTGACTCCGCAAACACAAAAATATGTGGTTCAATAAATATCTATTACATATCATATACTTTGCAATATTCAAAGAGATTGTATTCAAAAATATTTCCCCTTTAAATGAAACGTGGGACTTATTAATAACTATATTGAATAATTAAAGTTTTGGATAATTAATTTTTCTAAAAAGTTTTAATATATTCTCAAACAAATCAAATAGACTTACCTTTAAATATTCTATATATATTTTCAGAATTAGGCCTGATATTGTCCACAACAAAAAGTCAACTCATCTAAAATAAATATGGAGTATTTTGAAATTGAGGGTCCAAACTCCAAACTGTGTTGGAGAGCTTCGTCTTTTCGGCTTTCGGATGTAGTGAAGCAATATAATTGAACGGAAGGTCAAGTGAATTAGTTTAACGGGAAGTGAATGGGAGTGAACGGAAAGTGAATTAGTTTAACGGAAGGTCAAGGAGAAAATCAAGGTTATTAATGACCAGTATAATATTTAAAACATAATGTACAATTACAAAATGCTAAGCTTTTACACCAACACATTTTTTATACCTAAAACATCCTTACCTTCATAGGTGTTTATAAGTTTTTAGATATGTGTTTGTTATATACTGCAAATAATTTAATTTAATGTGTGTACATTATTTATATATGTGTATATATATGTTTGAGTATATATTTATAACGGGGACGGGGCGGGTGTAGCAATACTCGTCCCCCACCCCATATTTTAACGGTTTAAAAATATTTCACCCATCTCCGCCCCAAGCCCCGCCCCATCCTTCCCCGCGGGGCGGTTCCCCATGGGTCCCCGCCCCCATTGCCATCCTTATGCACAACCACATTCTTCAGGAAGCAAACATGATCCAAGAGTAGCAGCAATGGCCCATGAAGCATTCATGTAACCCACAGCGGTATCATAGTCAGTGTCGAATGTGCCAAGCCATACACGCCGGCCACATTTGGGCTCTCTCGCCCGTATCTCGAGCGCCCAATTTTTCATTGTTCTTTGGCGGACACTTTTGTAATGCAACGAGCATTATCGAACCACATTTTCCTCTAATGTGCCCCTTACTAGTGGTGCCTCTTGTTAGGCATCACATAGTGGTGGTTTTTTAGGTCTCCCCATGGTCTTTGACAGACACCTTTCTTATGCAGCAGACATTTTCGAACCACCCTTTTCTCCATTGTGCTCCTTACTGGTGGTTCCTCTTATTAGGCATCACGTAGTGGTGTTTGAGGTCTCCTCAGCCTCATTCATAGCGACTACAATTCGTGATGGACTACAAAACTTGAATTGATTCCAGCCCCTACTATTGATTCCAATGACCACCGTCAAATCATCGTGCTCCTTGAAATGGGTTGTGCCTTGTGCATTTTTACCAAATCTGGCATTCTTCTCCGAACAAGAGATCTTTCGAGGATAATCTTCAGACCCCAATTGCGTGTTTGAACTTGAATTTCATCCATATGAAAAGCTCTAAGAAAGAAGGCATACGAGCTAACATGTTTGGAATGAAGTTTTCTCCTGAACTTGAGTTCTTCCTAGGGTCGTATAGTGCTCACCAGATCTATAGATTGTTCATGGATGTTCTAGAGTCGTATAGTTGGATAGAATCAAAACAATAAGCACGAAATAACAGGATGAAGGAGCAATCAGTCTGTCAAAGCATATGAAAAATCAAACTCAACCCCGAATGATCGCTTAGGAACTGCTATGCTCATATACAAAAATTTGGTACATAATTTGGTTGTGTTGACTGATTTTGATGTGTATCCAACGCAGCCGAACCCATTTTTCTCGTGCGCGATCCTCATCATAGTTCAACGGTCAGCGCTGAAATTGCGTGATCTGCAACAGATTCCTAAAGTTATTGCTTCTAACGTCTTCCATTTTGCTTTTACTAATCTCATCGGATAGATCATCAATGGACTCTGGAATAGTACTATCTATGAATATTTAAATAACATTTTGGTCATTAGTTCACTCCAAGTATAAAACCACTATACAAATATCAAGTAACATATACAAAAAACCGATTTAATGAATGTTATCAATATATCATAAAATAAACTAAAAGACGCATGGGAGTAGTAATGACATACCTATATCTGGAGATTGTAAAGTATCGTGTTGAAGGTCATTTCCTGATGGCATCAACTTAAATTTTCATCATAAAAACCCTATAAACTATTACTTACGAATAACCATTTAATATAATAAAAGTGAGAAACAATTTACCAATTGTCTTAGCTCTATCATCGATCAAGTTATGCAATATACTAGAAGAAGCATCATTGAATGTACCTAATAATAAATTTTAAAGTGATGTTAAAATATCAATTTGTAAAAGTTTAACTTTAAAAACTTGGAAAAGATAATAAATGTGTCGAAAGATAATTATATTTTGTATGTACGAAGTATTTTGCCATTCATACTTACCGAAATCACTCACATCCATTCTATTGGTACGGTCTAACAAGACATCATCATCATCATCATCATTGATTGAATGAATATTATTCAATGCCGATCCTACCTAATCTCGAGCCTGAGTCGAACTTCATAAAAAGGCCCCTGTAAAGTACAATATTCTGCAGCATATTTTTAAGTTACAGATGTAACATCACCTGCAATCGCAACGACCTCCTTTTCACCTCTTAAGTCTTCTGCGGGTGTGCTCTCTCGAGCGGCTCTTTTGTTCAAAATCAAGTACTGCGTACTTGTTAATATTTCCAACCTGACTTTGGATTAACGAGTCAATACGTGATTTCCTTTTCCTCTTTTGAGACCCGGACATGCATTTGGGAGGCATGATACTAAAGATAAATAAAACACAATTTATTGAAATGATTATATTAGTTTTTCAGTGGCATATCCTAATATTAGTTTAACAAATGTGCTAAATAATGCACCCTTGTCACTAAATTAGACAACATAATCACATAACCTACTTAAAATTTAAATATAAAATTTAAAAAAAAACTGAAATTGTTAATTATGCATCTAAAAATCATTTGAATATTCAAAATTAAGCTCAAAAATAATTTTCTAACTGTATGGATCAATGATCAATCACTAGGGTCTCAAATCAACCTTGTACCAACTTATATTTATCTCCAATTAAGACAAAACAAGGGTTTTTTATGGTGGTTGATTGCTCCACGCCTCATGTTCTAGCGGTCAGAGTGCTGCAAGTCTGCAACAAGGCAAAGGCAAATCAACAAATTACTCTTCTAATTCTTCTTCTCAGGTTCGACAATCGGCAGTCACACAACACTTAAGCACCGGTCACCAACGCACCTTGGCCGTTCCTCTTCTATCTCCGTTGGTACTCCGTACTTGGTCTATAGGTCGCTTATTTCGGTCCAAACGCAGCAGCGGCGATTAGAATTAAACAAAGGCATATATTTTTTAATTACAATACATCTATACAATAAAAAGACATCTGAAATATTGGGCCCTCAGAATTTTGACATTTTGGGGCCCTGAGGCCCATGCCTCAGTAGCCTCACAGTAGGCATGACCCTGATATTATTGTATCAGTTGTTATCACCAATATATACAGAAAGAACATATGATACTGAACGACCCGTATGAGAAATCATAAATTAAGTACATTGGCGCTTCAGTAACACGTGTGAAACAAAAAGTGGTTGCAATTAAGAATGTACACACATACACACACCCATTCACAAATCAAATATTATCGTTTACGAGGTAAATAAAATAGTGGTGTTCGTGATGTGATTGTTGGCGGAGTACTAATTTTTTATTCTTGTTGGACATTTAAATCAACATTTCCATGAGTAGTTCCACATTGACCATACAACACTTCCCACAGTCTTGGCTTTTTGTTAGGAACATTTGTGATCATTCACCATGGGAATCGTGTTTTCATATTCATTTGAAGGTTCAGTACATGAATTGTCACACAACATTGATCTTCCATCATATGTAATGGCTGATTTCGTCAATTCCATCATTTAATGTTTCTATTAATGAAAAATTGTAAGCTATTAGAGGAACGGTCAAGGTTTTTTCATAAAAGGTGTGCTATCACGTTAGAAATTTATGTGTACAAAGTGGTTTGGGGCGGGGGGGGGGGGCTTGCTGGCCCAATCGTGTCAATTATATCATCACACATGTGTGTGCTCGTAGCAACTTACATAAGCAACGGGGAAGGTATTATGCAACCTATAACATGCGTTTTACGCAGTTCCTCCGTGATATTCCTAATTGGCGGAACTCTACATACAAATGGTTAAGGGCAAGTGTAAATATAAAGATTTGTCAATGAGTTTCGCGGTACAAAATATTTCCCACATACATTTATTTTCACACCATTGGGAAGTGTGTTACAAACTTTTTCATTGCTGGGGGAATTCAATATCACATCAAACGCTCTTAAGGTGTATACTATTTGACAACTGCTTGATTTATTATTTATGCTATTAATATTGTTGCTAACTTATATGAATCTCGATTCATCGTGCTTTAGCCACTAGTGTTGCCACTTCAGACTTTTAACAGCCCGAGTTCTTTTCCTCAACTTGCTAAACGAGCCTATCTCATGGATTTTTTTGGTATACCCTCTATTTGGCTGTTCTAGTATTTTTCTGTATGTGGTTCGAGTAAGGTCTGGTCCCCTCGAACAATGTCTCTATTGTTTTCTTTTGTTGGGTCAGGTTTGGCCCCCCAGTTCTCTTATTTTTAGATGTTGCAGTTGTATTTCTGGGAGGTATGCCTCTCTTGGAAAGGTTTTGGTATAGTCCCCTTTTCCATTGTACTTTACTTTGGTTTTCAATAAAAAATAACGACAAATGTTCCCCGGCGTTTGTCCTACTGGATGCGGTGGTTTGCCTTCCAGATTTAAAAAAAAGGAAGTGGTTAACGTATTACATTGAAATTTTAACTATATATTTAGTTGCTTGCTGTTTTGATCCATGTTGCAAGGTTGAGGGCTTACATATTTATTTGAAAGAGTATTATTATTGTTTAGTCTTAGATGATCCTTTTTGACCCATTAAACTTTGTGATTCTAATATGTTGCATAGCTCTATTAGTTCTTTATTTTGCAGTTTGTATGATGAGTACTTGACTATGTATGACACATCGCTTGCCCTGCCCCAACCCCACACTTGAGGTGGAGGTTCATCTTATTCAAATGTGCTTTTTAAAGCTTTAGTTTATTAGCGCAAATAAAAAAGGATTCAAATTGCTCCATCAAATACAACATTGTCTGTGGTCAATATTTATTTAAGCACAAAGTTTGTATTTCAAGACTGAGTAGAATGTCCTTTCAAAAAAAAAGACTGAGTAGAATGTAATTAAAACACATCTTGTAATGGTGGAAAAATGAATCAAAGAACTCCCTATTATAAATATTAAAGCAAAACAAGTGTTGTCTCGCTTGTCTCGTTTCTACAATGGCGGGGGGAATTAATTTAGAATTGATGGGAATCTTTTGGATGAACAACGCTCCACCGTGTCAGTGAGATCCATTCAAGTGCAAGTGTATGTATGAGATTGAGAACGAGCATATGTGAGGCAACAAGAAATGGAAAGAGCCTCAACTTTTATTGTCCGCTTCTTCTTGAGTGATGACACAACAAATAGAAATGAACCTCAAGGACAGATTAATAGATTATTATATGTAATACACTATATTAATTACGTTGTATATAAGTGTGGTGTGCTTTTTTAAAAAAGTGAGATGTTTACAATTTTATAACAGAGATAAAAAGTGAGATGTTTACAATTTGGAGATAACTATTTTCTCCAAATTTCCAGAAAAAATAGAAATCCGGAAAAAGAAAAACATAAAACCGTGTTTACTGAAAAAATTGCAAGAAATCATGAGAAATGAAAAAAGGAATTTGCATTTACCAAATCATTTTTCAAAAATAAAAAAAAACGAGACATTTCTCTCTATTCCTTATTAAATTGGAGAAGTGAGTTTTAAAGCCCGTCTGATGACTTCATTTCTCGGCTTAACATACTTATCAACCATTTTTTCCACCAAACATGAAACTTTTGATTTTGCGCGCTGAATTGTGTAATACTAAGAAAAAGTAAGGTTGAAGTTCTTTTTATGTCTGATCCGGTCGACGACCCAGTGGTCCATGTCCGATCAACGACCCGGCGGTTCCTATCCCAGACCGAGTACCCTATTTGGACTATACTATGTCTGGTTTCGAACCAAGACCGTACATTCGTCGGTCTGAGAATTGGGTGAAAAATTGGTTGAACATGTTTTTAGATTTAAAAAATGGAATACTGGAAAATGAAAATAAAAAATTTGAGAAGAAAATCTAGAAATTCAAAAAATAAAATTGGAGAACGGAAAATAGAAATGAAAATCGAAAAAAGAACTATGTTAGTGAAAAAGTAATTTGGCTAAAAAATAGACGAAAGAATTTTTTTAGAAAAAGTAAATATATAAAATGAAAATAATTAAAGATAAAAATTGTCGAGTCGGACCATAACCTAAACCGCTCTAGAACTGATACTATTTACTAATCCGTATAAAGGTTTTGGTTCCATTTTATAGAGGTCGTTTGACAACACTGATTTTCAGCTTATCATGCCTATCAGCTAACTTTTTCACCAAAGACCTAACGTTTGCTTTCGCGCGCTCAATTGTGTAATAAGCATAAAAAGTAAGGTTGAAGTTACCTTTCTAGTTGTATTGATTGAAGTTACTTAAATAATCATTTTAGCTATTTTTACATACAACTTTTTTATTGATAAAATATATTTTAAAAATGTTCTTTTATTAAATTAACAAAATCAACTAATGTTGTCACTTCAACAGAATCAATCAAATTAGCGGATTTTCATTCTACAACAGGCTCATACTTTCCGCTGGGAACGGTCAGTTCAATTCCGGTTCGAACCAGGGACAAGCGCGACAGGTCCAACTGAGGGAAAAAAGAAAAAAAAAAATAAAGAAGCAAAACACACACAAATGAACCCTAGTCCCGTTGTTCGGTAAACAAGCTCCCCTCAGTCCCCTCAATCGTTCCCATCGACCTTTCTACAGAACAAAATCCACCAAAACCCATCAACTCGCTGCAACCCACCGGATTCATCTCTGCCGAGTTATTCATCTCCCAGGTTTGCTCCTACACCGCTGGAGTCTGTGCGTGCTCTCGTCTTATCACTGCATTGTCCGAGTTAGTCTGCCACGCATTTCTTCACAGGTTTGGCGTTCGTTTCCGTGTTTCATAGACGCTTTGATGTGCATGACGCTTACAGAAGTATTGAATTCATGATCATTAGGATTAGTTTTGCAGTTCTAATAATATATCCACTTGTATATTTATTTTCCGTGTTTCAAATAACTGGCGTCATCTTACTTTGGTATAAAGACCAAAGACACAACATTGTATTTATATATATTCTCTTTTGTAATGTATTATTTGGCAATATATTCAGAGATTTCAGCTTCTTTCTCTTTTTGTTCACTATCTCTAACAGCCTCTTCAGCCACATCCAGGTGCCTCCATGACACCGCATGGATATGGTTCGTATCCTATGCAAGTAGGTTACCTGACTTATTATCAAGTTTTCCATGTAATACTGCTTTATTCTCTAAAGGCAAACCAACTGCCAAATTAACAAAATGTTTGTTTCAGTTCCAACCTGGAGCACATGTACAGCAGGGACAACCATTTGCTATGGGCCCTGGCCAAAATCAGGGAATGCAATATTCTCAACAAATGCAGCAGTTTCCTCCACGGCCCGGTCAGCCCAGTCACATGCCATCATCACAACCAATCCAAATGCCAAATATGCAACCGGGTGGGCCTATTTCCTCTTCCTCTTTGCAGCATCAGCAAATGATTCATTCTGCAAATAATCACATGCCTGGTGTGAGTGCCACTGTAGTTCCATCCCTTCCTCACATATTGTTTGATGTGTAAAAGCACCATTTCATTTTTTTGCTGCTTTGTGGTGATTTACACTTTATTTTCCCTCCTTCATATACTCTCTACTCTAACTAAATTTCTGACCTTTTATTTTTATACAGTTGCAGTTTTCACCATCTCCTTTTGGCCAGACAAACAGCGGGATGAATATGTCATCCCAAATGAATACACCTCTCTTTGCTGCTGGAGGACAGCACTGGCTGCCACCAGGAAATCATAGTGCACCTATGCAGCATACCATTCAGCCATCATCAGGCTTTACTCCTTCAGTTGCAGTATGTTACTGTCACTTCATAATTTCTCTCATTGCCATTATTTGTAGTTTTGTACATCTTATTATCTGATTCTGAAGTAATTTTTGATTTTCAATAAATAATGCTCTTGCTAATGCCCTTATCAACTTTCAACCACTCTGGGACTCAATTAGGGTGCCAGTGCTCAGAATAGTACTGAGCAGTCAACATCTGATTGGCAAGAGTATGAGGTCTCAGGAAGAAGGTTAGTAATTCATTATGGTGAAGTCCTTAAGATCTGTTTACCCTATTCACTTCAAAGAAACTAGTAGTTTATTTACATATCCTATCAAAGTTACGGAATTATGTATCTAGCTCTTTAATCTTCATTTGAATTCTTGAATTACGGATGTACTTAATTTTGCCAACACAATCTTTTTTGTTTTGTTTGTCCCACCCCACCCCCACCCTGACACATTAGATATTACTACAACAAGATATCAAAACAGTCTAGCTGGGAGAAGCCTTTGGAATTAATGACTCCTTTAGAGGTGAGCCATCTCCTGATCTGTTACTCTGAAATCCTAAATACAAATTCTTTTTTAGATTGCTTTCAGCTGTCTTACGTATTTTGTTAGCATTGTTATATATGAATGTTGACCATTAAGTAAAACAAAATCAAATTGCACATAGGAGTTTTATACTTGTTCTCCCTTTGTTTGCATGTTCTACTGGTATGTAGCTGTCATGGCAAATCACAAGAATAAACAACTGCTCTCAATACTCACTATGAAGGAAGTTTCTCTGCAAGGCAGGCAATGATATGTTTCATTCTTTGCCATAATTAGAAGCTCTGTGGGTGGGTGGGTCATTAGTCATTAGCTAAGGTGTATTAGATAATAGATGCATGTAATTGCTAGCTGACTTGCTGTGTTACATTCATATATCATTATCCTGATAAATTTCTGTACGATGTTTGAGCATTACATGTATGAATAGTTAATTCTTGTTTAATTTTAAGGCAAATTTACTAAAGTAAATGTTCCATTTCTATTGAACACTCAGTTAGTGGATTTCTTTCTCACTGGATTTTTATCCTTCTAGTATGTAAAACTATTTTGCAATGCTCTATTTAAATTATGCTTCCATACCAGAGATATATGATGGATTTAAAATATTATTTGCATAGAGAAAATGTATGGTTTTGGCTTACACTGCATTTTACTTTTCCAGAGAGCAGAGGCATTGACTGGATGGAAAGAATTCACCACTGAAAATGGAAAAAAGTAAGTTATTCCAGTGAGCTTCTTTTGGACTCATCTCTTCATTATTTTTTGTAATTAAACATGGACCTTTATTCTGTCCCTTGTTTTTGCTTGACTTATTCAGGTATTACTACCACAAAGAGAAAAAGGAGTCTAAATGGGAAATACCTGAGGAGTTAAAGGTACTTGAAAGGTTCATTGGCACATATATTCATATTTGTTTTAAATTACTAAATTTGCAGTGATTGCATCAGTTGGCTCGTGATCAAGCTGAAAAAGCTGCTGCTCAAGGACAATATTCTGATGCAGGCTTGACATCTAAGGTTGCAATTTCTGCAACTGGCACATCAAGTGAACAGCAATTTACTGCTGTCACCCCTGTTAGTTCTAGCCCATCAACCATTTCTGGAGTACCTTTAAGCCCGGCACCGATTACACCGATTGCTTCTGTTAATGCTCCGTCTGTGGCGGTGTCTGGATCACCAGCTCCTGCTGCTGCTTTGCACTCTGCTATAACAGGCTCAGTCAATGTATCTTCGCCTGCTGCAGCACCCGGAAGTAACACAGATGCCATCTTTTTGGCTAGCTCCAACCAGACACCTCCGTATGGACCCTTTCTGTTTTTTAGATTCTCTGGATGTTCTTGATGTCTATCTCTGTAACTTATTTTAGTGCATGCATGTATATCAGGAGTAGCATGGAGAAAATATCCACTAAAGTTGTTGCTACCTTGGGTGCATCTTCTGTTCAGGACATTGAGGTATGTATTCTTTCTGAATCATAATTATTATGCCATTAGTTAGGCTCCCTATGGTCATGGTTCATGGGTGTCAAAGTGATTGTTTCTGTTGGATAGTGTGGGTATAATTCTCATTGATGATATGTATTTGTTCTTTGAATTGTGCCATCCACCTTACTTTGTATTAATGTTCTGAGCGCTTGCTGGGCCACAGACAGGGGCCTAGATGGGATTATTCGTGGCTAGGGTTGTAAATATTCAGATAAACAAATATTCACATTCTTTTAATAGTCAAATCTTATTTTCTATTCACATTCAATTGTTATATTCAAATACATTCAGTTTCTATTTGAATATCCAAATTTGAAAAGAATTAAATATCATGGATGATATGTATTTGTTCTTTGAGTTGCGCCATCCACCTTACTTCGTATTAATGTTCTGAGCGCTTGCTGGCCCACAGACAGGGGCCTAGATGGGATTATTCGTGGCTAGGGTTGTAAATATTCAGATAAACAAATATTCACATTCGTTTAATAGTCAAATCTTATTTTCTATTCACATTCAATTGTTATATTCAAATACATTCAGTTTCTATTTGAATATTCAAATTTGAAAAGAATTAAATATCATGGATGATATGTATTTGTTCTTTGAGTTGCGCCATCCACCATACTTCGTATGAATGTTCTGAGCGCTTGCTGGCCCCCAGCCAGGGGCCTAGATGGTATTATTCGTGGCTAGGGTTGTAAATATGGATGAGAGCAAAACTGTGGCAACACAAAGTTAGAACGGCAAAGGGTAAAGTTTGTTCAGCACTCCAAAACACTCCGATTTGGGGTGTTTAAAAATCACTTATTGAGGTGTTAGGAAGGTTTCTCCTGACACTTTTAAACACTTACTAACACCCCAATTTAAAAAAAAATCTCCCAAACAAGTGTTAAAACCAACACCCATCAACACTTCCATTACTAACACTTCCCAACACTCCATCCAAACAGGCCCTTTGGGGTGTTTGGATTGAGTGTTTAGGAGTGTTAGTAATGGAAGTGTTGAAGGGTGTTGGTCTTAACCCTTGTTTGGGAGAGGAATTCTTAAAAAAATGGAGTGTTAGTAAGTGTTCAAAGGTGTTGCAGGAAATCTTCCTAACACCTCAATGGCTGAGTTTTTTAACACCCCAAATTGGGGTGTATTGAAGTGTTGGACATATCTTACCCTCGTTAGTCGTTGCCGTTCTACCTGCATCCGCAACTTCCGTTTTTTGTCCAGTGTATTGTGTTGCTTACATAATTGTCAACCACTGGTTTTCTTCGTTGTTTTGTAAGTTTGATTCTTTTATTTTTAGAGCAGAGCTTAGGCGAGGAGGAATCCGAATGAAATCAATGAATTATCAATCTAACCAATTTCTGTAAATATCATACTCCGTATATATATTTATATATGCAGCAGTGATTTATGTAAATTCTTTCTAAATCTTAATTTTATGCTCAACCGGGATGAACTATGATGATTTTTTGCAGAAGAGAAATCAACTTCTATCAACTTATAAATACCTATTTTTTTTGCACCGACTGATCCTATCAACTTCTATCGCTGCATTCTTATTCATAAGGGAAAAAATATATAATTGTATTACATATATATGCTTCGTATACCATAGTTAGACAGTTAGTGCTCCTCGAGGGAACAATCAAATTTCTTGGAATATTTTGGGTACTATGTAGTTTAAAAAAAATCAAGGACATTATTGTAAATTTAAGCGAAAACACTTCCGTTATTAACCCTTCATCTTTTTAACTCTCCCAAACAAGGTAAGTTTATGTTTAACACTTACACTTGCCATCCTTTCCAGACCCTTACTAACACTTACAAACACTTCCATTACTAACACCTCTCAACACTTCATCCAAACATGCCGTTAATTACTACGAAGTAGTGGAGTACTAGTTTCCTCATTTTCTCCTAGTAAGTTTGAAATTATATTGTTTTTTTTGAAAATGAAATATATTGTTGAAATTAGATACTCCCTCTGTATTTTAAAGTTTGCTACACTTTTCTTTTTGGGATGTATTTAAAAGTTTGCTACGCTTTTATTTTTTCTAAGTTCATCCTTTATAAAATACTCAATTACCCTTACTTTTTCTACTTTTTATCTTCTCTTTCATACTTTTATACACCCTCGCCTACTTTTTCTACATTAGTCATTACCCCTACTACATTACACAAATACTCTTATTTCTAACCAATCTAATTCACGTCTATTTGGGTCAACCTCTCTCTCTCTCTCTCTCTCTCTCTCTCTCTCTCTCCTCCATGCCTCTTCTCTTCAATTCGTCTAATAGGTGCATCACTCGGTCTTCTACACTCATGGCCAAATCACCGCAATCGAGACTCTCACATCTTAAAAGATATTAACTTTATTTATTTATTTATTAGCTGATGAGGTCTTTATCGCTGAGTAGGTGCCTTTCAAGGATAAAAGTTTCACCGTTCATCGAAATTTCTGAAACGGAAAACTGTATATCAATACAGGAACGTGTAATGAATTTATCTGTATATCAATAGTTCAATACAGACACGTGTAATGAATTTATCTATTTTCGGTGAGATTACAATAATATCAAGGCTTTATCAATGCCGACTTCTATAGGAAAGAACTTTCTATCTTTGTTGGAATTTACGCGTAAAATGTGCTTGCTCTGATGTCCACCAGTCCACGTGTCTGACTTCATATTTTATACATAGTAATTCAGACCTATTCAATGAGTGTGAGATTTTTTTAGTAACATATTAACATACTCACATTGTTCTTTTTCACCCTTGTATATACTCTCAAATTCTATGCATAAAGGAGTTAGTGATTTACTCTTAAAAGGTACTATTTACTACTTTACTTTGTAATTAATAATGAACATATTATGAATTAGTTTTTCAAGTTTTATGCATACGAAAAAAGAATTAGTTTTCAAGCACAGTTAATAAGAAAAAATGAATGTTAAATTTGATATATGTGGCAATATTAATTTAATTTTGTAAAGTAGGATTACTTTTAAAGTAGAAAATAATTATTCATTCATTTTCATTTACCTCAGTGCCGCAAAGGCTCCCACCTACGGTGGGGTAAGGGGAGTCGAATGTATGCAGTCTTACCCCTGTACTAAAGCACAGAGAGACTGTTTCCGGATGACCCATAGTGAAAATCGCGTCCAAAATTGCATGGACTGACTGTTGCTTCATAACAAAGAAGCGTAGACAATTTTAAGACGATATATAATTATGTTGACCCATAGAAAATAATTATTCCACAAGTTAAATCGATATATTTTTTAAGACGCTAAATAGAAACAAATCAATAGATTATAGGAAATATTGATAGTAATTATCCCAACTATTGGCGGTTCGCTCATAATAATCCCAACTATCGATTATTTCAGAATAATCCCAACTTTAGGGACCTTCCGCCAATAATGGTCCGACGTGACCGGCTATAAATAAATTTCTATAGTTTCTAAAGTGGATGAGAAGAGATATAACAAGTAATCCCTATAAATAATCCCAACTTTTAATTTTTACGCTTAATTTTTACTTAAAATTCACTTGTTATAGCAGGGTCATGGACCATTATTGGCGGACAGTCTATATAGTTGGGATTATACAAAAATAATCAATAGTTGGGATTATTGTTAGCGGATCGGCAATAGTTGGGATTATTACTTTCAATTTTTCCTAAATTATATTGAAGAATTATAAAATAAGAAGTTATTGATTTACCAAAGAGATGCACCTTAATATTACTAGAACAGATTTATTGATTTCATTTGTTCTTTAAATTTATTGACAAAATGAAACTAATTGACAAAAATTATTAAACGTTAACACATACAAACCTGTATTTCAAAAATTGTGTCGAAAATGTATCTATGAATGAAAAATACAATTCTTCATAATACTGAAGACAAGCAACAGAAAAAAATGGTGAAGCATGAAACCATACGGGTAAAACCCATTAAAAATAGTAAAGTAATACTCAGCGTAAATAATTTGTCTAACAATAGTTAGGAAAATTATCAAAAAAATTAATTAGAAAGTGGTGGAGGTCAAGATTCATATGAGTTCAATTTCTAATCAGACTGATCGGAAGGAGTTAAACTTATACCACTACCATGTAAAGGCTTATATGTAAGGTATTCTAGTTTGCTGAGTTATTGTTAGTATTGCATTAGCAAAGATGGCAATCTAGAACCATATTGACAATCATTTTGGTATCAGATTTGATGTTTTGTGATTTTGAACTACTCTTTTTGTAATGTACAAACTACATAGACTCAACTTTAGTGTCAATTTCAGTTAAATATGCGTAACACCGTTTCTTAAAATATTCTACAAAATCTCATGTAAAATTTCCCAAAACTGTAATAGAATATTTGTCTTGTTTTTCAATTATTACCAAGATTGATACTTTCAAAGATGTTGACGTAAAATCTAGGTACGCATACACCTGAACCTAGTGCTGGTATTTTTATCCTTGGCACCTTTCAGCCTTATAGAACTGATATCTTGATTGATGTTGCGGCCGCGTGGGGGCTAGTGCTGTCCAGGGGGATTTTTAGGAAAAGATTTTAAGCACTACTTATTATATTCTTCTTAACTCTTTCAAATCACATATCCACCTATGTAATTATATTTCTAATGATCAAGTTGTTGCTTCAACCATTTCATTAGATTTGCCCTTTCTGTTTTCATATTGAGTGATTTGCTTTTATGGACGTGAAAGATACTCCTAACACAATAACACCAATTTTTTACTCCAACGTTTTAGTTTTGTTGACTAGACATTTTAAAGTTCAAAATTGCAACTTAAAAGTTAAAACGTGTCTTGCAGCAGGTAAGTAAAAGTGCTGATGCTACAAATTTGGAGGAGAAAGCATCTGATGAGGAACCTTTGGTGTATGCCACCAAGCAGGTATATATTCAAAATATTCTGCAATTTATTGCATGAGTTTTTGATAAGCTGATTGCTTTCTTTGATTTTAGGAGGCCAAAATTGCTTTTAAGGCTCTATTAGAATCTGCTAATGTGGGATCTGACTGGACCTGGGATCAGGTTATAGTTTACACATATGTGCTGTATCTTTACGTATGTTCCTGACGATTTTAAACACTTGCATACTAAATCAGAATGCACCTCATCTCTTTTCCCACCATTTCAGACAGTACGTGCAATAGCCAATGATAAACGGTATGGAGCACTGAAAACTCACGGTGAGAGGAAGCAGGCATTCAATGAGGTATTTTGCATTATCTTAAAGTTACTTTCCAATAGTGATTGACTTTTGTTGCTTGATTTATTGAGTAGTTTAATATTCTATTGATGCATTTTGTTGGGAACAACATATTATGAATTGTGCATTAATGTATTTATTTGCATGTGTTTGTTGACTTATTTTATGGTTCACAAATAGTACCTGATGCAAAGGAAGAAGCTGGAAGCTGAGGAGAAGCGCCTGAGACAAAGGAAAGCCAAGGAAGAATTTACAAAGATGTTGGAAGTAAGTTCTGTGGTGATCATGTATTTTTCTTTATTTGTTCTGACAAATCTTTTGTTGTTTGGTAAGGCATTTCTGTGTACAATTCGTCTATTCAAAGTTTCAAATTGAAGTCTTATAGAGTAGCTTCTGATTCCATCTTCAATCTAGTTGAGTATATTCAATTATGTTAACTAATGTAGTTGAATTTTTAAGTTGTCTGATAGAATAGTTCTCGTGCTACAGCTCATAAGTTTTTTTTTATAATTATAAGCTTTCAAGCTACAAAACTTTTCTAATGTTTCCATACATACTTTTGGAGTAAAAGCACTACGTTCTTGAAAGCCTCAGCAATAACGTGACATCCCTGGATTTTTCTTTCATCCCAAGAATTTCTGTGTAGGATTAATAAGTAATGGTCTTGTATCTGTATTCGGTAATCTTGTAAGATTTGGATGAGGCGAACAGTGTAGTTTGATATGCAAAATTACTGTTTGTACCAAAAGGTTTCCATAGATCTAAAAAGCTAAGTTCTTGATTTAGTTTGATGTGTTGATATTTTCAGAGGGAATGTCTTGGTCATTTCTCTTATACAAGAGTTGAATAGCCCATAGGCGTAGGGTAGTGTTGAGTCCATTGCCTTAACATAAAGGGGTCAGGAAGAGTTCTTGTGAAGATGATATGTAATATCCACATATATTAGAATGAGATGAAGTATTGTTTAGGGATTAGTCTTGACCCCGTCAGAAGATCTTTTCTTTCTTCAAAAATTATATATCAAGTGTTTGGCAATTTGGAGTGCAAAACAAATTGGCATCTAATTACAATTTTAACATTTTTCCTAATTTTTATTTCACCACTTAGGATACTATTAATAAAAGTAAAGCTAATGAAAATTACTACCTTCGTCCCTCTAAGATTTGTACAAGAGAAAGTGGTGTGATTATTAAGAAAAGTGTAGTTATGTGGATGGTATCGAATTGGTAAAATGTGAATAAAGTTAGAATTGATTACAACCACACAAATCTTACCAAACATGGCATGAGACAAACTTAGTGAGGCGGACAAAACAAGTAAGATAGGACAAAGATATGGTGACAAAGGGAGTAATAGAAAATATCTCATCGGAACAAGTTGAAAAGTTGATAATCATGCTAACTAACTCAGTAACAGAATGCTGAATACAATAGGATTTGTGTATAATTTACTTAACAAACATACTATCATTAGTTACAATCTATATTTACTGTTAATATCAAACCGGCAGTCCAGTCACTATAATGCTAACATCATGTACTATTTACTGATTGTGGTTGACGGATGAGTTGTTATTATAGGGGGGTGTTTGGAACTGATTCTGCTTCTGCTTCTTTTTTAAAGCAGAATCAGAATCAGTTTTGAGAAGCTGGTCACCCCCAGCTTCTAAAAAAACTGATTCTAGGAGTAAATTAGAGCACCAGAATCACCAGAATCACTTCTGCACTTTCACCCAAACACTCCAGCTTCTGCTTCTGCTCCCTGAAGGAGCAGAAGCAGTTTTAAGAATCAGATCCAAACACCCCCATAATTTGAATCAATGTTTCTGATAGCAGACCATATCCTGACTTCTGTTTTCACTTTTGATTTTTGATATTTCATTTTTTCATCAGGAGTCCAAGGATCTCACATCGTCTACAAGATGGAGGTATCCTTATCAGATGCATGTGGTTTTCTATTGTGACCGTTAATATATCTAGCAGTTCAGAACTTTAGATACGTCTGCCTTAAAAACAGCACTTTAAAGAATCCATTTTTTTGCCCAGCAAAGCTGTAACAATGTTTGAGGATGATGAGCGGTTCAAGGCTGTTGAAAGAGAGGCAGACCGTGAAGAGCTATTCAAAATATATACATTGGATCTTCAGAAAAAGGTAATTGTAGTGTACATATTAAAAGATTTCAATTACTAACTATTACTTGAGATAAATTGCAGTGTTCACACACTTTTGTATTTCAGGAAAAGGCAAAAGCTCAAGAGGATTACCGAAGGAATAGATTGGAGTACAGACAATTCCTAGAAACATGCGGGTTTATCAGGGTATCTCTCTTGATTCGTTTTTGGGTGGGATTTTGCGGTGGTTGGAGGGTTTGACACTTTGACCATTTGACAAGAATTCAAAATTTAAAACATTATTATCAGTGTCACATTTAATTTTTCTCTCTATTTATTCAAATGCTTCTTTTTTGGGCCCCAGGTTGACACACAGTGGCGGAAAGTTCAAGATCTCTTGGAAGATGATGAAAGATGCTCACGCCTAGAAAAATATGACCGCTTGGAGGTTTTCCAGGTACAGTATTCATATAACATAGTCTACTCTAGAATTCCAGTGCTAATATACGTCAATATGACAGGAATATATTCGTGACTTGGAGCGGGAGGAAGAAGAGCAGCGGAAAACACAAAAGGTGCTTCCAGAATAATTTCATTGAGCTGTAAGTCTGTAACTGCTGTATTATCATATGAATTATCATTGAAGTTTTTAATTGATTTTAGGAATACTTGAGGCGTGCTGAGCGCAAAAACCGTGATGCGTTCCGTAATATGATGGAAGATCATATAGCTGCTGGCACACTCACTGCTAAAACAGAATGGCATGATTATTGTCCGATGGTATTGCACATTTCTCTCCCTCTCTGGGTATGATGAGGTGGTTAACCGTATTGGTGTATGTAAATGAAACTTACTAATGTTAGATAAATCTTGTCTGTTTCTGTTCTCTGCTGCTGTGATGTTAGGTGAAAGAGTGTGTGGCTTATCAGGCAGTTGCATCAAACACCTCGGGTTCTACACCAAGGGACTTGTTTGAAGATACTGTTGAAGAGTTGGAAAATAAGGTAATGATCTTTCATGTTGTAATGCATGCTACTATTTTTGTTACCGCTTTATGATTTCTGGGCGGGCGAAGTTGCTAATCTTTTTAAGTGTAAAGCTGACGAGTTGGCGTGTTTCCATGTGTTTGACATCAGAATGTGTGTTTTTGTCATTAAATATTGTGCTCCGCAACAAATTTGTATCTTTACTCTTAAATAAATATTGCATTAGTCCGTTGTCATAAGCCAATTTGTATTGGGTATGGTGCTGTGCTTCTGCCAAAATGCAAAACTTCTAGTGTCTATAGACTATAGGTGTTTACTAACTCATTTTCCTTTGAATATATTTACTTTTAATAGTATTATGAAGACAAGGCACGTGTTAAGAATGTCTTGAAGTCTGAAAAGGTACGACTTTCAGTACCTTTGCCTTGCGCCCTTGTTATTCCACTACTTTGGTTTTACTATTTGCATAACCCTTGATGGCCATGCGTACTCATTCAGATAACGTTCTCATCGTCATGGTCATTTGAAGACTTTAAAGATTCTATACTGGAAAGCATTGGTACCCCACCCATTTCTGATGTTAATTTGCAGGTTCAAATTCTCTGTAGCATATATAATGCTGTTTTTTTCTTCCTTTTCTCCTTAGACACTTATTAGCCTGCTTTGTTTGAGTTATGAGTTTATGACAGACTTATCAAATTTAACATCTTTTTGTGTAGAGTAGTCATTCATAACAGCGGTCTTGTAGTTGTGAAATAAATTCCCCATGCCGTCACATATTTCCAATATCTATGTATATCTTATTATGTTTTTGTAGTGCATCTAAGTCAAGAGTTTTTTTTTTATGTGGAAGCTCAATAGATTGAATTAGAAAAAGTAATTTTATAGTTGACTTTGGGCTGGCAATGGTGCGATACATATGATTAATGCAAGCTGCCTGAATGGGGATGGGATGGACATGAATATTTTGCGCTTGCAGTTGTGAAATAAATTCTCCATGCCGTCACATGTTTCCAACATCTATGTTTATCAACATTATGCTTTTGTAGTGCATATATGTAAATATTTTTTTATGTGAAGCGCAATAGATTGAATTAGAAAAATATTTTTTTGGTAGTTGGCTTTGGGTATGGCAATGATGCGATACATATGATTAATGCAAGCTGCCTGAATGGGATTGGGATGGACAAGAATATTTTGCGCTCGTAATATAGAGAACTTTTGAAAAGGGAGCCTTGGCGCACTGGTTACGGTGTTCCTGTGTGACCAAGAGGTTACAGATTCAAATTTGGGAGCGGCCTCTGTCGAAAACGACAAGGGGAGGCTTGCTCCTTATACACTCTTATGGTGGGACCCTTCCCGGGATCCTTGCCTTGCGGGACACCAATGTGCACTGGGCTGCCCTTTAATCTAGAGAACTGAGGAAAATTTGTTCCTTTAATCTTGTCCATAGTAATGTTTTTTTTTTGAAATTTTAAATACCACATCCTTTTCATTGCAAGTGGTAATAATCATTTTCAAATTGGTTTTCAAGCTATATAGGCCTTTGGTTTGGTAGACTAATTGCTGTTATGCACAAATATACAGATGATTTATTTTAAAACATCCCAGTATTTCTTCTTGAATAATTGGAACTAGAATTCAACATTAACTAGCAGATTTCTGAAAGGTTGAGGGTGTGAGATGACTGCTGGATGTTTAGTTAATGTTGATTGGTATTGATTCTTATGACAAAATTCTTGTTTGCAGCTCATATTTGATGACCTCATGGAGAGAGCCAAGGAAAAGGATGAGAAAGAAGCTAAAAAGAGACACCGTCTCGCGAAAGATTTTATGGAGATGCTGAGCACCTTTGATGTGTGCAACATCTACTTTAACTTACATAATTTATTTTTCGAACTAATTATTCGCAGCTGACTATTTTCATTCACTCCTTTTAGGAGATAACCGTTTCTTCGAGTTGGGATGAGTGCAAAGAGCTTGTGGAGGATAGCTCAGAGTACAAGTATTTGACTATTTGCTCCTTATATATTTGCATGTTAACACATATAGTTGTTTTAACATGCTCATTTTTTTTTGTCTTGTTTCCTGTGTTTCACTTTATTTAGAGCTATTGGCGAGGAAACAACCTTGAGGGAAATATTTGAGGAGCATGTTGCCCATATGCAGGAGAAGGCAAAAGAAAAGGAGCGCAGACGAGAAGAGGAGAAGGTAACTGGCAAATTTCAAATATTATACTCCATAGCTGTTACCTGCTAGATAAAATACCAGTGTTCAAAATAGCGCCAGGGTCCAGGGAGCCACTAGGCGGTAGACTGGGCCTCTTACCTTGACGGGCTTAAGTAGGGATCACTCACAGTCTATACAAACCACATTAAGAAAATTCACAGGTCAGCTAGGGAGGCCTAGCTGGGTGTTTTAGAGCAGGGGATAATTGTGATACTACTTATTGCCTCCTGGTATTTTTAAAACCCACATTATATATATGTTGATTCATATTTTTTGTTTCATGTTTGTTCTGGTTTTATTTTCCATCAATGGAGCCAAAGACTCACTATTTTTTGGCTTGGAAATATGATGGAATAAAGCAAAATGGCTCACTAAACTGTTTGCGCTTCTTTGTTATGAAGCAACCGTCAGTCCATGCAATTTTTGACGCGATTTTCATTATGGGTCATCCGGAAACAGTCTCTCTATGGTTTAGTACAGGGGTAAGAGTGCGTACATCTGACCCCCCCTTACCCCACCGCAGGTGGGAGCCTTTGCCGCACTGGGGTGATGATGATGATGTTTGTTCTGGTTTTAGAAAAGTTGATAAAAATACCCGCAATATTGCAAGGTTATAACGAATTCATTCCTTTCAGTTCATGACAACTTCCGAAACCCTTGGAGTATGAGTGAGAATTTGCTTTGACATTTAAATACTTTTGGGTCACTTCTACTTTTGCTCGAGTCCTAATGCCTTGGGATCCTGCATGCTAAAGTACTAAAACTATCAAAATCTTTGCAAAGGTCTGATTTTCAACTTGATAAGTGGGATCAAATTACCATTACCAATGGGACATAATTTGAGAGACGTTTTTAACCCTTTTTACTGTACTGTGTGTAATTATGGTAGCACATTAAAACTTAAAGACAACAATATTTGTACTAAAAATGAGGAAAATACAAATCCCTTTTTTGAAAAATGGCATCCGCTGTGTCCCAGAATGCTTTAGAATGTTGGCATGTGTGGATCTGGAAACTAGATACTGAGGTCTAGGAAAAAAGAATCTGGAAAGAAAGCTTGCATCCATTATTAATTTATTACATGTCAGTTTTTTTATGCCCAGATATGTAGTCATCAACTAATCATCATCATACTTTAATCCAACCATAATTTTATTACACATGGTTTTAATCTTAGTGTCAATTTGTTGTATAGAATTGGGCGACAAAATTACATCGTGTGTAAAACGAGCTAAGGGGTCTTACATTACATGCCTTTTTTCGTGATTTGAACAGTTTTCAATATACTCCCTTCTTTTGATATGTATACTATACTTGCAGGCTAAAAAAGACAAGGAGAAGGAGGAAAAAGAAAAGAAAAAAGATAAAGAGAGGAAAGAGAAAGACAGGGAGAAAGAAGACCGTGAAAGAGAAAAGGAGAAGGGAAGAGAGCGTTGGAGAAAGGATGATGCTGACAGCGAGAGTGCTGATTTTATTGAATATGACCACAAAGAAGATAAAAAGAGGGATAAGGACAAAGAAAGGAAACATCGAAAAAGGCATCATAGCTCTCAAGATGATGTGACTTCTGACAAGGATGAGAGGGAGGAAACTAAGAGGTCCCGCCGACATGGTGGTGACCGGAAAAAGTCGAGGAGGGTGAGTACTTAATTAACTAGTGTTCTTTAACTTTGTGGTCTATACATCAACACAAGCATCTGTTGTTGTATATGGGTCACCTTTAGGTACAACCTATAACGTCCCACATTCCAACATACATCACCAGTTGAAGCAGATCAGGTTCTGACCACTACGCAAGGCTAGCGAGTAGCGAAGAGAGCTGCTTAACCAAATTGACCTATAATAGTACTCCTGTCCCAATAATATCTTCCTTTTGACCTGTATATGGGTCGCCTTTAGGTAAAACCTGTAACATCCCACATTCCAACATACACCACCAGTTGAAGCAGATCAGGTTTCTGACCACTATGTAAGGCTAGCGAAGAGACCTTAACCAAAATTGACCTATAATAGTACTTCTGTCCCAATAATATCTTCCTTTTGACTTTGCACATAGATTAAGAAAAAGGAAATTGTGTGGTTGAGAGTTTTATAGAGAGAACTCATATGAACCACAAATTGTTTGCCATAAAAGGAAATTGAAGTTTATTTTGAGACGGACGAGAAAGGAAAGAATGAAAATAAATTTGGGCCAAAGGGAGTATAATGGTTTGTTTAGGAAGGTGAATCTGGAAAGCAGACATTATTATTATTACTCTTTTAGTTGAGGGAATAATAAATGATTATGAATCAGGATATTGATTTTATATTAATGTCTTTTTATGTGCTACTTTGGAAAACTATCTAGTAGATGCAATATTTGCTTAAAAGTATTTTCCTCCCTTCACAAACGTATCCGAAGCCTTTGTGTTGCTGTAAGACTTTGGAGTTAATGAGAGCAAAACAGAAACAGAAAGCTGTGTTTCATTCGGGGGAGTTAGGAGGGCATGGGAGGAAAGTGGAGTCATCCAACTCCTTCAAACTCTTGATATATCAGAGGGGAGATTTTTTTATTTTTAAATGTTATTCATTATTGTTGTTGTTATACATAAATGTTCAGATTTTTTATTTATAATAACATAAAATTATACGCAGTATCAAATTCTGAGGCTGTTTTTATTTTACTCTTTTTATAATGATAATTATTGTCATCTGCCCCCTCACCCCTTCCCCTCGATTGGTTAAAGAAAACACAGGAAAGGGTCAATCAGGTTTATATGCATGTATGGCCCCACTATGTTGTGTAATCCTAATGAGCTTAGACTAAGAAGTGGAACTGCTCACAGACACATTCACGAATTTAGACACCACTAGAATCTTGACAATTTCTAATATATATGCTTTGTTGACAGCATTCACCGGAATCAGATAGTGAGAGTCGACACAAGAGACACCGAAAAGAGCGTAGTGATGGATCTCGTCGTAATAGCGGTGGACATGAAGAGCTGGAAGATGGTGAACTTGGTGAGGATGGTGAAATTCACTAAGTGCCCCCTTTTCTCTTTTGATCTTTTTTCTCGTCTTCATGTCCTCCCAGTAAACTTGCGTGCTGATATTATGGTCTTACTATATATATTTAGACAGGCCCCTCTCTTCATGATGGATGGCCTTCAAGTTCTGTTTCACTACACTATTGTCTTTTGTGCTCTCATATACAAAAAACAATCATTGTATAACCTTTTACTATGTTCAGTGAGATTTTTTCTCTTATTATGCCTTGCACTAGGATTATTTTAGAAAAACCTGAGTTATCTCTTTTTTCCACCCCAAATAATGTGAAAATGTTAAGCTCTCTTTCTCTGTGAGGTTCAGATTGGTTCAGTTCCTCTGTTTACGCTTACACCCATATCCTGACTCAGACACCTGGACAGAAATAGCTACACCATATGTATATACATGGCATCCATAAGGACCATAAAGTTGCTTTAAGATTTTGTATTGGTGACATCTGTTATGTTACAAAAATGATATCTATAATGCTTTGTCACGTTATTCTGTCTCTGGGAAAGAATGGGCTTGGTATGGAAGTATGGAACATTGAGTGCAAGTTTAACCTATTGTACAAGAAAATAGCACTCTATCTTGAAGTAAACATCTTGTTTAGTTTGAAATGCTTTGTAATAGCAGGTTGAACGGGTTCACCGGACTTCACCCTACAAGATTCGTATTTGGTTCAGATTTTGAATTGAAATTAGAAAGATGACAAAAATCGTGTATTTCTCTTTTAAATGCAAATAACTTATATTGAGAACTGAGAAGACCTAAAAAGAAAAATATTACGTATGAACTTTACTTCAGGCTTCAGACTTCTGTTATCCCTTGTTGTAACTGTACAAGTAGGAGACTTTGGGTGGACGTAGGGGTGCTGGGGTGGGTCCAGTCAGGAACCGGGTCCCACTAGGGGTTGTTAGGGTTGACTTGGCCAAACCCGGGACCCAGCGTGGCACTGTTATGGCCTTATCTAACCTGGGGAACTGGGACTGGGACTGAGGCCTGAAGTGGTCGTATGAAAGGGTGGGCATCGGGATCTGAAAATGGTGGTCGGGATGGGTCCGGGCCCATTTTTCTTTTTTTAAAATTTTTTCCCATTACAATTAATTTGAAAAGACAAAAAAAATTATTTCCCGACCCGGTATTGGTACAAACCCGGGACTGGGTCTAAATAATTTGGACCCGGACCCCGCCCCAACCCGACCAGGAGCCCGGTCCGAGCCCAGTCCACCCTTAGGTCCTGCACAATCCTGTTTTCTTTGAAGTATTATAACTTTTTTTATTTGTATTCTGATTGTTACAAAAATATACCAAAATTCATATTTTTTCATTATCTTTCATATGACACCAATATTGAATATATCAAATCAAAAAATGATTTTACACTATAAATTACTGCATATCTATTTTTAAAGTGCTATATACTAAGTATAATTTTTTGTATGCCGATTATTACTAAAAATATATCAAAAGTAGTTATTTTTTTTATCTTTTATAGGAAAGCAATACTCAGCAATGTTTTAAACGAAAGCAATGTTTCATTGAGAAAAATAAAAAGAAAATCTATTAATTTGTGTAGTTTAGAATCATTTTTTACCATGCACACAATTAATCAAGAGTGATAGATTAAAACAAAATTACACAAACTCTATCACATAGATTTCCATCATACAATTAATCAAGAGTGATAGATTAAAACAAAATTACAAAAATATATCAAAATTTATCGTTTTTTATTATCTTTTATAGGAAACTAATGTTTCATATAGAAAAATAAAAAGAAAAATCTATTAATTTGTGAAGTTTAGGATTGTTTTTACCATGCACTCCAGATTTTTATATATTCAATATTGGTGTCATATGAAATAAAACAACATAAATTCTAGGGCGAAAATAAATAAATAAATAAATGTGATGGAGTTTGTGTAATTTTGTTTTAATCTTATCACTCTTAATTAATTGCGTGCATGGTAAAAAATGATCCTAAATTACACAAATTAATAGATTTTCTTTTTTATTTTTCTAAAGGAAACATTGCTTTCCTATAAAAGATAATAAAAAATAATTACTTTTGATATATTTTTAGAAATAATCAGAATACAAAAAAATATACTTCATATATAGCACTTTAAAAACAGATATGAGTAATTTATAAAGTGTAAAATTATTTTTTGATTTTATATATTCAATATTGGTGCCATATGAAAAATAATGAAAACTTATGAATTTTGATATATTTTTTGTAACAATCGGAGTACAAATAAAAAAGTTATAACAGTTCAAAGAAAACATGAGCTTTTTATTTTGGGTTGGACCCATTACCTTGACTTTGGCATTACATCTTGCTTTCTTCCCTGACCTGCGTAAATTTTAAGAAGTTGCAAGTGAAAAGCCGCCACTTCAAGTGGTGGCTCTTGTGCTGCAAGACAGTATTTTGGGAATTATTTTTAATTCAGCAGTATTTTGGGAATTATTTATTTGATTAGCATTATTCCGGAAAAAAACTCAATAGAAAGACTGAAAGACCAAATAAAGAGTTTAGAAAACAAGAATTCATGTGAGGGAGGGGATTCGATCCCAAAACATCATAGACAGAAGTACTTAAATATGTGCCTAATCCAGTTCCTCTGCTGCAATTCTATGTACAATGATCGCTTATTTTTAATATATACATTTATTAATTATTTTCGTAAAAGATATATACGTAGTATAATATATATAGGTAAAATTTTGGAAGTGCACGGGGTCCAGAGACCCCATGGGACCCTTAGTAGGGGTGGACCGTTTCCGGTTCGGGCCAGGTTCGGGCCTGGGCCCGGCCGGGCCTCGGTTCAGAAAAATGAGGCCCGAGCCTGAACCGTTAGTGGGCGGTTCCGGGTCCGGTTCCGGGCCAGACCGGGCCGGGCCGGGCCACCCGGATTTTTAATTTTTTTTCTTCTTCTCTTATTTAACCCCCTACCTCTCCCCCTCCACCCCAAACCACCTCAAATGGCCCAAAATACCTAATCCAACCCAAAACTTAAAAAAATTTCAAAAAAAAAAAAATTAAATTCCGGCTCGAACCGGGCCTGGCCGGGCCGGGCCGGTTCACTAAAATCGAGCCCGGGCCCGGACCGCTATACCACCGGGCCGGGTGGCCCGAACCGGGCACAAACCGGTTCACCGGGCCGGGCCGGGCCCGCACAGTAGCAGGCCGGTCCGTTTCCGGGCCGGTTGGCCCGATCCGAGTCCAACCCTAACGCTTAGTGAGTCCGCCACTGTTCTCACGTTCTCACGTTAAGCATGATTCTCATTTGATCATAAATACGATATAGACAATTTGAAAGATGAAAATATCTTATTTAAGGGTCCGAGCAGATGAAATGAATGCACAAAATAGAGTAAAAACTTTATCATCACTACCTCAGTTTGAAGCCATAAACAATCTAATGTTTTACGATCTCACCTACACGGAAAATTTAAAAATATTGAAAGTCATTTTTAAAAAAGGAAAACTCCATAGTATTAATTCAAAGCATTGTTTGCCAACTAGCATGTAATACAATTAGGACTAATTAAATAAAATTGGCTCCCATTCACTTTATCCAGAGCATCTCTAGCATGTTTGTGAGCTATCTATTGGCTGACCTCCGATAAAACTTGACTTCGATTCCCGCTCGATCAAGAAAAATGTGTCTAATATTTTGTAAAACAACGTCCAAATATGATTTCCCAAGAGACGTCACTTACCTTTATTCCAATGGGGTCCTTTTTGGCAACGCTTTGCACTTCATCGTGTTGTCCGGTCCTTATGATTACTTCTCGATTTTGGCCTTTGATCTTGTCACTGGAACATTCCGGGAGATTCAGCTGCCTGAAAATTGTTGGTGTGATAGGCTTATGAATCTAGAAGGTTTATTATGTGCTTTAATTTTGACTGATAGGTTTCCATTCGTGACCCAAGTTAATTTGAGGAAAAAAGTATTAATGAAAAAAATTTGTACCTGTAAATGCGAAAGTAAAATAATATACTTTTGAAAAGGAACAAAATTTAGTAGGTAAAACATAAATTGATCATGATATCACAACATATAAGATATTTCAAAGTAATCCTTGAAAAATAAAGTTATGCCTTTTGAAATAAATCGTGGGTTAGTGGGAAACTGGGAATAGCTTCCAATAGGAATTAATTGAAGCAACTATGAACAGGGAATGAACATTTCAAGTATAGTTTTAGATATTTCAAAACCATAGAAAATGAGTAAATGGAAACTTTCACGAGCGATTGCGGCCGGGCCTAAATTAACTTCATTTGAGTTTTTGAATAAGAATAGTAAAAACTGTATGCTTGATATTTCATATTTGTAAGAAACTGAAAATTCATTATTTTAAAATGAAAATGTCAATATTTTTGGGACAAATAGTACTCCCTAATAGATAGTTAACAAAATCCAATTTGACGGAAGGAGTATTTTGTAAACCATTCCAATTTCCTTTCTCATATACTCTAACGCCACTGCCCCCACACTCTTTGTGTCCAGTTACGCAGTGACACACACAATTAATATAAGAGAAAATTCCACTAATATTTCCTTGAAAAAGTGTTGAACAAAAATGTGACTTGGTAATTATTAATGTTTATATGTAGTCATTGTGATGTATAACTTGAACAAAAATGTGACTTGAATACTAAGTCACATTTTTATCTATCTTTTTTATTATAAATAATTTAGAAAAACCTCCCTTTGCGATCAATAAGTGGTTTTTTTTTTACAGGGATCAATACGTGGTTATATATCAAATTTTGACTTTGGTCCAAGATACAACCATCTGTATATTTTTGAAGTTGCAAATTCATACTCAAACTTTGAAGCATCGGTTCTGATATGCACATACGACAACTCATTGAACTTTGATAGCTTGTACAAAACATCATCTTGTTATATTGATTCTTTAGAAATGCAACTAGGGAGCGCACGTTGCAGTTGTAAATGCTAAAAAAGAACAAAAAAAGCAAACAATATAAACCGTATGTCCGTATAAACATTTTCAAAAGCCACATGAAACATATATTTCTGAACGTTCATATATTAAAATTGTAAACGAATTCAATTAAGGACGTTTAATGTATACCCCTTATAACAAGCTGTACTTCAAAGCTATATCATATATAATTATATTATGTATACAGATTTTGATTTAGAAAAAGAAAGGAATTAGATGTAATCATGGAAAGCCACGCATATTATCCAATCTCAAATTTATTCACGAAACGGATATCGAGTGAAAAAAAGATTTGATATTTATGTTTCCTTGTTTTTTGCACTGCACTAACAAAATCTTGTATTTAACGTATACATTAACGCATTGATGGAACAAAGGCCTAAGTAAAAAGCAGTTTAATTTTTTAGATAAGAAGTGTACAAAAGCTTTATGAATCCACAGCAAAGTACAATTGTAGTTTAAGAGTCTCTAAGATAACAACACAGTAAAGAAACCAACTTTGATGAACGCTATTAGCTACACATCAAAAACTAACTCTTCTAATTTCTGGTGCTCAAAACAACAAAAGGGGTTGAGGGGTATATAGGTGAAACAAACACCACTTAAATAACAAGATAGTACAAAAAATCTTGAATAATATTTTACATGAAGTTGCAATGGCAGTTCGTAGTATATGAACCGCCCTCGATGAGAAGTTTCTGGGGTTCTATTGAGGATTCTCACATTTTGCCAAGAGAGCTCAATGACAATGGCTATACGAGATAAACAACCAAAATTAGCCATTTTTATAATCCAAGAAGAGATACTGATCCAGGAACTGGATTCTGAGCCTTAAAGTTATCAATTATAGATCTGAAGTCACTCTGAAGGGTCATAAGCGTTTTCTGTCTGCGCGTAAAAGCATGGCTGAAGTCTGTAATGTCTTCTTCAAGTTCTCTCCTCCTCCGCTCTTCGACACTCAAATTCTTCAGAACCTTTTCTTTTTGTTCCATAAGGTGAGCAACCTTTTGAGTAGAGTCTGTAACTCTTTCAATCAAAGTATCTCTCTCTTCTTTCAAAACAGAAAACTGTTTGTCTAAACTGTTATATCCTTCCCTGGAATCCATAACAAGTTGGTTACTAGCCTCCAATTCTCTCTCCAAGCTGCAGCATCTTTCGTTCATTGTTAGAACTTCTTCCTCAAGCTTCTTCTTCCAACTATCAATATCTTGCTCCAGAGTAGACCCCTGGATTAAAGTAAGCAATAGGTGCTAAAAAAACAAAGCATGATAACAAGGGAATGGGTGATGTGTGCAGCTAGTGACACTGCTAGTATGGCAAGTGTCTTTTTCTATGGGTGCTTTCAGTGATGTACAGTGTTTTTGGTTTGAACGTTGTGACATTCCAAACTAATGTAGTACATCATTTTTCCTGGATCCGTTCCCTTTCATACAGCAAACTTATTACCTAAGTTAATCTCACATTCTGTACCAACCCCCCCCCCCCCCCCCCAACTCCCTAAGAGTGTTAACTTATGGGATTATGTAAAGCATTTGTTGGTTGGCGGTATCATGGGTAATAATATGTGCGCACACTAACTAGTACCTTACAGCCTCAAAGAAGATAGTAGTATCCCATGGTGAGAATGGAGAAGAGTATAAAAACGAAGGTGTGACATCTGGTTATCTGTAGTGACCAGGCAGCTACCTTATGTTTGCTGCTGTTTGATTCATTCTCTGGAAGTTGGCTTCTGATTGAAGATAATGTACTATTCGCTCTCATATAAAGCATATTCCGCTGCTCTTCAAATGAAAAACCATTCCCATCTAAGGAGGATATATCTCCACCACTACTCATCTTGAAGCTAGATTCAAGAGTTGAAAAAAGGGAGATTCCAATATCACTTGTGGTAGAAAGTAACTCGGCGGTTGGTGACTTCTGATTGGTTACACAGTTCTGTTTCACATACCATCAGTGTTTGCAGATATGGTGTCAATATATCACTTTATACATCCAAAAGAAGTCATATTTAGAACTCATTACCTGTATTATTGATATGACATCCTTGTAAATATCTTTGCATATTCTGACAGCTTCAGAGTGTCTTTTGGGGATTTCCTGAACAAGGGATGCCTCTTGCCGAAGTAGAGAAATCTCTCTCATTAAATCCTCATTAACTGATTCTTGTTTGATATGATTCATCTGAAATTTTAGAACCATAACATAAGCCACACAGGTAGAGAGCCTTGTAAACATAAATGATCACAACAATGCAAACTTATGTATCTACTATCTACACCCTAATTATAACCTTGAATTCATCTCTTTCTTTTAACACTTGCTTCAGCTCTCTCTGAAGATTCTCCACCTCTTGTTTGTAATCCTGGATGGGTGAACCCTGGTGGAAAAGGTTGTTAAGACAACATCGGTAACCATAAAAAAGTAACAGCTCTGTTCGTTTATGAGAATATTTATTTATAGACAAAGTTCCAGATTTTCCAGGATTTGGCAAGGAAAAACTATCCTGGCAAGATTTTCCAGTATTTTTCTTTGAATCTTCGAAGACTTCTCCAAAACTGAAGCGAAAGCCAATTTCTTGAAAATGTTTCATGTTTTCTACTTTTGTGGATAAAACACTCAAACATTACTTTATGCTTGAAACAACTTATTTCCATGAAGGCATGAATACATTTTCCACAGCTTATTTTCCTGGAAACAAACAACGTCTATTCCTTATCTTAGTCATTTATGACTCTAACTTTGTGGGTCAAACACTTGACACTCAAACTTGTTAGATCAACTTAGATTCCATGAAAATATTTTCGACAAGTTATATTCCTGAAAACAAACAAAGCCTCCATATTATCAGTCATATGAATACGCGACTCACATTCTCAGCACCCTTAGCCAAAGACAGACTCTTTAGAGCGGGGGTCCTTAGAGGGGTGGCATCAAGATCAGCCACATAGCCCTTGTTCATTTTTGCCCATGTATCTTCATTGGCAAAGGCATCAAGTGCATCCGGAAGAGGACTGCATTCGGGCTGCCGAGAGTAGTTTGATCGCCGAGCAACAAAAGCATCGGGAACTTTTTTAAAACACGGCGTACTAAAAGCATCATCCTGGCTTGTGCCTCTGTTATCCTCCTTAACGCTTTGTCTGGAAATATTCTGCAACCAGAACAAATTTAACCTTTTGTTCATCATATCAAAAAACATATAATCTACTTGAGCAAAGGTAAAGAGAGCCCAGAAAAGATTAGATATCCCAATAACTACCAATTAGCATATCCTACCTGAGTGGCGGCAAAACCATTAATATCTGAAAGAGTTGGATGGTTGCAAGGCTCATCCAGTTTCCTCTGTTCATCCATAATACGCTCCTTCTTCAATCTCCTTTCCTCCTCCAACTCCATAGCAAGCCTCTCATGCTCCTGTTCAGACTGATGAATAGGAAAATGACCAATCATCTCAGTACCAAAGAAAACCCCATATGCTTTTATAGTTTTATTTAGACATACAAACAAATATGTTTACCTTCAGCAAATCATTTCTCAATTTTAAAATCTGTTGTTCAAGCACTTCAGAGTGGGATCCCTATAAAGTAGTTACCTCAAATTATTAGTCGGGCTGTAAGATGTGGGATATAATTTTCAGATTGACATTACTTTCACACCTCAAGTTTCTGGCGTAATTCCTCTATTTCAAGCTTTTGTCTCTTCAATAATGCAGCATCTGTCAATATCTATTAAGATATGAACTACAATCAGCTCTATATCCAATTAACAAGAAAAAAACTACTCTGAGATATTAAACCATCTCTATAAAGGAACACTGCTCACCTCATTCACTTGAACGCAATTGGTGATACGTTTAGCTCTACTAGCAAATTGTAGGGTGCCCTTCGTTTCTTCAATGTGAACCTAATTATATTAGTGGCATATAACATTTTAATATTTGTATCAATAATAATGATAAAAAAGCAGATCTGGCATACCAAGAAAAGGGTACCTCTTCTGGTGCTACAGTGCATATTATGGAAGTTTTGGCATTACCACCAAGTGCAGGCTGAAGTATACGTGTGAGTTTGCTATCACGGTAAGGAATATGCCCCCTGCATAATATATAAAATGTTAGCTTTGAACAGTCATATCTATAGACCCAGGAGTAGCCACTGCATCTAAAGGAACAAGTACCTTTGCCTAGAACCTTCGCTTAATTTGTTGATGACATTGCCAAGAACCATTAAGCTTTTATTAATGTGTTTTCCTTCTTTGAGGCGAACTCCCCCGGCTCCAGTTTTGGCAATCCTTTCAGAGCCTGCCAAGTCTACTAAGTTCTGTTTCCAAAGGAAAGCACAAAGTTAATACAACAACAACATCCAAGCCTTAATCCCAAAAACAATTGGGGTCGGCTAACATGAATCGATCCATGATATCAGGGCAAAAAAGAGAAAAAAGATAAGGAAGAAAAAAGTAAGATAAAATGGAAAAGATATAAATGACCTGAAAACATAAGATAGATAACAGATAAAAGAGATAAAGGACATAAGAAGAATAAAAGAAGGGAGAAAAGAAGGGAGAAAAAAAGACAAAGACTAAAATAGGACACTGTGGTCAGTCTTAATCTCTGTATCATAATGTTGATAAAAACATTGAGGGTGCAGATTGGAATGATATTTCACAGAACTAGTGTACTGCTCTACTCTCCAAAAGTTCTTACAACAACCAAATGGAATTCTGAAGATTGTGGGTGCGAATAAACTATTTGTACAAACAACAAATATTTTAGGAATATCATAATAATTCTTGCATTGGAGCATTTTTTTCTTTTGCATCATGACAAAGTCTCTGAGGAGGAATAGCATACCAAAATGGACACACGAACTGCATCTTCTGAATTATTTGTCCCCTTGCTTTCAATAACCTAATTAGTAGTAAAAGAAAGATTCAAGTACTAAAATGAAATATAAAGTAACAGCTTCCAAATACAACAATCCTGCAACAATGAAAAACATACCATCCGAAAGATGGTGTGTGACCTGCTACTTCGTACATTCATGTTAGTTTCCCCAAAGTGCCTCTTGTCTGCCAAACCATTTCACGGAGATCAGGATTTAGACACATTAAAAAACTGTGGGCCGGATAAACGGAGTTCGGGAAATTGTTGTATAGTCTAGTTTAAAGATCAAACCTTCTCCACGTTCGATGAGTTCAAGTACTTGTTCAGCAGAGTTCACAATTTCCTCCCTCAGACCTGCTACAAATACTCCACGCTATAGAAATAGAAATGGATGTTATGTCACAAACTCGCAACCCAAATATCAATTATCTTAAAGCTATTCTTTCATTTCATTACCTCCAAACTTTCATGGATGGGGAGCTTCTGGTTTCCACCAGCAAAAAGATCGTTTATTTCTTCATTGTAAATTTCCATGTATGAGACTCGAATCAGGAATTCCCTATCAGTGGTCTGGGAACATAAAAGTTGAGCTATTTACCCTCAGACCAATAGATTCTGTTCATTAAAAGGGTGATAATATTCAGGGAGAAGGTAGTAATACCATGTGAATTTTGGTAAATATATCATTCACTGCACGTTGAATGATTCCAGCATCATTCTCGGAACCATTCATGGTAAAGGTCTTGCCGCTACTTGTCTGCCCGTACGCAAATGCAGTTCCTGAATGGAAAAGATCAACCATACATTACTTTAGCTCTTCAAGTCTCTAGGTAGACCAAGATATTAACAATGAGCGTGAATTCATAACCTATTGATTATCTTCTATAAACCCAGCCATAAAACAAACAATTTTCATGTCTCCAATCAAATCTTTTCCCTAACCCGAAATTCTGGAGCATTCATCTACCGAGGCACTAATGCAAGCTTACTTAGGTGAAATACTGTGAAAAGATCTATTGTTCTTATCATCTCAAGTTAAACAACGACCATTGAGCTCACATCTAGAACTATAGAAGTGCTGAGGCATTACAGATCCAAAGAAGAAGAAATAACCGAATGAGTGCATACCATTGAAGCCTTCAAGAGCAGCATGAATAATATCCTTCGTGACCAACTCATAAATCCTAGAATTTGATGACTCCTGATCAAAGACGTGATCTACAATAAAAATGAAATGCATTCATAACAACTTCACAAAAACCCATTTAGAAAACGTAACCTAATTTTAGTTAGATCAAAGCTTCGTGAAATTCATGGAAAGATTAGTAGTGCTTGTACAGTGAGAGAGTGAGTGAGAGTACCAAAAGCGAAGGAGAGGCCGGAAATGGGGGTGCCATGAATCTTGTGGAGGGAGATCCTATTGTCTTCTACCTTCCAGAAGGTTCCATGATTGCTGTCTTCACCCCTCGCGGGTCTAACTCTGACTGCTACGCTCACCTTCTCCATTTCACCTGGTCGGTCCTTCACAGCTTGCAGCCTCACCGTCCGTCTAATCAAACGCCTCCTATGTTCGAAACTCTCTGTACCAGGAGCGGGGCGGGCTATATTTCTAGGCGTAGTGATTTGAAATTGTAATGGTTTACCATTGTGCCCTTTAAATACATAAAAAAAACAAGTATGTGATGAAATATCAAGTACGCTTTCCAATTTCAGTCATCGTAAGTATGTGTTTGTTTAAAAAAAGAACAAACATTTAGTATAAATAATAAAGAACAAACTTTTTAATAGGTTAAAAAATGTTGCACAGAAAAGCATGTGATGAAACTCGTATGTATGTTTGTGGGCATTTGTTATTATTTGTTTGATATTACTTAAACATGAGACATATGAAGTAAGTTGTTAATTTCCTCAAAGTCACTTTAATTTTCCTCGTTAATTTCCGTCTCCCAACATTATTTTATCTAATCCACCGTATGTTAGTTTCACCGATTCACTATTCATTTTCTCGACCCATTGCTGGGTATTTATTTTGATCATAGGCTGGTGTTAACTGATTAGCTAACATACAGGGGTGTTGGTAACTTGGTACTCCGTATAAAGTAGCTAGATCAATCAATTGATAGGCAAGAGTTGCAGTACGCGTTAACTGATGCTCGCGTATAGCATCAGTGTATAGAAATGTTATTATATTACAGAAATTGGGTAGAGTAGTCTGAAGTCTGAACCTTCTAAAATGAGTAACAGCATTGAGGAGTGGGGACCAGATAGAATCAGTGTACAAAAATGCTATTACTACATCCGTCCCAAATTGATTAGCAAATTTGACTTTGTAAATCTGATCATATTCATTTTCTCGACCCACCGCTGAGTATTTGATTTGATCATATCTTGTTGTACGTTCTTCCGTTTCGAGTGTTTCATATCTCGTTGGAAAGGTCGATTTGAATTCTAAAACTCATGTTGAGACTTCATGTGGAGATTCACCATTAGCTGGCCAAATTGACGATTCCGGTTGTTTCTAGTGGCGGGATAAACCAGATTTTATGTTATTTCTTTATTGAGATGATGAAATAATTTATGTTTATTTTCTACTACGTATGTGTGTAGGTTTATTTTTTTTTCTAGTCTTAATTATTAATTTAGTAATAGAAGAAGGTATGGGCTTCTATTGATAAGAAATTCAAATCTATCGGGGTTCTTGAAATGTTATGTTTGAATCTTTAATCTCAGGTTTCATCTGATTATAGCTTTAGGATATCTGAATTACTAATTTCCTTTAAAAAAATTAAGTATTTGAAAGTTATCACTTAGCATCCTCAACTTCCATTGAAATAATAATTTGCATGTGATGAGAGACAAGGTATGATATAAAGGTCAATCTCACGAGTGGATTGATGAAATTGGAAAACAAATCGGTAAAAATCTAAAGCACAACTGAAATAAACCGAACAGGAAAACTGATTCGAACAACAATCGTTCCACTTTGGAAAAAACCAATTAAATTATGGGCCATTGGCCACCATCAACAACATTGCAAACACATCCCCACTGCCACAATCACTGACCTTGCCAAACCACCACCTAACTTGGAGGGGCTATCTATCTCAGATGCAACTAAAGGACATTTGAGGTTAACATAATGCAACCATTATTGAGTATTACTCAAAGATGAGAAGTGTAATATACACAATGCATGCCTCCTGGCTCCTACTCACTCTTGTCGTATGCTCGATCGCTTAGGTTCAATCTTGGATGTATTCATCTACATGTGAAGTCTACAAAGCTTTGATACTGCTCATCATCAACCCGTATTTAATCCTACAAGTTCACTGGGGGAGTTCCCTGCACAAACAGCATGAATCATCTCAATGACCATATGTAAGAGAAGGCATCCAAGTTTCTATATACTCCCCATGTCCCTCAAGCCCTTACTGTAAGGGCATGGTTTGGCTGTCACATATAAGGAAATGATGAAAAGCATTTAAAATAATATTCAAATTCTAAATATGCCCTTGTGTTTTTAGGAATAGGCATTTGAGCCTTTAAGAGGGACAATGGCGGAAAAGAAAATAAATTATGCATTGATTAAATAAAAGTGACTTATATTTAGAACCACCATTTTCCATCAATTGCAATGGAGCCAAAAACTCACTATTTTTTGGCTTGGATATATGATGGAATATAGCAAAATTGTTCACTAAATTGTCCGCGCTTCTTTGTTATGAAGCAACAGTCGGCCCGTGCAGTTTTCGAAGTGATTTTTACTATGGGTCATCCGAAAATAGCAACTTTGTGCATTAATGCAGGGTAAGACTGCGTACATCCGACCCCCTCTTACCCCACCGTAGGTGGGAGCCTTTGCGGCACTGGGGTAATGATGATATTTAGAACCACCCTAGTATGTCAGTAGGTGAGAGCGGGCTGGGGTATTAAATATTAGCTAAGGTGAGAGATCACGCCTTAAGGAGAAGATCATGAGCAATGTGCTCCCAAGGTAATGATATGGACATCAAGCAGCACTTCAGTGGGGTCATCCCTTCATCTGAACTCCGCGTAGTAGCAGAAGCAGCAGCATAAGCATGCTTTGCTGCGACTGATGCCACCGTTGCTGCCCTTCGAACAACTGAGCCTATGCTTAGTCCCTTTTTAGGGGAATGTTGACTGTGTTCCTCTTTGCTTTGATCTGACAAATTCAAACACCACTACATTAATGATAGAATGCATGAAAAAGAGTTCAATATCTCATTGAAATAACACATAATTGTTGGGTACTTGGGTCATGCTGTTATGGAATCTAGTCGAGAGATGTACAATTCATAGTCGGAGCAATCTGAAATCTAGTATGGAACCCACTGGTACAGACGGATTCTTTAAATAAAAAGTTTATAGTACCTTAACACAATAAGATTCGATGCAAGAAAAGGGGCACAGGAAGTGAAATACCACTATAGTTTGGGGAATAAAACTAGTTCTCTACAAGATGATCAAATCTAAAAAAGAAAAGAAAGACAGTCAGGAAGATATAGAATATATAAAAAACCAATCAAATACCTACAACACCAGAAACAGCTACTTCAACCTCCCCACGTCCTCCTGGGCCTTTCATGTAAATCCTGTCTGTTTTCCCTGACGAATGAAGTGAAAGAAGACTCCCTAATCCAGATCTTCCAGCTTTATGCAGTACATATACAAGACGGGAAAAAAAGTGATCAGTTTTTGCTTTACACCTAGATATACAAACTTGGAGAATAGCTCAAAAAACAGGCAAGAATAAAAAATAACAACTCATGGAGTCCTGGATGCAAAACTCAGGTTGGGGGAGGGCTGCAAAGTTTAAGAAACTTCAGCCAGCAGGAAATTGAATCAGTAAAGCAATAACACACATATTAAGTGTTAATCTGTAAAGCAATGGGGATATGTCAGAAGTTGTGCAACCCGCTAACATTAAAAATCTTTCCAGAAGGTGCATACTACCTCCAGATGACATTAATATGCCCAAGTGAAATAAAATGTCTGGGCATGCTGGTTAGCTGAGTCAACCTCAGTCAAATTGTAACACTTAAAGAAAACTAATGAACACACATTTATATAAACGTTGTATGTGAATTAACAAGCGCAGCCAACACATTCCATGTATAGATGCGCCGAATATTTGAATTAGTTGCACAATACATGATCCGGAATCCCAGAAAAACTAAATGGAGTTGTAATAGAAAGAAAAAAACGGCTTACCATCATAGGCATCTCGGACCATCTGATAACTAACGAAACCTGAGAATAAAGTGATCTGAAATATATAAAAAACGTTACAAAACTGTCAGGCTATTGCACTACTTTATCATGTAGTGTTGAGAGTGTTAATGTGACTTCATGTTATAGAGCAGGCAAAGTGGGATATAGAAGTCAGAGGACCTGTGAATGAAAGAAACAGAAACCCTGAATGTGTTTTGACATTTAGAAAACAAAAACCCAAGTCACTAATAAAATTTCCAAACATAATCGTCTCTGAAAGAGAAGCTTTTTTCAATGCCATTCAGAATAGTTTCATCTTTTCTCTCTATAAAGAATATTTAGGGGTGGCATTAAGGTGGTTGTTATGATGATGATGATCATACTCTGTATTTTCAAACCTTTGGACTCTGAGTCATTTCAGCAGCCGACTTGCTTTTGGAAGAAGTGATGTTAATATGACCTTCAATTATCTTTTCAGCTGGAAAAGCGGCTCCATCATGTGCATTTAGAATTACACAATAGCAGTGGTCCACATCTGTCAAAACCTGGGAGAGAAAAATATTTGTAATTGGGAAACAGCCTCATATTCATAGAGCATGAACAGAAAGCTAAAGCTGAAGCCTTGAATCCATATATGACCAGGATTTCTGCAACTATCTAGAAGCACCTCTATTTATATTATTCAATCAGCCAGAGATCCAAATCTCGAAAATGAGAGCAAGGCATTCAAAAAAATGAGGGAACTGATGCATTACCACTGCATCAAACGTGGAATCAAAATCATCAACTGCAAAACATATATCTGGATATGCAGAAGTCGTTTCTGCTTCCTGAAGTGTATATGTGAAGTTGTCAGATACGATTCACAGTAGAATACATGATGTGTTCCTCATTAGCAAAACTTGCCTTTCTTGAGTCCAAATGGAAATTAATACGACTGGGAGATGCATAAACAGTCTTCACAACCTACAAACGCAAAACATAATGGGTTGTGACATGCAGACGCTGAAGAATGAAACACACACACACACATATATTATCTTCTGTGATTACCTTGTATACAGGAGATAATGGCTTGTCTTTTCCGGTTTGGTAAGTTCTAAGGGCCTCGTGACTAAAAGAAAGATAGAATGACCATTATTACAATGAGACGAACAAACATGTAAGAGTTTTAGCTTGAATAATGATAAGGAAATATTACAAACTCAGGCATAATGTGAAGAAGCAAGAAAATTTCTGTTTTAGTAACCAATAAAAAAGAAAAACATAATAACCCCATCTGACAGGCATTGAAAATAAACAAATAGATGAAGAGAAATATGCAATCCTGAAAAAAGTTTTCATGGCTAGTTCAAGGTTCTGAAAACTAATGCAATTCACTTATTATTAGAAAGAGAATAAACACTATTATCGAATCGAAAATAATTGTCCCCACTAGTTCAAGTTCAACAATATTTTAAAAATAGAGAAGAAACGTCGTGTAACTGAGAAGATGCAATCTTTTATTGAATTTCAAATCACAGTATCATGGAATCAAGAAAAAGAGCATTGCCTGCATATTGCTACAGTCACACTGAAAGTTGTATGAGCAATCAAGTTCAAGTAAAATGAGCGCCTCCAATCCACACTTACTGAGTTTTCACCAAGTAAATCATCCAACTGCAATGAAGCAAAACCTATCGTCCTCAATTTTAAAACCAGGTCTCATTCTTGTATAAATTCATTTAAAGGGAAAGCGCCAAAACAGAATTGTTGTGTCAATGTGTCCAAACAACAACAGAAGAATTTACTCATGTTATTACAAGGTTAAATGCTTTTTTATCACTTGTGTAAAAAAGTTTACATCTGAACTTTGTCCTATAGCAAAGTAAGTATTTATGTTAGGCCTATAATGAATAAATGTTTATCTAGTCGTACTAGTCACTATGTTGTGATACTGTGAACAACAGATGAAATTTTCAGCATGCATGTGAACACACTTGGATGAATGACTAATGAAGTAACAATAGTTTTACCTTAGGAGTCCACCTACGCACAAAGTAAGGGGAGTTGTCTTCACTACTGTTGTTGGATTGATATCCTTGCCCACTCTACAACAAATACATTAGGACACATCCAAACAACCCACGCATTACAAACTCAAGGACTCAGCTTCAGAAATCTTGCACATCGGACAAATAGGTGAAAAAGTAGAACTATCGCACTCCCGTTCTATTTTAGCGTCTTACTAGTCCAACAAGGCAAGATTGAAGCTATTCTCAATTATATTATTGCCAAACATTATTTAATATAATGGACAAAATTATATAAATAGCTCGATTGCTTGTATGCGCACACAAACAACATTTAAAACTACATCAAAAGTTATATTGCACCAATGAATATTATCAGGTAAAACATAAAAGAGGAAGTACCATTTTCCGAACAAAGAAAACAAGATCATCCTCTTGGCGGCCTCTCGGCTCCTTACCACATATGAAAAACAAATCCAGCACTTCATGCCAGAACTGTGGATCCATTTCCACATCCGAAGGATCTTCCTCCTCAACTATGGTTTTCCCTAAAAACTTTGAGTGCTTCTGGACCATACTCAGCAACTCAAACCTTTATGAAAGTTATGAGTTAGGAAAGACAATTAAAAGAACACCAATAGGTGATCAGAGAAAAAGGTCGGCGTCCTTCATATAATGGTAGATTCTCAATTTACAGAACATCATACTACCAGAAGATGGAAACAAAATTATAAATGTTCAAAACAACTCAAATGCTAATCAAGAATATTATGTTAAACCCTCAATGCTAGTTATTGTTGCTATTGTCACATATGGATGTACTAAAATCGGCAAGAATAGTTAGCCTCGCAGCATATAAATTAAATCCAAATTTGCAGTTTTCTGTTCAAAATTTCAACTGCCAACACTTAGAACCAATAAAGCTTACGAGTTACAGCCCTAATATTCAACAGAATTCTTGGTAAAATGCGGAAAACTTACCTACTAGGAGATTGGCTGCCTCCCGAGATGCCTGGCAGCATTTTTATTTTCTGATCTTAACGAAAATCTGGGATTGAATTGCTGAAAGAAGCTTCTAAAGTCTCGGCAATCACTATGATCTGAAGACGCAGACGTTACTGATTCCGGGAATCTCGAGGTTGGGAGGAATTCAGATACAGCGGAGTGGTTTGCCGATGATACGAGGCAGCTCATCTTCCTTCATCTCTCTCCCTTCCGTTCGGAGGGAGTTAATTACCGATTTTTATAATGATAAAAAATATTTTTAAATAATAACTTGTATTCCGCAATGTCGTCCGTATACTATACAGAATACACATAACTACTCCGTATTTTGGTATTATACCTGGCCCTTGGTATAAAAAAGTAAGTTTAAATATGGTTTTTTTTTTTGAAATAAAAGGACTTAATTAACATTAACTAAATCGTTCGCTAAAGCGGATACAATGAAAGGAGGAGGAGAATAAAACCAGAATTGCGAATCAGGTAAAGAACAAGCTGCCCTGGCTAACAAATGAGCAGGCTTATTCGCTGATCGCCTAATATGGCTAAAAGAAATGCTCGTAAAAGATTTAGCCAAATCATTAATGTCGTCTCTCAATAAGCCCGCCGCTGAACTACTTGAGCCATCCAAAATCTCTGAAATTGCTCCTGCCGAGTCCGACTCCAGAGCAACCGAAGTACCCCCGAAATCCTTAAGCCAGCTCAAAGCTTCACGGATACCAGCGAGCTCAGCCGCCAAAGGCATCAACCTCCCCGGCCACTTGCTTGCTGCTCCTGCTATAAAATCTCCCGCATGATCCCGTATACACCAACCGAAACCACAGCTGTCCGTCCTGACTGCCGCGTCAACATTAAGCTTCCATACGCCCGCCTCAGGACTGCTCCACATAGCTATACCCCTCCTATCGACTTGTTGACTCCTGCCCTCAGACGTCCGCCCGTGCACCTGTTTCCAGCCTTCGACGGTCGCCCTCGCCCGGTTGATTATCTGCTGCAACGCTGAAACCTTCCCTTCCCACACACGAGCATTACGCTCGTTCCAAAGTGCCCAACAGCCCCATAACAAAGCCTCCAACTGCTCTTGTTTTTTCTGCCTAAACTCGCAGCAGATTTGTTCGCTCAGGGGGACTGCAACCCCGGATAACCAATGCCAGCCGAGTTGCTTCCACAGATCCTGGGCCACGGTGCAGCTCCTAAAAATATGCTCCGCGGATTCCGCAACTGCATCACAATGTCCGCATTGTCCCGGGCAATCCACTCTCCGATGCTGCAAATTTTGTCTCAAAGGAAGACATCCACTGCATACCTGCCAAAAAAAGAATCTAATTTTAGGTGGAAGTTTAAACTTCCACATGTTAGTCCACTCCATGTTTGGTTGCCCACCAAATTCCCCCACCAAGCTCCGGTAGCAACTCCGAACCGAGAACAGACCACTCTCCTCCCATCTCCAACAGACCGAATCCTTCTTCAGTCTCCTGCTAAGCGGTATCCCCCGAATAATAGCCGCATCTCTTGGTTCAAAAATGTCCGCCACCACATCCAAATCCCATTCCTGATGATTAGTAATAAATAAATTAGCCACAACCGCATCGTCCAAACCACTAATTTTATCCGTGACTACCCTCGGATTTTCTCTGTCCGGTAACCACGGTTCCTCCCAGATGTTTATGGAATGGCCATTCCCCACCCGCCAATAATACCCTTCCCGAATGATATTCTGAGTGTGTAGCAGGCTCCTCCAAATGAATGAAGGGTTACTCCCAGGTTTTGCTTTCAAAAAATCATCCTTAGGAAAATATCTAGCTTTGAACACCCGTCCCACCAAGGACTCAGGATTCGTGAAGATCCTCCACGCCTGCTTCGACAACATTGCCAAATTAAATTCCCGTAGTCTTTTAAAACCTAAACCACCTGCAGATTTAGGAATGCAAAGAGAGTCCCAGCTCTTCCAATGAATCCCCTTTCCCGTCGTACCCTTCCACCAGTAGCCATTCATAATATTTTCAATTTCTCGGCAAAGATCCACAGGCAAAAGGAAGACATTCATAGAATAAGTAGGCATGGCCTGAATCACAGCTTTTAAGAGAACCTCCCTACCCGCTTTAGATAAGAATTTATTATTCCAACTATTAATCCGGGATATCACTCTTTGTTTAAGATAACCTAGAATGTTTTTTTTACTCCTCCCCACCAGGGCAGGTAACCCCAGGTACTTCTCATCATCCCCGGCCAAACCAACACCCAACAAATCAGTCAAACCCTCCCGACAATTGGCATCAACGTTGGTACTAAAAAATACCTTGGATTTACTAAAGTTTATTACCTGACCCGACGCCATCTCGTAGTCAGCCAGAACCTCCTTGATTAATGAGGCTTCATCATGAGTGGCTCTAAAGAAGAGTAGGCTATCATCTGCAAAAAACAAATGCGAAATCATAGGGGGCCCTCGGGCAATAGCGACCCCATGAAGACGTCCCATCGACTCATATTTTTGTAATAAGGCACTTAGCCCCTCTGCCACAATTAAAAACAGATAAGGAGAAAGAGGGTCCCCCTGACGAAGACCCCGTTCTGGAGGCAACAGCTCAATCATACCATCATCAAAGGGAATAGAATAGGAAACAGTAGTAACACACTCCATAATTAATCCTATCCATTTTTCATGAAAACCCAGGTTCCGCAACATCCCTTCCAGAAACGGCCATTCAACCCGGTCGTAGGCCTTACTCATATCCAGCTTAAGACCCACAAATCCCAACTTTCCTTGACGTTTACATTTCAAATAATGTTGGGATTCAAAAGCAACCATAATATTATCAACAATACACCGGCCCGGAATAAAAGCACTTTGTTGTTCAGAAATGCATAGGTGTAAAATATGTTTCATCCTATTAGCCAACACCTTAGAAAAAATTTTATAAATCACATTGCACAGTGCTATCGGTCTCCAATCACTGAGAGAGTCAGGTTTTTCCTTTTTCGGAATAAGAACAATATTAGTATGATTAATTAGTCGCGGAAGTTTACCTGACTCAAAAGTTTTCCTGCAGAAATCAACAATATCTGGCCCGACCACATCCCAGAAGTGTTGAAAAAATCCAGGGCTAAATCCATCAGGCCCGGGTGATTTGTCCGGGAACATACCGAAGACTGCCGCTTTGACCTCATCACTCCGAATGGGTCCCAGCAAGCTATGGTTGTGAACACCATCAACGCACCGATGTACACAACCATAAACAAACTCCGAACCGCCACTGCCAGCAGAGAATAAATTATTAAAATAATTCCCGATCATGTTGCTCACCTCGAGTCTATCTGTTTCCCACCGACCATCCGCAAGCCTCAAACCCTCCATCTTGTTTTTGCGTCTCCTACCTTTCACCGAATTGTGGAAATACCTGGTATTCAGATCGCCCCCTGGAACCAGAACTCCTTAGCCCTCTGTCGCCAGTAGATATTTTCTTTCTCTAACAGCTCAAGGTACTCCTGTCTGACCCTCTGGAACTCGCCAACCCCCCAGGCATCCCATCTCTGGCGAAGATGATTCAGGCGTTTACGACAAAAGTTAATGCGTCTGCCGTACGAACCAGATTTATTGGAACCCCAATCAGCCACAGCTTTACCACATGTAGACACTTGTCCCACAATGCCAGAATTACGGTCTAATCCCCAGCTACGTGCCACAATCTCGCGGCAATCCACTTCCCTCAACCAAACATTTTCAAATTTGAAAGTGCGTCTTCGACGAGCTTGCTGAGTGGGGAGCAATTTAATAAAAAGAGCTAAATGATCACTGGGAGCCCCTTCAAGCGATTCGGCTTCCGCAGCACCAAATAAGTCAAGCCAGCTTTCCGAAGTCAGAATCCTGTCCAGTTTCTCCTCTACCCAATTTTGGGACCCCCGCCACCGTTCCCAGGTGAATTGATAACCTTTAAAAGCAAAATTTCTCAGACCGCTTGCCCAAACAGCTTCACGAAAGCCCTAAGAAGCCAAGGGGGGTGAGGGACCCTCCCTCTCTTTTCAGAATCAAACATAAGATCGTTGAAGTCGCCCATAACCAGCCATGGGAAATCTGCACCCAGGCTTAAAGATCTGAGTAACTCCCAAGAATCACGTCTTCTGGCTCTGTCCGGGTACCCATAAAATCCTGTGAAGCGCCAAAGGGGGTCTCCCTCCTCGAGTCGAACATGCAGATCGATGAAGTGACTAGAGGACCCGACAATCTGGACATGCATGCCCTCCCTCCAAAACAAAGCAAGACCGCCACTATGACCCTCACAATCCACCGCGAAATAATGGTCCATGCCTATCTTTCGCTTCACACTTGCTATCTTATTATTATCAGAAAAAGTTTCCATTAAAAACACCACAGATGGCCGCCTTTGGTGAATCACGTCCACCAACACCTGAACTGTCGCAGGGTTGCCAAGCCCCCGACAGTTCCAACTTAGGCAACTCATTGCTCTCGGCGGGCCTGGAAACCAGAACCCGCCGCTTCCCCGTTTTTTTGAACAAAAATTTCCATATCTTGATCCCCAGAATTTCCCGCCGCAGACTCCGCCCCACTAGCTTTTCTCTTCTTCGTCATGCTCCCTTCCACCTGTACAGATATATCCACCTCGGAATCTTCCTCATGGACTGTCAAAATCTTACTACCTGCCAAGGAAGGTTCCCCATGAATAAATTTTCCTTCGCCATTAACAAGCCATTTACTTCCTCTGTTCATGGTCCCTCTACTGGATGACACTTTAAGCCATGAACCAAAGGGTTTTTCCCTTCCAGACTTCTCGAATTCAAACCTCCAAACACACATTCGGTCGATGTGACTCATGAGGCCACAAATAAAGCAAAACTGGGGTAAACGCTCGTATTTTATATCAGCACGGATCGGCTGACCTCCTCTCTTAAGCGTGACCTTTCTTTTTAGCGGCGCATTAACGTCAAGATTGACCCTAATACGGAGGAACTCTTTCCAGCCACGATCAAAATTTTTCTTATCAGGTAAAACATAAGAACCAATTTGATCACCCACAATTTTGCATATGTTTTCCGTGTAAAGATCAAGGGGCAAATTATAGACTCTAACCCAGAACTGAGTCTGATCCAACATAACCGTTTTAGGGTTATCATTAGGTTCCAGTTTATGAAGAATTAAGAGGGAATTCTCAAAGCACCAGGGACCATCAACGAGAATCCGCTCGGCATCAAACTGATCATAGAATTGGAAAATATACCTACGATCCTCAATTTCACGAATATAGACTCCTTTACTCGGCCGCCATACATCCGCCATGGTGTCTCGAAAAAAGGGAAATTTGATAGTTCTGTCCGTTAAAAGTCTCCCTACCATGCATAGAGGGGCTGCCGCTGGACCTGCATCAGGCGCTACCACATCAATATCGACGCCTTCCGCTTCTTCATCTTCTAGGTTGAGACGGGCATAAAGTTCATCTAACCCACTAGCCATGCTGAGTGATAACGTAAGAAGCAAACAAATCGAAAAGATAAAGCCACTGGAACAGGCCGTCGAAATACGACGGAGGTCAGAACCCTAGACGTCTAGGGAGCACGTGTGTTCACGGCTGCATAGTGTTATTAGTTTAAATATGGTTTTAGTTCCTACAAATATAACATATTTTATTTTAGAGTTCTGTATAATATTTTGTTTGTTTCTCCTTCAGTTTAAATATGGTTTTAGTTCCTACAAGTATAATATATTTTATTTTATAGTTTTGTATAATATTTTGTTTGTTTCTCTTTCGTGTAATATGCGCTATTTTGATTTTAACTCATCTCTAGCTTTTAAACAATTCAACTTAGAATTTCTTTCATTGTTGATTGTATAAATCTACTGAAAACATTTAAATTTATCATTTTATAATTTATTAGGTTGATATGAGAGTTAAAATAATATAAAACTAATTATTCGCATTTTTAAAAAATGTATTTAAAACCTTCTGAAAATGAAAATTAAATAATTTTTGAATGACATGACAGAGGATTTGAGGAGACCTATTAGTCAGGATTGTTTAGTTGTCAAAAGGAAGTTGTTATCATTAATTATGTACTGGAAAGAAAACTAACATAAGCTCGGACATGAAAAACAGAAAATGTTTTTCTCAAACATAAAGTAAAGTATATCATGCAACTAAACACATATTTAAACCAACAAAATATTACCAGGCCCTATTATTTAAATACTCCGTATTTAACAAAAATGGGGTAAAGTCACATTCTAGCTAAATTCACATATTAGAATTATCAAAAGTTTATATCAAATCAACAAATAAAATTAGTTTGATAGTTAAATACGTAGTATCATTTCGATAGGTCTCTTAGTGACGAGATTTAAATTCAAAATAATTCTCCATATTGCTGTTATTATATACTCCGTTTTTGAATAATAATTGAGGTATGAATTACCTATTTTTATACCACGTAGTACGGGATATGTATTATGGTGTATTATTGATTTTTGATTTGTCATGTCATCTTGCGAAAATGGTGACCCCGGTTCAGCCGCTAAATGAGGCTTCATATGCAAGTACCGGCCAGGTGCCGGTTTTAACATTTGTATGAATAAATTGTACTCGTAGTATTGTTTTACTTTCAAAAACAAAACAGTATTGTTTTGTTACCAAAACAAAACATATGACATGGCTTTTGACCAGAGATGTATCTTGTACTACCTCCGTCCCTTAAACCTTTGCCAAGTTTGACCGGCACGGGGATTAATAAAGTAAAAACTGTGTGGTTGAGGATTGTGGAGAGGAGAGAGAATTAACAGGAACCACAAATTCTTTGCTTAAAAGAGAAAGTGGCAAAGTTAGTGGGACATCCAAAAAAGGAAAGTTGGCAAAGTTTTAAGGGACAGAGGGAGTATGATATACAGATACACCAACGTTTTTTTTACATCGAAAGTGGCTTAATTCATAGAAATAACGTCATTCAGTAAGGGTACAAAATAATAAAAGAATCATATGTAATCATCCGTCCGTGATCGAGACTGAGAGTTAACAACCTGTAAGAAAACAGTATAACTCGCTAGACCGAGATTGAGCAATTTAAAACCAATGACGATTATTGTAGAGCTTTCAAAACTCAAACCTAATGCAAGAGTCTCACAGATCAAATAAAAATAAAAGCAAGAAAAAACATGAAAGATACACCAAGGTTATAAATTAAGTTTTCTCTAATTCTTTCTTTCGAAAGTGGTAATCCCAAACTTGTCTTATTTGAGAAATTCTATTAGGAGGCTCTGGGTAGAGTTTTGGTGAAATTCAAATATGGAATGTTATTGGATTTAACTAAAAGTTTGGACCTTTTAAACAAATGTTTGACGAAAAACATTATCAGCTCGCAACAGTATCTCTTTCTCGTTTTCATTTTTATTATTCTCTCATTTCACTATTCAGTCTTTTCATGAAAATGTTTTTATTGTAATTTTATTTCATTTTTTACATTTAGCCCACCCTTCTAATATTTAAGTTTAGTATAATTCATATTCAGCCCAGCAGTGACGGAGCAAGAAGTATATAGTTATAGGGGCTGATCCTTAAAAATTTTATGTTGCAAGGGCCAAAGTTTAAAATATCAACATATATTTTCTATAGATTAAACGTATTTATATATAATACGTAGTATATACTTTAGATTTTTTTTCTTGCAGGGGCCGTGGCTTCCAGCCCCTCTTTGTCTCCACCCCTGCAACTCAGGACATTCCACATTCCTGAACCGTCCCTGTCGTGTGCATTCCACAAAGTAATGATAATTGTCATTATCATTTTCTTGGGAAGATAACATGACATTCATTCATTCTTGGAGCTTCTTGGTAGGGGTATGACTGTATGAGCCCACTTAATTGTTATTCTTTTGTTTTTTTTTTTGAACGTAATTGTTATTCTTTTGTTGTTGTGAAGAAAAGGTTATGTTGTAAGTTCAACTTGAAAATTTGTAGGTCAAATAGCAAATCACGGGGGTTTTACTTTTCAAGGGATTCTTGAATGATAAGTAATTTTCATCTATGGTGATTGTCTGATTGAATAGAAATAGCAACAGTAGAATTATTTGTTAAAAAACAAGAAAGGGAATTTAACTCTCCTAGATAGATATCAACGAATCAGTTATCTACATTTTTTTTAATTATTTTCAGTATTATTTGTACCTGTGAAATGGGAATCAATTATCCATATTTTTTAATTACTTCCACCCTAACCAATTCACGGAATCAACTGTCCATATTCTGTTGATTATTTTCACCCGTATTTATTATATAAGCGTTATTATTAGAATTAATCCCACTTTATCCATTTTTGATACCTTCCTTCTTGACCATTTTCGGTCCAAATTTGGACATTTTTACTACCGGAAAAGGACTACATATGGTCAAGAAAACAATAGTCTGATATAAAAAATGGATAAAGTGAAAGACGAAAACTATTTATGGAATTGGTGCAAAAAAAATGGAATTTCTTATTATTATTATTGAAAACGAGTATTCAAATGCAATAATTCCTCTTCCCGCATTTTCACTCAAGCGGACCAATTCTATTAAGCCATTCCAAAAGAGTGACGAAGCGATCGTTTGAGGACAACTAGAGGTAATTTTGGAACATTTTCTACAAAATGTTCACTTTCTTACACCCCAATCTGTTGTAATCAGAACAGGTTAAAAGGGGGCGTAAGTAATGAATCCCCTCTAGAAAAAGGGAATCATATCATCTGCAAAAAAAGCACAAAGCCACCATGTTTTTACCATGGTTTTACCATGTCTTATCATCACCTAGACGAAATTTGGTATGAGTCTACTAGACTTAATGAATTAGGTGCTAAAAAAAATTCATCAAAAAATTCTACCGGGAACCACCCCAAATGGCGACGGCCGGACAGAGACTCCTAAATAAGGGCTTATTTGACCTTTTTTCGTCAGTACATGAGTTTATTTGCACTTTTTCCCTTACTTTAATATGAAGAAAAGGTTCTGTTGTAAGTTCAACTTGAAAAATTTGTAGGTCAAATAGAAAGACATGGGGGTTCCACTTTTCAAGGGATTCTTCAATGTTAAGTTATTTTCATCTCTGGGGATTGAATAGAAATAGCAACAGTAGAATTATTTGTTAAAAACAAAAAAGGGAATTTAACTCTCCTACATAGATATCAACGAATCAGTTATCTACATGTTTTAATTATTTTCACTATTATTTGTACCTTTGTAATAGGAATCAATTATCCATATTTTTTTAATTACTAAAGAACATTAATATATCCCCATGACATTTGTTATAAGCGTTATTATTATTAAAAACGAGTATTCAAATGCAATAATTCCTCTTCCTGCATTTTCACTCAAGGCCTCAAGCAGACCAATTCTATTAAGCCCTTCCAAAAGAGTGACGAAGTGATCGTTTGAGGACAACAAGAGGTAATTTTGGATCAATTTTCTACAAAATGTTCACTTTCTTACAACCCCAATCTGTTGTAATCAGAACTCGTTAAAAGGGGGCGTAAGTAATGGATCCCCACCAGAAAAAGGAAATCATATCATCTGCAAAAAAGCACAAAGCCACAAAGTTTTTACCATGTTGTCTGAACTAGTAAAAGCTCTGCCCAGAGAAATTATACTCTTGAGATGAATGATAGAATATTTATTACACCGTATAGGTAGTTTTAGTCATTATATGCTTTTATAATAAAATATTGGTACACATTATATACCCATGGAACCAGGTAAAACAGAGCATGCACTGGGCTGTTTGAATATGACCACAATAGATTAAAGACACAATTGTTTCCCTTCAATGATATATATAGACACACACGCGCAAGAACTTAACAAATGCAATTTCATCTAGTGTTGTTCGTCATCATCAACAGTACATATGGATCAGATCAAATCTGGGCACGCAAGAGAGTATGGGTACTACCAATCACATGCAAAACCAATGCACAGCATATCGCGAGAATAACAGATGATTTGGCACAAATGTATCTCATACCATCAATTCCCCTCTGAAAAACTTCTTGTTTGACCACATTAACACTTGCTTTCAGGCTTTCGGACATCTTCCACATTACGAACTCCACTATAGACCTTACAGTCCCGAATGTCACCCTTCCAGTAACATCAAGCACAAACCTCCTATTTCTTGGCACTGCCAAAGTGGACGACACGTTGCTCAACCATAATCCCTTACTTTGCTTGTCTGTTACTTGGTGGGATGTCTTCACCAGAGTTTCAACTGCTCCATTACAAAGGGAAACAATCGCGTCTCTCACTTCGGATTTGTGCTTAGGATTAGTCATACCAGAAAACAAATCATCATAGAAGTTAATATGCATTGTTTTGTCAAGATAAATGGTGACAGCCGTGCTAACAAAGGTTTTTATGCATTCAGCTATTACTATCTTGAAGCGATCCTCGCAAACTACGTCTACCCACCCTGGTAAACTGGATGAATGGGATTGGGTGTGTGAGTAAACCTCTGTGACCAAATTCTTAGCAAAACTACCAACGACCGCTGAAACAAAGCCAGTCCCCGAACTACTAATCAGCTTATCCATAAGCTTGTCTAAAAATGTTGAGCTTTTTGCCTCCTCAATTTCAGTACTTTTTTCGTGTGAATTGTATCCCCTCAAAACCCCATAGGTTACACTCTCTGAGAGTCTGCACAGTGACTTGGAAAACTCCTCAGACCGAGCAATTTTAGACAATTGCTTCAAACTGTTAGGGATTTCATCAGAATCAGATAGAAGAAATCCCTTCAAATCCTTGGAGATGATACTAACAGCCTCAGCGGATTCAGACATCATTTCACACATGGATGATAACGCTCCCAATAGCTTCATGATTCTCCTCGTCTTTCTCAAATTATATACTCTGTATGCACCATAAGATGAAGCTCCAACGACCCCAAGAGCAATCAACCATTTCCTCTTCGGGGTCAACATCATACGTTTCTTTACCAACTCAAAACCCATGCGTATACATAAAATTGGAAGGCTCTTCTTTAGCAATTCATGAAGCCAACTCAAGGTCAACAAATCTTATATTCCAAACCCTAAAATTTTGGGAATATGTGCAAATTAATTAATGAACTAGGTTTTCACTTTCACAAACGCAAATACAAGTGATAATTCGGGAGGGGGGAATTTAATAGAGTACTCCGTATAGGATATGGATGAAGGATGAACCTGTTATGACGAGTCCATTGAGCAGGAGGAAGAATCCGGTGGACAGAAAGACGAATATGCGCTTTTACTTGCTCGATTTTGTTTTGGGAGCTGTTGAATCGATAAATAATTTGAGTCCATGATAAAATGACATCAGAGGAAAATTGTGGTTTCAAATGAACAGGTTTCGTTTCTTCTTCAAATTCTGCTTGAAAATTGTAAATAAATGGTTGACGTGAATAGCAATGGCCATCCCATTGACGTTTTGGGCTGTTCGGCCACCTGCTGCCTGGAAACGCCGTATCAGTTTCCATAAAGTAATATTGTAAAAATCCCAAAAATAATAGGGAGTAATTTATAATACAAGTAAATGAATATAATTGTTAAAGGGTTATTAGCTCAATTTATCCCTCTAATCTTTATAAAAAGACTCAACTTCAACTACGGAGTATTAAATATTGAAGAAGAAAATATTACTTCTATTTCATTTTTTTCCATTCCTTTATAACTTTAAGCTGGAAAATCCGTATTGTTTAATTTTTTTTTTTACAAAATCATATTTCTCCAATACAATTAAACAAATTACAAGTGCTGAAATTTATATCATCCATCTATATAATATAATAAAGCTAACATTTGGAGAGTTCTTTGGAGAAATAATTGACATGTGACACTATCTTTTGTAGAAATAATGACATGTGGCAACACCATAAAACAAAAGCTATTCAACTTCCAAACCCCCACTCATATGTATTCCAATAAAAATTTAGATAAAAATTTATGTATATTATATATATGTTAGGAGTCTTATATACTATGTGTGTGTATTTATGCGACACAATGTTCAGTATAACTTTAGCTAAAAATTTGCATTTGATAGTAGAACAAAAATTGCAAATACTCAAAAATAAAAAATAATTAAATAACAAATTTTAGCCCCTTGAAAATAAAAAAATATCTCTCTTATACTTCTTTTCCATCAAAATCTTGCGGGTTTTAAAGGTTGCCCCGCAGGTCAATGTTAAAAATACACATGAAAAAGGATCTTGAAAATAATTATCCCCTGAAAGAAGAATGATCTGAAGGTGCACACATATAATTAAAACGATGCATACTTTACAAGGACATAAAAGGTAAAACTTATTGACAAAATGCCACCTCATTTTTTTTTATTTATGGTAGTGCACATTCCAATTTCTCATCGGGAAATTTACCCCAATATTACTAAAAGAGAGGAGAATTCCTATTATATGACTGAAAAACTTAATTGATCAAAATATGACCAAAAATAACTAACGGTGTGTACCATAACTGAAAACAAGCATTAGAAAGTTTCCACCAAATGCATTTGGGACGTGGCTAGCATATCATTCTTCCACCAAATTAGGAAAAATAAAGATTAAGTCATAGATTGAGAAATAGATACTCTTTGAGTCATATGATAAATAATTTTCACTTTCTCATAATGAACAATTCAGGAATTTAACGCTCCAAATTTATTCTCATTTTTCTTCTTAGATAATGTTCTCATTTGATCCAAATTGTATACGTAGTGGGTTTGTGGGTAAGCAAAAGTTGTCTAATGATTTTGGAGGTCCAGATTTCAAATGCAAAATTGAGGTCTCACATTAATATAAAAAAATCAATCTAAATACTTATACTCAAATCAATGAATACTCATTACATAAAGTAATTTAAAAAATTATAAAAGTTACTTTATACTTGATTTAAAGCAACACACTTCATTACTCAAGGAATTTGAATAAAAGAGAACTAAAAGGGCTGAAGAAAAAAATGATGGAACTAATAAACTATTATAAACTTGGGGACCCATAAATCGAGGGATCCGTTCTGTAGAACTTATTCAACATCTTAAAAAAATCCTCTATGTGTAAGTAGTAATAGAAGGAAATATAAGAAAATAGAATACTAAGCACACTATAGTTAGTTGATAAATTTAATTTAAAAAATATTATAAATCATAGTTATAACAATATTTGATAACTATTAGATGACATTTATCAAAGGAACTCATTGTACAAAAATAAGGTTATAATAAGATCTTTTGAGTATATATTTGTAAACAATGTTTACTAATTGTTACAAAATAAGGTTCAACTACAAAATAAAAAATATGGAGGAATAATTTATTTGAATAACTATTATAAAAACAATAGTTCAACGTTAAATAATAATTATATAATAGCAAATAATATATTCGTTGTAAACATAATTAAGACAGTGAAAGTCAAAAATATATGTTCATATTTTGACCAAATCGCAAGTTGTATAGTCAATCCACAACTTGTGCATGTTGACCCACAAAACCAGTGAGTTAATAAGGTTACTGAAATACAATTCACCATGAAACGAGCAAGCCTAATGTAGTTTTACTCATTTTGACATATGTATATATAGTCAATTGAGTCCTCTTGTAAACTTCGATTGACGAATTCATATATAACTTACGGTCACTATAAATTGAAGAAAAATTTAAAACACATATCTTACCGTGCGGTGCACGGGTACACACTAATAAATCATATCACAGTGCATAGTGTATGAAAGATAACTCAAGATATGTACCTGTAACACAACTTTACAAGTAGTTCAAAGTGATTTCTTGATAACAAATAAGTTTATCAAACAATAATATAAGTAATTTGATCTTATACATAAATAAGTTCAATTAAAACATCCTTAGACTATAGATACAAGTGTTCACTGTTATTTGGAATGTATTTCTCTCATTTACGCACAAATAAGAAGTGTCAACTCTTATTTGGAAAATAAGAATATATGACAATCCTCCTATGAAATTTTAAAACGTGTCTACTCACTCCTAATTCATTATGAGATTCCTGAAAGAATCATTGCATTCCTTATTTTATACTACCTCTGTCCCGTTGGAATGTTCTCACTTTCCTTTTTTGGATGTCCCAATGGAAAGTTCTCATTTCCCTAAATGGAAAGTTATCCCACATCAAAACAGTGTCAAACAGTGCAAAACAGTGTTACTTTTTAATATGCAGCATGTTGAACTGCTTATATATAATAATAATAATAATAATAATTGTTCAATATTGAATTAACATCAATAGATTATTAATTGTATTTCGTAACATTTTAATAATAGATTTAACATGTCGCTAGTAATAACGATTTAGTATATTTCGTTAGTCTATGATAATTTTTTGTATTGGGGGACATGCACGGTAATTTACCGATACCGTACCGTTACCGAACCGAAACTTCGGTATACCGAAATGCGGTATACCGAAACTTCGGTAAGGTAAAGGTATGCAAATTTTGCATACCGATAGTTTTGGTACGGCAAAGGTATGAGAAAAAATATAAGGTATACCGTACCGAACCACCCCTAGTCCAAACAGTAAAATTTACCCCCTGGTAAGTTTATTTCCTTAATATGTGTGTAGGTCAAACCGGGAATATTCCAACGGGACGGAGGGAGTATGTATCAACCATCCTCCTACAACCATTACAAAACACAAATTGGGGTAGTTTAGTACAAATCTTTGTTGTATGAAAACTTTGGATACACAAAAAATGCATATTGTTTGTTATCTTACGAAACTTTGGTACCATATTTCGGTATGTCAAAGTTTTAGTTCCATAAAGGTACATTATTGTTAAATTATCATGTGTCTCTCAATACAATAAGTTATCACAGACTAATGAAATATACAAAATCGGTGTTACTGGTGACATACTAAAATCATTAATAAAAATCACTACTTTCGTCCCATTTTATGTGTCAAATTTTTATTTGGCACAATTATTAATAAAATGGTTGAAAAAGTAAAAGTTGTGGTTGTGATTTGAGTATAATAAAGTGAAATGTTGTAAATCGCATACTTCTTTCTAAACAAAATGTGACACTCCTTTTGAAATAACCCAAAAAGTGAAGTAGGATAGATAAAATAAGACAGAGAGAGTACAAAATAGAAATAGTACTCGGTAACATATTGATATCCTATTCCATATTGAATGGTAATTTTTTTGAAAAACATATTAAATGGTAATTATTACTCCTTCCATCTCTTAAACTTTGACAAATTTGATAGACACATAAATTAATAAAGTAAAAATTTTGTGATTGAGGTTTGTGCAAAGAAGAGAAAATTAACTAGAATCACAAATTCTTAATTAAAATGAAAAATAACAAAATTAGTGGAATATTCAAAAACAGAAAGTTAGCAAAGTTTTAAGAAACAGATAAATATAATTATATTGATGGGTGGAGGAAGATGCTGTGGGGCATGTGATGGCCCAAATTTCCTTCCTAAAGGCTATTTGTGACATTATGATAGGCCACCTATGAACAATGTTGGATTCCAGGTCATGGGATGCCTTGTAGGCCAGCTGAAGAAATCTTATGGGTTTTGGCATTCGCATGGATTTACCCTAAACAGACATTGAAGTGTTTACATGAAAACATGGTACTCCGTACTATTTTTGAGTGCTCTAAATTAATCTTAGAAACAGTTTTCAAACCGTGGGAGACCAACTTCTGGAAAAGAATATTAAAGTGTTTGAGTGAAAATAAAAAGAACTTTGGGATTCTCTGAATCACTCTTAAAAAAAAGTTCTTTAGATTTTTGGGGAGATCAATTTCTTAAAATCTGATTTTTCATTCCCGGTTGTCAAATAAGGTGTACACCTTTCACCAAGGTATTGTACACCTTTCACCAAGGTATAGTACACCGTGAAAGAACTTTTGCATTTCATATGTTGCTTAGACTTTTAAGCTGTAGAATATTTTTTAGTTAAATGTATAGATTAAATTTGATTTTCGATTCACCAATGAATTAATTCCAAAAAAAATTAAACATTTCAACATACCATAAAATAAAAACAACACATTATCTTAAAAATAAATTACACAACATAGATATAAAATCAGTAGTGATTTCTAACAAAAAAAATAGAAGTATTGAAACAACATGGATATATAATCATTTATCTCTAAAACGATATTGTGTTTTAGTCAATTTTTATAACTTTAAAGAAACTATTTGAATATGACTTTCGGTATAACAGTGTATCGTTATACCTTTTATTTTCAAAATCTATAATGATACCTACTGATGAAAATGTTGGTATACCTAAGCTTTCAATGAATTCATTTTTTCGATCTTATAAAGAAAAAATTATCCTAAGTATGACTAAAACTCTTTCACTTTCTCAATTTAGACCTAACTACTTTTTCCCCAAAATAATATTCAAATATGTAATTTTTAACTAATTTATTAATAAATAAATAAATAAATAAATAAGTAAATAAAACAATATGTTCTATATTAGCCAAATGGATTAAAAAAACTGTTACCATTTTTTAAAAATGTGGGGAAAATACGACATATAATCATTACTTACGGTTCTCTCTTGAGAGAGAGGACCCCTAGTGACCCGTCTCCACTCTTTGTAGGGGTTGAGATTTTACGTCTCCCCTATCAATATGAGGTTGAAGCGGCAAATTATACTAACATTAAGTATTCTATGTTGGAAAAAATGTGTTAAAATTGCATTAAATGGTCATTTTGGGGATTTTTTTTGAGTGGGGCCCACTTCTGATTTGGGTCAGGTCAAAGTGGTTTCGGATTGTCCTTGCTTGGGGCTACAATTAGATATATGGTACGCTCAAAATGGATAACAGGTGAATGAAAAATTAATTCTCGAAGTTCACTTGTTGAAATGGAGAAAAACTAGGAAAAAGTGGGTTTCTAGTGTGGTTTTTTTTCCACACCGGAAAACCCAAGGGAATTTGAACCCTTTATAAAGGGAAAACCCCCTTAAGGAGTTAAGATTACTTAGGGTAAAGGCTCTCTCCACGCGCACAGGGGGGTTGCAGGGTGTGAATCAAATCTCCGAAACCGGAGAACAAAAAGTGCGACTTGCGTGCGCGGGCGACCTGCGGACACGAATGTCGTCCGAAAAATCTATCTTCTAAAGATAACATTAACTTTTGTTCCTCCGTAACGTTCTTATTTTTTTCTCCATTAACTGCCAACGTTCAGATGCCCTTAATGCATGAACATTTGTGTTAGAGATATTTTCATTATATTGTGATCAATGTTTCTTAGCTCTTTGTATTTAGCTTATATAAATGAATAGACTAGCTAGAATAATGAATAGGCCTTTTAAGGCAATTTGTAATAAAGGCTTTCATGCCTTTTTAGGTATGGGCCTCCTAGAAAAAGGAGCCCAAATGATTGTAAAACCTACCTTTCCCGTCAGGCTATATATATGCCTTAAGGGAAAGGCTAGGTTAAGCTTTTCAATACATTCTCTGTGCCGCAGTGCCTATTTGCGTGTAAGGTTTTTACGCTAACTTTCATATCATTCTGTAAAACCTTCACCATCAATGGAAAACTTCAAATCATAGATCTATCTTCCATACATACACATTCTAGACTAGAAAAACAGGGACCTAACATCTGGTATCAGAGCGGGAGCTGATCGATCGATTGAAGGCTGAAAATCACTCCTGCGCGATTCTTCATCGTTGAAGTTTCGCACTTGAGCGATCTTCTGTTCTGTTTTTGTTGTTGTTTTTGCAGGAAATGGCTTGAAGGAAAAGGTTTCTACTGTTGCTAAGATCATTCCTGGAGAAAATTGCACCCTGAAACTCAGCGTACAGGCTAAGCGAGAGTTGAGCAATCCTGAAAGTTCGCGCAACTCCTTCGGAACGAAGAACAGGAACGGGCAACTACACTCCTGCGCGATTTCGAGTATCGCGCAACTCTTCCTGCGCGAACTTGGACTTGCGCCTTTATTTTCACAGATTGAGCGATCCCAACATAGCGCAAAAACAGCTCCTGCGCGATCTGAACTTCGCGCAACATACCTGCCTGATCTCAAACTTGAGCGATCTCTACACTTGAGCGATCCTCTTGTTGCGCGATTTGGAGGCTGAGCGATTTGGACTTAGGATTTTTTTGTTTTGTTGTTGTTGAGCTATCTTTTAGGAAGTTGAGCAATCTTTTGAATGTTGAGCGATCTTTTAGAAGTTGAGCGATCTTTTAGCAAGTTGAGCAATCTTTTGAGTGTTGAGCGATCTTTTAGAAGTTGAGCGATCTTTTGTAAGAAGTTGAGCGATCTTTTGAGAGTTGAGCGATCTTTTGTAAAAAGTTGAGCGATCCTTCAAAAGTTGAGCGATCTTTCAAAAGTTGAGCGATCCTTCTACAACTTGGAACAATCTTTCAACACTTGCGCGATCTTGACACTTTGCAACCAGAACAAAGACATCTGACTGAAGACCCAAACAACAGAACAGAATCTATTCAATCAACTGATCAGCCCGATCAATTCTAAAATGGATGCTTTGTCGATTGGAAACGACACTAGACCCCCAATTCTACGAAGAGGAGAGTACAATGTATGGAAGAACCGATTTCTGAACTTTCTGGAGAGCAAGGACCAATCCTCAGGTCTTCTTGACTCTATCACAAATGGACCTGCTCAATTGATGATAGCTGTTGAGAGAGACAACGGGAACAACCCACCTGTTGAGATTGAGTGGAGACCCAAGACTATTGATGAATATGATGACGAGGACAGAGCAAGACTCCGTGCAGATCTCATTGCTAAGACTTATCTTCTGCAAGCCATCCCGAACGACATCTACATGCAGATTGACAGCATGTCAACTGCAAAAGAGATGTGGGATGAGATCTTCAAGATCATGCAAGGCACTGAGATCGGAGTGAAAGCAAAGAAGGCAAGCACATTCACTGCATACGACTCATTCAAAGCCAAGCTTGGAGAATCACTTGAAGACACCTACCTGAGATTTCTGCAGCTGATAAATGAGATGAGGAAGATTGGCGTGCACAAGTCAAACATGGAGCTGAATGTGAGATTTCTATCTTCTCTTGGAGCTGACTGGAAGAAGCTGAGCTCACAGATAAGGCACACAAAGGATCTGGATGAGATGGATATCCATGCAGTGTACAACACACTTGACCAGTATGCTGAAGATTTCTCTGATTTTGTGGTTGCCACTGTGACAACTGACAAAGGGAAGGGAGCTGTGGACAAGCTTGCTGACACCCTTGCCCTAATGCTTGATAAGCCATCAAAGTCTGGTTCCAAGAAAGATAAGATGATAGCTGATGAAAATGAAAGTGCTGACAGTGACATCGGTTTCTGGGATGATTCTGATGATGATGAGCTGCGTGATTTTCAGAAGCAGATAGCCCTTCTTACCTCAAGGTTCAACAACCAAATGCAGAAGAAGAAGAACTCCTCTAACAACAGGCTCCGCAAGTCCTCTTCCAGCAACAACAAAAGAAAAGAGCGATCTTTTGATTCTTCTAAGAATGGAAATGCTGAGGATGCTCCAAAGTGCTTCAATTGTGGGAAGACTGGACATCTGATAAGGATTGCAGGTTGCCAAAGAGGAGGAAGGATGCTGAATACTACAAACAGAAGATAAATCTGAACAAGAAGAAGATGTTGCTAGCTATGGAAGAAAGCAGTGATAAGAGTGCTATCATGGCAGAGAAAGATCACTGGATGGATGACTCTGATGATGAGGAGAATCTGGCCTTGATGGCAGTTGTTGAGGAAGAAGAGAAAGAGAAGAATGCTGATGAAGAAGAGAAAGACAAAGCTGAGGAGAAGAAGAACCTGCCTACTGCAACCAATGCTGATGTAGTGACTGCCCTGTCTGCTGAGAACAGGAATGCTGATAATGAAGTAAGTACCTCTAATCCATCTGTTCCTAATTGCTCTAGAACTGATATGCATGATAAATTTAAGGAGCTAGAGGTGAAATACAATAGATTGTATGATGTATATAATCAACTGCGTGAAAAACAGACATGCTCAAACATTAAGATAATCAATTCAGAGAAAACAATCACTAAGCTCACGACTGAGAATAAAAGACTTAGTGCTAGCGAAAAGGAACTGACAGAGAAACTTAGAACTACTGAGAAAGAGAGAATTAGACTTTTTGGAGTAAACAATTTACTTATGGAGAGAAGGGGTGCCCTTTATACTAAAATCAAAGAACTTGAGGATCTGTTAGCCAAAAGGGACCAAACAGATCAGACTATTTTCCTTAACCAGCCTAAGGACACTCGTTTCTATAACGCCAAAGAAGGCTTGGGTTTGACCAATCCTCAGAACCTGAAAAAGGTCAACTGTAGACAACTCTATGATGTTAGATACATGAAAATAGGATTGACCAAACTCATGGCCTTCACTGGTGTTGAAGAAACGAATGCCCTTGAGGATGAAAAGAGAAAGACAAAGGCTGGTGTCGAGGTTCCTTTTGACTACACAGAATTAAACAAGAGCTACAAAACCAAAGCACTCCCTTTGACCCCAGCTGAAGAAATCTTGACCTATCCTCCTGAAAAGGAAGTTGTGAAAGACGGAGAGGAGGCTTCTACATCTGAACCAATTGAGAAACCAGCTTACATTCCACTGTTGGTGAGAAAGTTTACTGAGTTAAAAGATTCTTTTGAAAAGGAAAAGCAAGTTTTAGAAAAAGAAAAGGATGAACTTTTAAAAGAAATATCTTCTTTGAAAACCGCCTCTCAGTCTAACACAGCTTCTCAACCCTCTTCCCCTTCTTATTCTGAAAACACTTCTGAAAATTCAAGCGATAGTTTTAAGACTTCTTCTTCTCATCCCAAGTCTCATTCTCCGACAGGGAAACATGTGAAGAAGAGAGTCGAGAAGAAAGGAGAGTGGATTGAAGACAAAATAAGAAGGAAGAAGAGAGAAGAAGAGTCGAGATTAAGAAATAAGTGTCAGCGGTCGAGCGCCATATTTTATGTTAAGAATAAGTCTAGTTCTAGCATTAGTGAGCCTTCTACCAGTTATACTAGAAGAGTGGTTCCTAAGTCTTCTAGTTCTAAGATTTCTGTCTCGAATCGCTGTACTAAATGTGTTTCTCTGAATTGCATTAAATCAATGAAATGTTGTTGTTTTGAGTCTGTTTCTTCTCGCAAAACAAATGATCCTGTGATTGTTGATAATGTTGCAAATAAGCCCAAGATTGATAGGGTGAATGTTGAGAGTGAGGTCAAATTACCATTTTTAAAGTATCCTCTCAAGATTCACTCAGTCAAACATCTGAGAAGGTTATCACGTGAACCAATCTTGAAAGACCATTTATCTGAACAATCACTTAGGACAAATGAAAGTTCCCTCGCTCCAAAAATCAATCAAATAAAACAAAAATGGGTTCCTAAGGCTGATGCAGAACAATTAAAAATGAAAAACTCTTCTCAATCAGCCAGCCTAGGATCCCAAATCAAAAAGAAGTTGAAACAATTACTCATTGTTGATAAGGAAGGACCCATCTGGTGATGGGTACCTAAGCGAGACTAATCTGTTTTGCAGGCCAGTCATGTGTGGCATCTTGATTCGGGTTGCTCGTCACACATGACTGGACAGATTGAACTACTGAGCAACTATTCTGAAAGGTTTGGAGGAAATGTGAGGTTTGGGAACAATGCTTCATCGCCTATACTCGGGATAGGAGATATCATCTGTGAGAGCGTCACAATCAGAAACGTGTCATATGTACAGGGACTAAAACACAACTTGCTTAGCATAGGCCAATTTTGTGATAATGGAATGGAAGTGAGATTCCATGCTAGGCAATGTTGTGTGATGGATATCGGTGGGACACCATTATTAAGGTGTCAGAGGAAAACCAATCTCTACACCATTGATCTCAAATCGGTACGATCCCCCATATCCATCTGTCTCTTGTCCAAAGCATCTGAAGAACAAAGTAATCTATGGCACAGACGTCTCTCACACTTGAATCTGCCAGCCATCAGTTCCCTCTCCTCGAAGAAGCTAGTGAAAGGATTACCTGTTCTAAAGAACTCCCCCAACCATCACGGTTCTGCATGTCATTTGGGAAAGATGAGGAGAGCATCACACAAGTCAAAACAATTTCCCTCCTCATCTCGTCCCCTGGAGCTACTACATATGGATCTGTGTGGTCCGATGCGCGTGCATAGCATCAGTGGACGCAAATATACTTTGGTAATTGTGGATGACTACTCACGCTACACATGAACCAAGTTTTTGCGCTCCAAGGACGAAACTGCAAACTTAATCATGACGTTCATCAGGACCATACAGAACTATCTACAGCAGAATGTGAAGATTATCAGAACTGACAACGGGACGGAGTTCAAGAACAAGGAACTGACCGAATTCTATGAAGCTTAGGGAATTACTCAACAGTTCTCTGCAGCTAAGACACCACAACAGAACGGTGTTGTAGAACGACGGAACAGAACCTTGGTGGAAGCAGCCAGAACCATGCTGATACAGTCAAAGCTTCCTCACTTCATGTGGGAGGAAGCTATCAACACGGCTTGCTTCACACAGAACAGGACCGTGATCCACAAAAGATTTGACAAGACGCCCTATGAGATCGTGTTCAAGCGGCTCCCCAACATTGCCTTCTTCCGCGTCTTCGGCTGTAAATGTTACATTATGAATGACAGGGATGCTAGGGGGAAGCTTGATCCAAAAGCAAACGAAGGGATATTCATTGGGTATTCTACCAATTCCAAGGCGTACAGAGTATACTTGAAAGACAGAAGAACCGTCATGGAGAGCATCAATGTGAGCTTCTATGAAATGGCGGACTTGGCTTCTGAACACTTTCATTCTGAACCATCAACCTCTGCAAACAATGAAACTCCATCATCTTCTGGAGTAGGAGGGCAGGGAGGTGAGACAAGATCAGATGAGCATGTGGTTCTGGATTCTCTTTTTGAGCATTTCTACAGCCAACCACGTGCAGCACCAACTACAAATGCTACAACCACTCAGAACCCCCTGTTACCTGCTCCAACCACTGAAGAAACCAACACTCCTACTCAGAATGATGATGAGCATACAGATAATGAAGCTGAACATGAACCAAACACTTCTGTTAATGATCAACCTGAAGAAACTGCAACGCAAGAAACCCCAGAAGCACAACCAGAGCAAGAATATTCTGACCCTGATCATCCAATCATAACTCCACAGCCTCTACAGCACGAGAGAAAGTGGACAAGGGCACATCCGCCAGAGCTGATAATTGGAGATCCATCTCAAGGAGTCAGAACCAGAACGGCATCAGTCAATGAATGCTTATACTCATGTTTTCTTAGTCAGAAAGAACCAACAAAGATGACTGACGCATTGGCTGATCCGGACTGGGTGATTGCAATGCAGGAAGAAATGAATCAGTTTGAAAGATTGAAAGTATGGACCATGGTGCCAAGGCCGTACAAGAAAACCATTATCGGCACCAAATGGGTATTCAAAAATAAGAAAGACAAAGACGGTGTGATCGTGAGAAACAAGGCCCGCCTGGTTGCAAAAGGTTACAACCAACAAGAAGGAATCGACTACGATGAAACCTTTGCACCAGTGGCAAGGATTGAGGCCATCAGACTATTTCTAGCATATGCTGCACACAAGAGTTTCACAGTGTATCAAATGGATGTAAAGACAGCATTTCTGAATGGAGATCTGAAAGAAGAAGTCTACGTTGCACAACCTGACGGCTTTGTTGATCCTGAACGCCCCAATCATGTATATAAGCTGAGAAAAGCATTGTATGGTCTGAAACAAGCACCGAGAGCCTGGTACGAAGCACTGTCAGATTTTCTTGTAGAATCAGGCTTCTCGACGGGAAAGATAGATCCAACTCTATTCATAAAAAGGCACAAGGGTGACATCATGCTGATACAAATTTATGTTGACGACATCATTTTTGCCTCGTCGAATCCAAATTTCTGTAGAAAGTTCAGCGATCTGATGCGCACCAAGTTCGAGATGAGTATGATGGGAGAGTTGAACTTCTTTCTAGGGCTTCAGATCAAGCAAATGCCAGACGGAATATTCATAAATCAGTCCAAGTACATCCACGATATGCTAAAGCGCTTCAAAATGGACAGCAAGTCAACGATGAAAACCCCCATGTCTCCCTCACAAAAGCTTGACTCTGACCCTTCTGGGAAATCAGTCGATGCTACCAATTATCGGGCTATCATCGGTTCCTTGTTGTACCTTACATCTAGTAGACCAGATATTGTCTTTGCAACCTGCCTATGCGCCCGCTTTCAAGCAAATCCGAAGGAATCACATCTGAATGCTGTTAGAAGAATACTGAGATATCTCAAAGGAACAGTCAATCTGGGCCTTTGGTATCCTAAGGAATCAGGCTTTGACCTTGTTGGATACTCAGATGCTGACTTTGCGGGTTGCAAGCTAGACAGGAAGAGTACATCTGGCGCTGCTCAATTTCTTGGCGATAAGTTGGTATGCTGGTCCTCCAAAAAGCAGAATTGTGTGTCCACTTCTACAGCTGAGGCAGAATATGTCGCGGCTGCTAGCTATTGCTCACAGATATTATGGATGAGGACCCAACTGAAAGACTACGGGTTCACATTCTCACACATCCCGATCTACAGTGACTCTCAAAGTGCAATAGCCATCACGTGCAATCCGGTCCATCATTCAAGGACGAAGCATATTGACCTCAGATATCATTTCATCAAAGATCACGTTGAGAAAGGCACCGTGGACATGTACTTTGTGTCTACGAAATTGCAACTAGCTGATATATCTTCACAAAGGCCCTGGATGAAAAGAGATTCAATTTCCTGATCTCTAAGTTGGGGATGCTGAACCTAAACGACTGAGTAACATCTGAACTGTGTGTGTGCGTGTGCTTTCATGTTTTGCATCTTAGTCATCTTTGCATCACATTTTTTTTCTTTCTTTTCTCTCTCTCATGCATCATTTTTTTTCATCATCGCATGTTTTCCTTTCTTTTTTCATGCATCATTTTTTTTAAAATTGTTCATAAGTTGAGGGGGAGCTTTTCAAAATTGTGCATAAATTGAGGGGGAGTCTGCTAAAATTCTCATTCTTTAAGAGAAGCAAGTGTTGAGGGGGAGCATTTTTAATTTGAGATCTGACTGATTTGGGCCCGTTACATTTTGGAAAATCTCCCGGGCCTATTTAATCAATTGAAACGCGCAACCCCCTTTTTCATTCTTCCTTGCGCGAACGAAAGGACTTCCAAAGCTCAAAGCCTCTTTGCTATTCCATCTCCTCCTTTTCGAAACACTTAAGGGTAAAATCTCCATTTTTTCTCTTGCTTTCATATGAATATTTCACAGGCTTGACGAACAGATGAATCATAGATGATGAACAGGCTGAACTGAAAAACTTGCGCGATTGTCTCCTTACGCTGAAACCAAGGTTGCGCGATTCACCTCAAGCGCGATCTAGGGGACTTGCGCTATCTGTTAAACTTGCGCGATCTAGGCTGACCTGCGCGATTTCCCCTCTTGCGTGTTCTTAGTGGCCTGCGCGATCTCAAGCCTTGCGCGATATTCGAGTTTGCGCAATCGCTTACCTGCCCAAAAACCAGGGGTGCGCGATCTACTAGTTGCGCGATTTCCCCTGGTTGCGCGATTTCCCCTGGTTGCGCGATTTTTACCTGGCTTGCGCGAAGCCAATACTTGCGCGTTTAGGGCTTGCGCGATTTCTTCCTTTGCGCGTTTGGTTACCTTGCGCGATCCAACACTTTGCCCAATACTGTTGGGCTGAGCGAAATTGAGTGAGCCCAACCCGGACCAAACCCTTTGTGGAACTTTACTAGTTGGATCAAAACAAAACCAAGTCCAGGCCCAGCTTCGAACAAGACCAATAACCATTTCTTAAATTGGGCCCCACTTTTCAACAAAAAAAAAACAATAAAGGGCCCAAGTGAAGAATAAACTGTGGACTTAGCCATTTTTGATCATATGCTCTAATCTGTTTATCATTTTCAGACTGAAATGGCTGCCAACACTCCAATCAACATGATCTTCGCTAGGGAACAATGGATCCCAATCAAGGAAAACAACTCACAGTTGGACCCCGAGGTGTTCTCTTGCCAAGACAATGTGGTCGTCTCCATTCTGAAAGGCCACAAGCTGTGGAAGGCACTGAGCAAGAACGCTGAAGTCCCTCAGGTGTATCTCCAACAATTCTGGGGTACACTTGACAAGGACGTAGATGCGAATGGCAGACAAATTGATGACGTCCTAGCTGCCACAATCTGCAACACCAGAGTCACAATCACAAAGGAGCTGGTCCAACAAGTGCTACAGATCCCGGAGGAGGAACATTATGATGCGTTGGCCTCAGAAGCGCAAATATTTGAAGACATGATCAAGCTAGGCCACGCTGAACCTCTCCGATTGATGTCCGCGATCAAGACAGCATGATTTCCACGACCATGGAGGACGCTGATGGCCACACTAAACAAGTGCTGCACATCTAAGCACAGTGGCTTCGACAAATGCAGCGGTTACCTCGTCTACATCTTCCACGGCATCGCTTTCATGAAGAACTATGATTTCGCCTCTCTTATTTGGGGTGACATTCTGGAGATGAGAAGAAGGAAATTTGACACTGATCAGATCAAACATCTGCCATACATGAGATGGTTTTCACTGTTGGTGCGACATTTCTGCAGAACAACTCCAACTATCCAGAGACGCAAATCATCTGAGAATGTCAGCACTCCAGCCCTCCAATATTTGAAGAAAATGCCAGAGGTACGCTCACTGGTACCATTACCTATTCCTGTCCCTCTCCTCCTGCTAGCCGGTCGCAATGATCCACATGTTATACGCTACAGCGAGGAGAATGGTATCATACTCCCTATGGCTCAGATAAACCCCCCTGAGCCTACCCCGGGGAGTCAGCCGAGAGAAAGTGAGGGTCCTGAGAGTTCAACCCGGCCACAGAGACCAGTGGCAAGCCGGCCCCATGATGATCAGACTATGTCTGCTGAGGGCCACACCCGTGCTGAAGAGACTACATGTGATTCGCCAAGCGTAGCCACAACACACGACGCTGACGATGAGGGCTCTGGGAGCAAGGCTGAGAAGAACGACGACGATGACGATGATGAGGATGATGACGACGCAAACGTTAACGCCAAGAAAGCCAAGAAAGCCCCCGCAAAGAAAGGACGTCTCGTTATCAGGCTTTCTCGTGCTACAACACAAGAGCAGTCTCACCAAATCAAGGACACTCAAGGAAACATCATCAGTGAGACTCGCTCCAAGGTACGCCATGACCATGCCTCATCATCTACTCCTGTGCAAAGAGTGCAAACCGCAAGCAACCTGGCAGAAGAGTTAGCTTTGTATGACAGCTGCTCTGACCTAGACACCATAAACCGGGCTAACCCCATAGGTGCAGAAACTGATATTTTCAGTTTCCGGGTAGAAGACGCAGCATCTAGCCCAACTGCGCATGCACAAGCCTCACCTAGCCACTCTGCTGCCTCCCAACAGGCAGTAGTTTCACAAATAGGGGACATTATACCCACCTCACTGCCTCCTTACGACGCAGTTGAGGACATTCTTTGTGGTCTTCCGCCCCTGACCACTACCCCTCCTTCTAGCACATTGAGTCTAGTTTCCACCCTCCCAACATTTTCCACTTTTTCTAGGACACATACACTGCTCACACCACTGCACACAACAGGTGCACTTTACCTGTCCTCAACGATCGAAGATACATCAATGATGATCGGAAGTCCTGCTGCTCAACAGATATCTCCATCATTATCTGCAGGCCACACTTCAGTAATCTTTACTGATGCTGTGACAACGGTTACTACCCCTGTAACCGGTAACCCTGACCCTACCGACCTTTCAGTCATTTTGCACCGTTTCATGGATTCCACCATCAAACCATGGGTGCACGAAGCAATAACCGCTCGGGCACAGGAATTCAGGAACACCCCGACGCTGCTAAATGACATCATCCAACCCCAACCATCATCCTCACATACCCAACAAACCCAACCACTTCCTCTTTTACCGACCCAACAAACCTCTGAACCATCCACTACCCTACCTCACTCACCTACTGCTTCAAGGGGAACCCAGGATACAGAACTAGTGTCCTCCCCTACTTCGACCACACCTTTTCCTGACCCTAAAACCTTGCCGTTCGAGGTACTCGAGAACCTAATGCTAGATCAACTACTAGCTACCGAAGAAGGCAACCTAACCCAGAAACAAAAAGACCTTCTTCGGATCCTTAAGCCTGACAGCTCATGCCGTGATAGTCTCCTTGGTCACAAACGTTCGCATGAGGACCCCGATGACTCGGATCCTCATGAGGGGGAGAACAAGAGGCAAAGGATACTTGAGCGTGATGCATCAACAAGCCAACCTTCCACGCAATCCAACCAACCTGAATCCTCGAACAATCAGCCCCCACCATCCACTCAACACAAAAGCCACACAGCCAATCCACCCACATCTAGCCCGGTCGAGCTAGAAACAACACTCCTAGGCGCATCCTTTACAGGTGCTGTCCAAGGATGGAGTGGAAGTCCTGAGGCTGCTACGTCGAGTACACCATTTTACTCAGGCCATCAGAAAGAACCCTGTTCTAATCTGGTGATAACGGGCAATCCTAGTGATCCCGGAGTTACTATTGACAGACCGCCACAGGAGCAGCAAGTTCCCTCTAGCCAACACGATGATCGAATGCATGACGAACTGGAAGAAATTCTTGTTCATAACAAGTGGTCTCGACTATGGACAAATGTGGATGAAATACAGCGAAGAGCCTATCTCAGAGAGCTCCTAGCTAGATGTGCTGCTGAGTGATACTGCTTGATGACGATGAACTCAAGGAAGGAGAAAATTATCAGGAACCTCCCAAGGAGCTGGAATCCATCATCAGACAAACAGCGGCTCGAATGCCGAGGAGTGAAAAGCCTTGGGAGAATATTAACATCAATGCTCCTTTCCAAGAGGAAATCAGAAAGCGTATATGGCGGAGGGATAACAAAGTCAAGGAATTGGACGAATTGAAAATCCGTGGACTTAATCATCTGAGAGGAAAGAACAAGGGCGGACAATTGTTTCTGCTTAGTCATCATTACATGGGGAAACAGAGAGAAGTATGGCAACATGAACTACAAACAGCAAAAGACCCAGTATGGAGTATACTAAATGTAGCCGAAATAAATCATCAAGACATCCCACTCTCTGTTTACCGCCTGCAACGCTCCGACGGGACTGAATTTACCTGCAAGGAAAATGACCTTTATTTGTTAAAGATGGATGACATCTATCATATGTATCTAGCCTTCCAGGAAATTCCAGTCACCTGGGACAAATCTACACAAGAGGGATTCAAGGCACTCAAGCGCTTCATGATCAGACAAGCCAAATTCTTTGCTTCCCATGATCTTCAGATGGCCCTAGAAACCAATCTGCCAAAGACAAACCTCGCAAGACCAAAGCTTTACGGGCCAGAGCTTGAGAACTTTCCAGCATATTACATCTTCGATCGCCCGTTAGCTATCATCTACCTGAATCACAAAGGTGAGAGGCGTTTGTTGGTGGCAGAAGAAATCAACAAGTACTGTGATGGAACGCTGAAGATCATTAAAGAAAAACTGCAACCTATCAGAAAAGAATTTGAAGAAAAACAACAGAAGTATGCAGATGCCACAGACGTTGAACTAACAGAGGTAACCAGAATTGACAAAGTGTTGAAAGCCATCGAGAAACAACTTGACAGTAGAAGGTCACTCAGAAACTACGAGCATGCACTCAATCTTAGAAAGCATTATTTTAAAGCTCAGAAGTGAAGAATAGAAGAAGCAAGAACATCTGATCACAAAGGGGGAGATTGTTAGAGATATTTTCATTATATTGTGATCAATGTTTCTTAGCTCTTTGTATTTAGCTTATATAAATAAATAGACAAGCTAGAATAATGAATAGGCCTTTTAAGGCAATTTGTAATAAAGGCTTTCATGCCTTTTTAGGTATGGGCCTCCTAGAAAAAGGAGCCCAAATGATTGTAAAACCTACCTTTCCCGTCAGGCTATATATATATGCCTTAAGGGAAAGGCTAAGTTAAGCTTTTCAATACATTCTCTGTGCCGCAGTGCCTATTTGCGTGTAAGGTTTTTACGCTAACTTTCATATCATTCTGTAAAACCTTCACCATCAATGGAAAGCTTCAAATCATAGATCTATCTTCCATACATACACATTCTAGACTAGAAAAACAGGGACCTAACAATTGGTGTCCCAACGTTCATATGCCTTAACAGGCCATTAACACACCCAAGATCCTCCCATATAAAAGGCTGGCAGCTGCTTTGCAAAACACACAAGTCGCAAACGTGATGCACTCTTCTTTGGCTCTCAAAAACTCTCTCATCCATCTCTGAAAATTCCTACTGTGTTCTTGCTTTGTTCACGTTCTTTGGAACTTTAGTTTGAGTGCTAAACTATTGTTCGAAGTCGTCGTATCCCGGGAAACGATCGTTGCAACGCCCCTAGCACCCTGGGAGGCAACGAATACGTTTTAAGGAAATCGTGTGTATCACGAGCTTTGGCTTTTTCTGCTTCATCTATTTTCTGTTTTCGTTTAGTCATTTTATTTAATTAATTTTTATTAATTAATTTTCTTTGTTTTTCGAAACACACACAACAAACTTAAAATGTATTCGGTAATTGTTCTACTACGGTAAACAATCTTAAACTTATAGTTTGTCACTTTTGTAAACAAACTTGTTTTTTGTGTTTTCGAAGATCGTAAGAAAAAATGGCTTTACAAGATAACGAAAATAATTTTGGGAAAATGTGCTTTTGAACGACACACAATCTGAAAACGGGGCTCCGGTGAACAATAGTTCACAACGCGGAGTATCTGTTTTGGCCAACCAAAGGGATATCCCTATGGTGACCGTACCAAGCAACTCGGTGGAAAACCTCGAAAAGTTTAATGAGTTAAAATTCAAGAGGTGGCAGCAAAAGATTCTATCTTATCTCACTACTCTTGGTCTTGCGAGGTTCTTGACCAAGGACGCTCCGGTTGTAACCGGGGGTGAGGTGGATGCGCAATCTTTCAACGCAGTTGAAGCTTGGAAGCATTCTGATTTCTTGTGCCGAAACTACGTGTTGAACGGGATGCATGATGCTTTGTACGACGTGTTTAGCAAATTAGCTACGGCTAAGGAGCTATGGATGCTTTGGACCACAAATATAAGAGCGAGGATGCCGGTGCAGAGAAATTTGTTGTCAGTCGATTCCTTGATTTTAAAATGGTGGATTCGAAGACGGTCTTGAGTCAAGTTGAAGAAATGCAAATGATCTTCAACGAAATTCGAGATGAAAGAATGACGGTTAGTGAGTCTTTCCAAGTGGCGTCGATTATATATTTGTTGCCGCCGGCTTAGAAGGATTTCAAGAACTACCTTAAGCATACGCGAAAAGAGATGAACTTGGAGCAATTGATCCTCCGTCTGCGAATTGAAGAGGATAACCGGAAGAACAATGGGAGACTCCCAATCGTTAGCGGCGCCAAGGCCAACGTGGTGGAGCATGCAAAAAGCTCCAAAAATAAAAATAATGGGAAGAGCAAGCTCGGTCCCAAGGGAGGCGTTTCCAAACCCAGATTTAATGGAAAATGCTTCAATTACAACAAAAATGGACACAAGTCCTCGAATTGCAAGGCACCAAGGAAGAAAAAAGACTCTCAAGTCAACATGGTGCAAGGTGGACAAAAGGATGAAGACATCATTCTTGCGACCGTGGTGACCGAGGTCAACTTCGTTGGATCGAATTCCAAGGAGTGGTTCGTGGACACCGGTGCAACCTGGCATATTTGCTCAAATCGGGAGCTATTCACGACCTTTGAGCCATCAAACGGTGAGAAGGTGTTGATGGGGAATTCTGTTCATTCCAAGGTTGAAGGCGTGGGCAAGGTGGTCCTGAAGATGACTTCGGGCAAGAAGCTGACTCTCAACCAAGTGTTGTGCGTCCCGGAGATACCGCATGGTCTTTGAGTCGGACAAACTAGTTTTGTCTAAATCGGGAATGTATGTGGGGAAGGGATACGCAGTTGATGGGCTGTTTAAGGGGATAAGGGTCAGTTTGGTCCTCGGTGCTAGGGGCGTTGCAACCATCGTTTCCCAGGATACGATGACTACGAACTAATGTTTGAGCACACAAACAAAAGTTCCAGCGAACGAGAACACAGTATGAACACAGAGGGAATTTTCAGAATGCTAGCAGTGTGTTTTTAGAGGTGCAAAAGGTGCTTGGAGTGTATGAATTCGTGTAAGAACGTGTGTTGTTGCAAACCACCTGCCAGCCATTATATAGGAGGATTTGTTGTGTGAAAATAGTGAATTAATGGACCTGAACGTTGGACATCAATGACCAGTCTGTTGGGCATTGAATCGTCCATGAACTGTCCATTTAACGCTGCATTAAAAGATATAAACGTTGGGCATTTATTGCTGTAACGGTTCAGAAGTGCCACCAGAACTCTACGAGGTGTTCTGGTCGAAGCCAGCAGAATACCTATGCGAGGTATTCTGATCGAGGCCATCAGATACCGACGTGTTCTGGTGGAAACCACCAGAGACCGAGGTGTTCTGGTGGAAGCCACCAAAGACCGAGGTGTTCTGGTGCCACCAGAGAACGAGGTCTTCTGCCGCTAGGCACTTCTGTCAACTGAGAAAAAATAAACGTTTCGGGAAGAAAACAAAAATTATACGTATCTCTTGAGAGATGGATTTTTGGACGAAATTCGTGTCCGCAGGTCGCCCGCGCACGCAAGTCGCGGTTTTTCTTCTCCGAATTCGGGATTTGATTTGCACCCCCCCTGCGCGCGTGGAGAGAGCCTTTACCCTTAGGAATCTTAACTCCTTAAGGGGAGAGTCCCTTTATAAAGGGTTGCAAATCCCTTGGGTTTTTCGGTGTGGGAAATTAACACACTTGAAACTCATCCTTTTTCCCAGTTTTTCCATTCTAACGGGTAAACTTCGAAAAGCAATTTCTCATTCACCCGTTATCCGTTTTGAGCGTACTATATATCGAATTGTAGACCTTAACAAGGACAATCTGAAACCACTTTGACCCGACCCAAATCGGAAGTGGACCCCACTCAAAAAATTGCCCCAAAATAGCCATTTAATGCAATTTTTCACACATTTTTCCAACAGATAATAAGGGTTAAAGAAGATCTATCATTATATTATGATATCACTCTATTTGAGAGTCTTAGAAATTGAAACATTGATTGTACTTAGTATAGTTGTCATTGTACTTTTCAAATACTTCAAAGTACCGACCTCCCCTTCACGGGGGAGGCCACCTCATAGTTTCAGGTAGAGGTTAAAGCTTGTTGCCATCGCCCGTTGCTTCGGGAAGTTCAAGGAGAGAAGACGTGGTTCATGCTTCCTCCATTTCTGTTTTAAAAACAATTACATTTAATGCTCATGGATACTATTTTATGAATAATTATTTGGGGACTTGTATGCCCATGTTTGCCAAGTGTGCCTTGAACACTTGTTATATTACTTCCGCTGCTTTAAATGAAAATTTTACATTATGTTTGTTTATGGATGTACTATGTGTGAATGGTATTCAAGACGCCTAGTGTATGGATGAGTTGGACTTCGGTTGGCTATTCGTACTGTACATCGGGTTGTTGACGTGTCTGGTAGGTCCGGGGCGTGACAGAATTGGCTGGATTGGTTGACTCTGGCGATTTATGAAAAAATCATATCTAATATATATGTTATTGATAAATAAATAAAAATATATGTGTAAAACAGCTACAATGATCATCTACGGTAACATTTACGGGGGTGTCCCCAACAAAGATTTCAAAGGATTTTAAAGGATTGTAGATTACATGGATTTTAATGGAATTCTACAGATTCCATGAGATTCAAATGGAATTTCGTGGAATTCTATGGAATTTTATTTCATAGAATTATATGGATTTCAATGGATTTTAATAAATTCGAAACACAAGCCGATGCAAAACGCTGCCTCAGTCCCCATTTCCCCACACATGCTCAACCGCTCCAAACCGCCATCGGAAAAGTCGTCGGGATATTTTGATGAATTTTTTTCTTCATTCTTTTTGCATTTTTCAAAATTCACCGGGAAAAGTTAGCGTAAAATTGGCTTCAATCTAGTCATATTTAAAGAAAAACCTCAAATTGAACTAAAAAAAACTACGTAATTGTAGGTAAAAAACAACACTTGAATTACTACACACATGTGAAATTCCTTAGTACTTAGTACTGGAGGTAATTATTAATTTAGTAAACAACTGCAATTAAAAACTATAAAGTAGATTTGTGTCCCGGAAGAGGGTGACACGAGTTTTAAGAAAAGTAGATTTGTGTGGTTGATATTAATTGATAAAGTAAGAATAAAATCAGAATGATTTTGAGCCACACAAACTTTACCAAATAAGGTATGAGACAATTAAATAGGGATGATAAGTCCGTATTTTGACACGCATTTGATGCATGTTGAGATCGGCTTTTGATGATTTTCCTAGTTTTAAGGTGTTACAAGTCTCAATTTTAGCTCAAGTTATGTTTACCAGGCGTTGGTTCGAGTTTTGTGTCATTTGGAGTCAAAATCAGGAATTTAGAGTTCGGCACTGGCGCTTGAGGAGAAATCGGGGTGATTCGAGATGCATTCGAGAGTGGATTGAGAGCTTTGGAGGTCACCAGGAGGTTCACGATGAAGATTTGATGACAAAAGAGCTCTAGGATTGGCTATGGGATCAAAAGAAGATGAATGAAGCTGGAAAACGATGATCAGGATGACCTTTTGTCAATCGTTCAAGCATATCTCTTTGTATAAGCATCCAAAGGACACGATTCAAGTTGCATATGAAAGCCAACTTCAAGGGCTACAAATCCTATGAAGACATCGTTCCGAGAACCTGAGAGGATCAAGGTGAAAACAGATGATGAAGTCAGATGATCTCTGCTGCGAATTCAGAATGACACCTTCCACTATTTTGGTCATATCTCTTGATTGGATGATTCAAATCACATTCGGCAAGTTGGTGTGGATAGAGGACTTCATTATCTACAACTTTCATGAAGGAAGTTTTGTCAAATTCGGACTAGAAAAAAGGCTGAAGAGCACGGACGCACGACCGTGCGTAAAAGGACGCACGATCGTGCGTAAGAGCCAACAACGCGGCAACTAATCTGCCTGCTATGCACGATCGTGCGTGGCAAGGTACGCACGATCGTGCGTACACCCGAGACGCGGATTTTAGCCCTTTTTTAGTCCCAGTTCAGCCCAAACTCATCTGTTTTATATAAATAAGACCCCCATACCCATATTTTGACGTTACGCACATTACGGAGAGGCCTAGGGACAAATTTAACACCGTTTTTACGCTATTTTCTTCCAAGACCCTGGGATTATTTGTAAGTTCATCTTTTTAATTAATGACAATTATTTCTATTCATCCCAATTCTGTTGATTCTTCAATTATGAATTGTGAGTAGTTTAATTAGGGATTTGGGGTTAATGAAGGGGTTAATCATGATTGATGGCTAGATTCTTGTCGGTTTAATTGCATGAATGCCATTTAATTTGTGTTTGAATAATTTAACTGATATCTTTTGTAACCTGGAACCGCAGCTAGAATTACAATTGCTTGTAGAATAAATTAAGAGAGATCTAGTTTATTCTAGGACACATTCACACACACTTAATCGTTCGCTAAGAGATTAGTAGCGATTAAGGGGCCGTAAGCTCGCTCGTCTTGGCAATAATTTAGGATCTTGTCGCATGAGAGATCAGCCTGGTCCCCTAAATTATTGTACTTTACGCCGCGAGAGCGGTAAGAACTTAGTAATGATTAGCTAGGCTCAATTAAATTAAATTCATGTAATTAGGCCTGATATGCCAGAAATCTGGTTACCCCGGAATCAATCCTTGTTCCCTTCGTCGTTAATTAAGAAGAAACCACTTTTATTTTAATCGTTCATTCTCATTAGTTTAATTTTTATTCAACCAACCAATCTCGCACGACGCATTTATTTTATTTATTTCTTTCTAATCGCTGAATTTAATTAATTCTTGATTCCCTTTTGTCCGTCCCTGTGGAGACGATACTCGTACTTACACCATTATATTACGATCTATTTTAAGTGCGAAAAAACTCACATCAGTTTTTGGCGCCGTTGCCGGGGACGGTGTCGGATTTAAGGGTTAATTAATTTTAGTGACTTGTTTTAGTTTTTCGTAGGATTTTTGTCTGCTAACCTTGCAGGTCAGATCTATTTATGCATACACGCTCTAAGAAGGGAGAATCACTTGTCTCTCTTAATCCTGAGATTGAGAAGTTTACTCGACAGAACCGCAAGGTTTTTCTTGAGAAGAACGCAACCATGGAACCTACATCATCTGGAATTGCTGGGATGTCTGAGGTCCAAACCACTTATGGTAACCTTGATTTTTATGTCAATACCTCTCCCCAGTCTTCACCGCCTATTTCACCTAGAAATTACTCGGGATTTCAGAATTCCCGCACACCATTCTTTCTTCAAAATCAGGCCGCACCCCAAATCAACATGACTCCGCTTTATCAACTCTTCCAGGATACCTCCACTGCTCCTGAAACCACTTTTCAAAATCAAACATATGGGATGCAAGGTATTGGGCAAAATAATCCACTCTTTCAGCCAAGACAAAACCAGCCCCAAGTCACTCAAAATCCACTCATTCATCAACCACAAACTCAGCCCTTCCAAAACCAATTTCAACAATATCATCAGCCCCAAGCACAGCCAAACATAGCCCGTTCACATCCTATTAGACCACAACCAGTTCTTCAACCAAGATATCAGGCTCCTCCATTCCAACATTATGTCCCATATAACAATCCGCTCTATCAGGGAGAGAGCATTGCAGATTTCCTTACTCCGTACATCACAGAGTATGACAGCATTCAAGTGCAGGGAATTACTGCACCCCGCTATGAGATCAACCCAGCAGTGATTAACATGGTGTCCAATAATCAGTTTGGAGGGAGCCCTACAGAAGATCCAGTGGCACACATTACAAAATTCTTGAGGATGTGCCAAACTTTCAAGATCACTGGGCTAGATGATGATCAGGTACGGATGCTATTGTTCCCTTTCTCATTAAGGGATGACGCGCAGAGGTGGTTGGATAGTAATCCACATCACCACATTCAGACTTGGGACCAGCTGCATAAGTCCTTCATCAAAGAATATTTTCCGATGTCAAAAGTACTCAAGTTGAAGAAGCAGCTGCAAGAATTCAAGCAAGGACCCCTCGAGACAATGGCTGAGGCATGGAAGAGGTTCAAGGTGTTGAGAAGAGCTTGCCCTCAAGGCAGGATGAGTGATTGTGAGGTTCTATCAATCTTCTACAGCGGGCTCAATAATGAAGGGAAGATGATGCTGGATGCCTCGGGTGGTGGAGCATTTCCTCACTTACCATCTGAGGTGGGGGAAGCACTAGTGGAGAAGATTGTTTCGAATAATGCATCATGGTACAGTTCTCAGGATACACCTCACCAGAAGGCCCCGGGCTTGTATGAGATCAGCGACAATTCTGCCCTTTCTGCAAGGGTAGATACATTGACTAGCATGTTTCAGAAACTCACTACTACCATGGAGAATATGGGAAAGAAGGTGTATCTTGCTCTCTCGGTGCCCAGTGTTAATATGGTAGCTCCCGTTCCTATTAGTCCCTCTTGTACTATGTGTGGGGGACTCCATTCACCGCATGAATGCACTATGATGGCACACTCGGCAGCCCCTGGAGTGGAGCAAGTGGATGAAATGTATTATCAGCGGCAGGGCTACTACAATCAGCCCTATGGCCAGCAGCAAGCACCTCAGCCGGGGCAAGAAGACTTTAGGAGAGAGACTGACCAAAAGTTTTCTAGCTTGGAGGAAACTCTCAAACGTTTCATACAAGCTTCTGAGGTAAATAATCAACAAGCAAATGCAAGGATGCAGAACATGGAAAATCAAATAGGGCAACTTGCAAAAGCCGTATATGAGAGGCCTGAGGGATCCTTCCCTAGTAATACCGAGCCAAACCCAAGAGAACATGTCCAGGCAATCACCTTGAGGAGTGGAAGAGAGCTAGAACCCGTTGCCACAACAAAGAAGCCCGATGAAGTTGAAGTTGAACCGGCTGCCCGAAAAGAAGAAAAGGAGAAGAATGACGGAAGAGAGGTGGCGGCTACACCAAAACAGCCCGTCCGATCAAGAATTATACCCCACCTCTCCCCTATCCGGCACGATTGACAAGGAAAAATGATAGTGACCAGTTTGGTCATTTTCTGAAACTCATGAAACAAATTCAGCTCAACATACCATTCGTGGATGCATTGGCACAAATGCCGAAGTACGCGAAGTTTATGAAGGATCTGCTCACGAACAAGAGGAAGCTGGAAGAAGCGTCGACTGTGATGCTTAACGTGGACTGTTCAGCTGTGATTAGGAGGGATTTACCAGAGAAGCTTAAGGATCCAGGTTCTTTTACTATACCCTGCTTAATAGGAGATCTTACTTTTGATAAGGCCTTAGCTGATTTGGGTGCAAGCATTAATTTGATGCCATTCACTTTCTACGAAAAGCTTGCACTCGGTCCACTTAAACCTACACGTATGTGCATTCAGTTGGCTGATCGTTCAGTCAAATATCCCCTAGGGATTGTTGAAGACGTGTTGGTTAAAGTGGACAAGTTTATTATTCCCGTAGACTTCGTTATTTTGGACATGGATCAGGATCAAGAGGTACCGTTGATTTTGGGCAGACCATTCTTGGCAACTGCCCGAGCACTTATTGATGTTGGAGACGGTAAGCTTGTCCTCCGCGTTGGAGATGAGACTGCCACCTTTGATATGTCCAAAATAATGAAGAGGCCCTGTCAGGATAGTGGAGAGTGTTTTTATTTGGATGACATAGATTCGATGGTGGAGGATTGCACCCCTAACATGCTTTCTAATGAAGCCCTTTCTGACCTTTTGTTTGAGGATGGTGTGTCAGCAGAGGATCTTGAGCCCCTCCCTAGTTTTGATTGTCTTATGATTAGTGGAAAGGAGGACTCAAGTGATGCTAGTTTTGTGCAGGGGACGGAAGATGATTTAGATGAGGTGGAGAAGGAAAATTTTCAGACCGATTCCTTTATTGTTAGTCCTTCTCCATTAAATCTAAAGTCTCTTCCATTCCACCTTGAGTATGATTTTATTGAAGATAGTCCTGACCCCCCCCCCCCCATTATCCTTATACCCGAGCTTGAGCCATCCCAAAATTTAGCATGTTTTAATTTACTTAGTGAACAAGGGGAAGCTCTAGCTCAGAAAATTTTTGACATGAAAGGAAGTTGTCCATTCTTTGACCCATTCTTTGCTAAAGGGCCTGATAAAGGCCACGATCCATTCTTTTGCTTTACGGGTGACCCTGAGATGCGTAATTGTTTTCATGAATTTAAGGTCTTACGCCATCTCAGGGCATTTGTTGATAGGAGGTTTGATTTGTGGAAGACTAATTTTTTGAGCGGGAGTGTCTTTGACTGAGTTTTTGATGAGGTGGTTGCGTCGGGCACACGACGTTAAAAATAGCGCTTCTCGGGAGGCAACCCGAGCTTAATTCTGCTTTTGTTTTTGCTTTTGCTTTGTTTGTTGTTTGGTTGTTTTGCTTTGTATTTTTGTTGCAGCTCAGGGTCTTGTTATAGGGATGATGTGCCGAGGATTATATTGACTCAGTTTAGTTCTGCATCAACCAGCGCCTTAGGGAAGTTTCTTTGACTCTTTTACTCGCTTGTTGTAATAATGACTTGAGTTAAGTTGAGCACGTGTGACCCTTTCCTCTTTACCCCCTTGTGCATAGTGCATTTTTTGTCATCGAGGACGATGCCAAAGTTTAAGTGTGGGGGAGTGAATTGGGCATTCGGGCAGTGGTTGTTACATGAGATTTATTAGAGTTAGCATGCGCAAGTGTTAGTTGTATATTCATAGAAAATTCATATTCTTTAAACTGTGCCTTTGTGAGCTGGCTAGCGTTTTGACTATGCTTTTAGGACATCCTTGAAGTGTTTAGGCTTAATTTGCTTGCACTATAATCTAGTTGTTGAAAGGATGAAGGCATTAGTCACCCATTGAACTAATCCATTAATCATCCACCCCACCTGAATAAGACCCTTTAGGAGAAGCCATTTTGAGCCTGCCCGTTTATTGTTACCCGATTAATTGAGCTCCATAGCCAAATGGCCTGTTTCCTTACCCGTGAATATTTCTGACTTAGTCTTGGTGTTTAGGGAACTAGGGGATTAATTTGCTAAGTTTAGGGAATTTATGTAGGAGCCATTTTTGGCACTGTTCCTATGCCCCAAATAGGGTAAGAGCAGTCACTTTTTAGGGATTTGATACTTTCGAGGATTGCATTGTAGGCATGGATTCACTTTGAAATAAATGAACTTTAAATTGCTATTTTTCCTTGGTGAGGCCGAGATTAGAATGAGGTAATGTCTAGTGAGAATCCGAAAGGTGAAAAATTAATATAGCTAGACCTCTTGCCTTGCGAAAAAGAGAATGGGAGCCCCGGTCAAAAAGCGTAAGATGAGACTTGGGTATCTTTCGAAAGAAACAGCGTTCTCGTGCCAACATGACAAGGAAAACTGAACCTAATTAAATGAACTTGGAGGCTATTGCAAAAATTTGCTCTAGTCCTCCGCGTACTTCAAGTATACGTCAAAGCACAAATGTGCCGAGACGGTTTAGCTTAGTTGTACACCATGTCTACTCTTTGCATAGGTTTAAATGATTGTTCCTAATTTGTGGCCTACCGAGTTCCTTGTTCCTAAAGAATTGCCCTGAAGTTCCTGAATGCATTGAGTCTTTGTTAGAATATTCCTATCTCTCAAAATAAAGGGACTATTATTATTATCCATTCACCATTACCTTCACAAGTCCTTCTGATCAGTAGCTAGTTTATTTGTGTAGGCTGTCATTACTTTGAGGATGTTGTGAATAATTTTGTCAAATATAGTACAAAGATGTAGTTTAGGGAAGAATTTTCTTGATTTAGACTCTCTAGTCTGTGAATATCTCTTTAACTACGTGTGCATGCTAATTGTTTTGATTCCGTGTGGTGATTATCGTAAGTCTCGTTGTTCAGTTTGCTTGAGGACAAGCAAAAGCTTAAGTGTGGGGGAATTTGATAAGTCCGTATTTTGACACGCATTTGATGCGTGTTGAGATCGGCTTTTGATGATTTTCCTAGTTTTAAGGTGTTACAAGTCTCAATTTTAGCTCAAGTTATGTTTACCAGGCGTTGGTTCGAGTTTTGTGTCATTTGGAGTCAAAATCAGGAATTTAGAGTTCGGCACTGGCGCTTGAGGAGAAATCGGGATGATTTGAGATGCATTCGAGAGTGAATTGAGAGCTTTGGAGGTCACCAGGAGGTTCACGATGAAGATTTGATGACAAAAGAGCTCTAGGATTGGCTATGGGATCAAAAGAAGATGAATGAAGCTGGAAAACGATGATCAGGATGACCTTTGGTCAATCGTTCAAGCATATCTCTTTGTATAAGCATTCAAAGGACACGATTCAAGTTGCATATGAAAGCCAACTTCAAGGGCTACAAATCATATGAAGACATCGTTCCGAGAACCTGAGAGGATCAAGGTTAAAACAGATGATGAAGTCAGATGATCTCTGCTGCGATTTCAGAATGACACCTTCCACTATTTTGGTCATATCTCTTGATTGGATGATTCAAATCACATTCGGCAAGTTGGTGTGGATAGAGGACTTCATTATCTACAACTTTCATGAAGGAAGTTTTGTCAAATTCGGACTAGAAAAAAGGCTGAAGAGCACGGACGCACGACCGTGCGTAAAAGGACGCACGATCGTGCGTAAGAGCCAACAACGCGGCAACTATTCTGCCTGCTACGCACGATCGTGCGTGGAAAGGTACGCACGATCGTGCGTACACCCGAGACGCGGATTTCAGCCCTTTTTTAGTCCCAGTTCAGCCCAAACTCATCTGTTTTCTATAAATAAGACCCACATACCCATATTTTGACGTTACGAACATTACGGAGAGGCCTAGGGACAAATTTAACACCGTTTTTACGCTATTTTCTTCCAAGACCCTGGGATTATTTGTAAGTTCATCTTTTTAATTAATGACAATTATTTCTATTCATCCCAATTCTGTTGATTCTTCAATTATGAATTGTGAGTAGTTTAATTAGGGATTTGGGGTTGTTGAAGGGGTTAATCATGATTGATGGCTAGATTCTTGTCGGTTTAATTGCATGAATGCCATTTAATTTGTGTTTGAATAATTTAACTGATATCTTTTGTAACCTGGAACCGCGGCTAGAATTACAATTGCTTGTAGAATAAATTAAGAGAGATCTAGTTTATTCTAGGACACATTCACACACACTTAATCGTTCGCTAAGAGATTAGTAGCGATTAAGGGGCCGTAAGCTCGCTCGTCTTGGCAATAATTTAGGATCTTGTCGCATGAGAGATCAGCCTGGTCCCCTAAATTATTGTACTCTACGCCGCGAGAGCGGTAAGAACTTAGTAATGATTAGCTAGGCTCAATTAAATTAAATTCATGTAATTAGGCCTGATCTGCCAGAAATCTGGTTACCCCGGAATCAATCCTTGTTCCCTTCGTCGTTAATTAAGAAGAAACCACTTTTATTTTAATCGTTCATTCTCATTAGTTTAATTTTTATTCAACCAACCAATCTCGCACGACGCATTTATTTTATTTATTTCTTTCTAATCGCTGAATTTAATTAATTCTTGATTCCCTTTTGTCTGTCCTTGTGGAGACGATACTCGTACTTACACCATTATATTACGATCTATTTTAAGTGCGAAAAAACTCACATCAAGGGACATCCCAATATGGTAAAACGGGACATTTAAAAGGGGACGGATGGAGTATAATAATAAAATATTTACTTGGAAAAAATGAATAAATATTACGTGAGCCACTATTCTAGAAGAAATTAATTGTTGAGTGATATTATGTCATAGCTATCTATAAAAACATACAACTATTCCTAATGAACATGGAAGGTCTGCCATGAGCGCATGACTATTAATCCAGTATTACGTTTCAAACGAGCCACTATTATATGAGTATCATGACTCTTTCAAAAAAAAATGAGTATCATGGCAAAACCTTCAAGCGTATTTCGTATTACGTTTCATTACTTCATATTACGTTAATAGCTTAATTGGTTTTTCAAAGAAAAAATTGAACTGCTCTAATCTGGAGAAGCTTATGGAACTGATGAAGAAGAGAAGTCAGAAGTGTGCGCTGGGTTGGAAGATGCGTCGATTGAATTGCCAAGGGAGATAAACTGCCCTGCTAGTTTTTTTAAATAATGGATTTGGAAATCCATGGGGTGGTAGTGAGATTGTTGGTGGATTGGGTTATGCATTATTTTGGTCTAAGAATTTATCAAAGTCTTTCAAAGTCCATTAAAATCAACAAGAAGTAAAATCCATGGAATGATTGAGGATACCTGGATTTTAATAGATTCCATGGAAATCTAAATTGAGGACACCTGGATTTTAATGGAATTCTAAACTCCATTAAAATCCACATTGAGGACACCCCCGTTAGTCAATACAGTAAGAAAAGTAACTGCAACCTTACATTTTCTTATTATTACACAATTCAGCGCGCGAAATTAAATGTTATGTGTTTGGTAAAAAAGTTGGCCGATAAGTCAAAAAAATATGATCACCAACGGGCTCTTAAAAATGACAATTTTTTTGGGACGAAGTCACAAACATAGTATTTAATAGTGTTTGATATTTTACAATATCGAATTCTAATTATCTTGTATAATAGTAAATAAATTAAACATTAGAAAGTTGAATTTTTTTATGGAATAAATATCCTAAATATCAAATTAACGAGTTATTCTAGTGTTTATCCAAACAAAGATAAATTAATATAAATTGTCTCCCTTTGCAAATGTTGTCAATACTCTACACTGTATACGGCATCTGTAATAGCCGGAGCATCTTTGACGGTTGATTGTTTCGGTCAGTCAAAAGGTGGGTTTTGCCGTCTTTTCTAGCTTGGTAAAGATTTTTTGCCCAAAAATCAAGTTTTTACTACTTTTTGGGCATCGATCTCCCATAATGACAACTTTTTGCCCCTTTTCCCTATTTTATTAAATAAATAAAAAGTATGATTAATAGTTTAATGAGTGAGTACTTCATGAATATGCAGTAGCTTTTAAATATAATAATAGAGAGCAATAGAACTAATATTTATTTTTATGATTACTAACTCATGATCAATAATCGTAGTACTTCCTCCGTTCTTTAATTCTTGCAACGTTGTGATTTTTGCACTATTCACGGACCTTACTTTGACCACGATTTTCTACTAATATACATTATCAAATTATTACGTATAAAATGTTAATGAATTCCTATCAATGTGAATTTCCAAAATATCAACTTTTTATATTGTTTACTAATACATAATTAAATATAATTACGGTCAAAGTTGTGTGTTGGCAAACGTGAAAGTCAAACTGTTGCAAGAATTAAAGAACGGAGGTAGTATTAACGAAGAGAAAAGAAAGAAAGTACCCCAAAACTAAGTACTTGAGATGGTTTGGGGGTTGTTTGGTAAACAGCTTATAAGCTGTTTTTTAGCTTGTTTGACTCAAAAAATCTGTTTGACTGGATTAAAATGTCAAAAATCTTGTTTGGTAATCAGCTTATTCATTCGGCTTATCCAGACAAAGAATCCGATTTTTGAAAAGCTGGCCTGGGCAGCGTTTTAGGTCATATTTCGGCTTATCCAATTTATTTTCCCCTTCATACCCTCGTACTGATACCGACTTTAGAACATCGGCATCTCCATTTTTTCCTCAGCCATCGTTCTTCTTCCCTGCCAACTACAATCAAAGGTACTTTACTTCTTTCTTGATTTTTCCTCTTCTAATTTTATCCCATTACTTTGTATTTTCCATTTTTCTTTCTTCTCCGGCAATGTTATTAATTCTACGACGACTGATCTACGGCCGTTCACCTCGTCGACCTTCCCCCTCTCTGTTTTTTTTTTCTTTACTTTTGTGGCAGGTTGTATATGTGTGAGGTCTACTCATATATATTCAAACTTTATTTGAACAAAATAAGTCTTTTTTAGATTGTGTATTGTGAATTGATTATGATTTTTAAGCTTGATATGTTGGTGATTTCTGTTGGGTATTGATGTTTGAGTGAGCTAACTTTGCAAATGTATATTGTTGTGAATATTGGGCAGCTTGGTGCTTATGGATTTCATTATATGTTTCTGATTTCCTACTTGTCCAAAAGGTGTTTGTTAAAATGCTTGTGAGAATTAGTTTGTTGTTTGGTTGCATGTGTTGCACTTTTATACTCACAGGGCTGCTTGTGAGTTTTTTCTTTCAAGTATTAAGAGTATTTATTTTACATTGCAATTGTATTTTCAAGATTTGATAAATGTTTATCATTTGATGAATGTTCACAATGGAAAGCTGAAATTTAATTTTAAATATGGGATCCAACTACTATACGTTAATGCCATTTTATTAGCATTTACCTTCTAATAAGAGACATCATCTCAAAACGTTATCCTTTGATTTCCCTTTCCTAATGTAACAGTCTTCACTTATCTGTGTCTTTATCTTCTCCACTTTTAAATATGTTTATCTAGGTTTCCTAGGTGTTCAGGAGGATTAATTCTACTTAGAACTACAGAGTGGATTATGTAAACTCAGAGACCCTTATCAGATATGAAGAAAACTCATAACCGATACACCAGCAACTAGTCCAACTAGTCTTTCTACTCAGTACAACCCATTTTCTTTTAAATTGGTTATTATATGAGATTATGAACATTAAGGATGTTTTTACTTGGACTGTAATTTGCTGCTCTGGTCTAGTCTGGTCTGGTCTGGTCTGGTCTGAACTGGTCTGGTCTGGTCTGGTAAGGTCTGGTTTCTTTGTATTTTTATAACTATCCAAGTCTGGTCTGGTCTGATCTGGTCTGAACTGGTCTGGTCTGGTCTGGACTGGTCTGGTCTGGTCTGGTCTGGTCTGGGACAAATTACAGTCCAAGTAAAAACATCCTAAATGAAGTAGACACATTAGTTAAACCATCGAACTAAAAAGCAAAAAAAATATGGTCAGCCAAAACAAAGCCAAATCCAAAACTCTCTATTGCATTTGTAGAAACCAATAGAGACAAAGATGAAGCATATGGAATCATGTAAATTCAAAGCATAATGTTCCATTTAATTTCAAATAAAGAGTTACATTCATAACCAACGTATGAAGTATCCATTGCATTAAGTGGAAATGGATTTCCTTAAATTTCATCATCATTATGACACCAAGAACAAATAAATTTCCTAAAAAATTAACTTGGGACGAAAAATAAAATAAAAAAAACTCTAGGTTTCCTAGAGTTTACATATCTGAGTTTACATATCTTCGCTTATCTGATTCTAAGTTATGGGATAAACTTAGAACATATGCAGTAACTAAAGTTAGTAGGATTCCTAAGTGGTTAGCTTCTTCTTTCAATTGGTTACACATTGAACTATGACATTCTAGACTTTTAGTATTCATTTAATAAACTATAGTTCGTAGGATTCCTAAATCCTAACTATTGGGTTTTGTAGCTCTGCAAGTTACATAATTCAACATTATTCACATATGTATTAACAGGTTGGGAGGGGTCAGCTCATGATTCACGCATTTTCTTAGACGCAATCAACAATCCAACTCTAAAATTTCCGAAGCCACCAAGAGGTAATTCCATACTTTTGTTTTGCTTTTCAACGAAGTCATTCACATTATGTGCAATCTTCATACCTTAATTTTTATAATTGTAGGAAAGTATTATTTGGTGGATAAATGTTATCCTGAAAGAGATGGATATTTAACTCCCTACCCCAAGACGAGGTACCATCAGTCAGAGTTCCGTGGTGCAAATCCGAGAGGAGTTCAAGAGATTTTTAATAGAGCACATTCCTCTTTAAGAAGTTGTATCGAGAGAGCTTTTGGTGTTCTTAAAGCTAGATGGAAGATATTGCAAAAAATGCCAAGATATTCACTAATGGATCAAAACAAGATAATTTGTTCATGTTTTGCATTGCACAACTACATCAGGAGAAGCACAATAGTAGATCCAGGCTTTAAATTTATTGATGAGGATCCTGAATTCATACCTCCAGATGTATTTGAAGATGTTGAAGGGGGTGCTACACAAGATAATGCAAATATTCGAAGTCAAGAAATGAGAGTTATCCGTAATAATATAACTTCTAGCTTGATGGAAGCTAGACGCATTCATAAATAATTCTTACCATCATTACTTTATTTTAAGATAAACTAAGTATGTAAAATGTTTGAGACGTGGTTTTACTTTTTATTAGTATTAATGAACTATTTGATCTGAGACGCGTGATTATGCTTTTTCGTAATTGACACTATTGATGTTTTTTTGCAATACAGAGTCATCTTACTTCATTTTAAAAGATTTATTAGTTAAGATTTATTATGCTTGTATTTAAAATTTAATTTATTCTTTTAAAATTTTAAATAAAATATTGTTTTTCTTAAATAATTTATTTTGCAAATAATTTATAGTTTTAACATTGTTACTATTAGCATTACTCAAATATTATATATACACCCATGTCCTTATACGTCATTTTACATTTAAACAGCTGTTTTATAACAGTTAGTTTTACCAAACATTTATTAACAACAAGCTAACATAACCAGCCAATCAAAACAGCCAACACAACCAGCTGTGATCAAACAGCTAACATAACCAGCTAACAGCTAAAGCTAACAGCCGATTGCCAAACAACCCCTTGGTGTCTGGCTCGGTCCCTAGTTTGGCCGAGTTGCCGATTAAATCCGATTTTATGCTAATTGGCCGGACTCGATCCAAGGCCGGGTGGCCGGATTTCGGGTGGGACTGCCGGTTCCGGTTCTCGAATCACAACTTAAAAGTGCTCTATATCCGTTACGTTTAATAATTTTACTAAAATGTTCCGAACATATGTGTGAAATCTAGCTACATTAATAGGTAATTTGCACTAGTGGTGTCTTTCTGAAATTAATTAATGGGGTAATTTTAGTTTGCAACCTATTTTATTGCCAAATCAGGTTTTGCACACCGTTTTTAAAAAATTTTGTGTTTGCACCCCAACCTCGTATGCAGGGGCGGAACTAGCAATGAGCTCGGAGGGGCTTGAGCCCCTGCAATTGTTTTTATTTTTATTATATATATATATATATATATATATATATATATATCAAATATAAAATTGTAAATTGTAAATATTCAAAAAATATGTGTCTTATACATTAATAATCACTATGTTCACAAAAAGACATTGCAGCGGAGTGGAGGAGGCATTGCAATTGTGGTCTGGGATATGAGAGATGTAGGGATCGAATTCTAGCTTAATTTTTTTATATTTTGCTTTACTAGTGTCTTTTTTAAGCTCTAAATTAATTTAAAATGGCTTTAAATAGTTGTATTCAAATTTGGGTGATGTACCATTAAGCTCTCTAGTGCATGGGTATGAATCACAATTTTGCTATGGTAGTTTTTTCATCAAATCGACTCACCATATTTAATTTCTTGCCTTTTGGTTTCATAGAAAATCTCATTTGATCTTGTACTACGTATGTAATTAAAATTGTGATTTCTCAATTTCCTTTTCAATATATTATATTCTAGAATAAAATATATATGTAGTATATTCTAGATGGTGGATGCAACATCTTTCGGAGACCTTTGCTTTCCCATTAAGTGCCCCTCCAGGGTCCCCGAGCTGGTTCCGCCATTGCTCGTATGAAAAAACAATTACGTCATTCCATTAACAATTTTGTTGGCTTTAACATATTCTTGATTGAGGGATATTTTTATCTTTTCATATGGTTCCGATGTTGACAACAAGATAATGGTTACGATTTTTACGGGAAGTAATAAAAAATTGGATGAAAAATATTTTTGGTGTGCACCAGGACGGACAACACACAAAAGTAGTACTCCAAATTAGGGATGGACTCGGTTCGGGCCTTGAACCGGCCGGGCCTCGGTTCAAGGTATGGGAGGCCCGGAACCGGCCCGGGTAAACCCGGGTCTAGTTCGGGCCGGGTCACCCGCCCGGTTCACGGGCCGGGCGGCCCGCCGGGCCGGGCCTTATAATTTTTTTTTAAAATTATATACTACGTATTATATTATTATAATAATTCTTATTAAAAACAAAATTCTAGTGCATTTATTTGAAATAGGAAGTACATTTGAGAATTGAGAAAAAAATAACAATATGAAATACATTTTCTAATAAATATCAATTAGGATTTCCGCCACCGTTGGTTGTTGTTTTGCCTTTGTCACATGACTTCATATGTTTTATTGGCATCCCGACTCCGTGTGAACGCCCCAAGCAACACTCTTTCTTGCACCACTTGCAAGTTGTCCACCACAGTCCGGTCTTCGGGTCCTTCCACTTATCAAAATTGTTTTGCATAACAGAAGAATTACTTTTCATCTTTAAAATGGTAGATGTATAAGTAGAAATGTAGGATAATAAGAGAAGATGAAGATGGAGAAGAGTTGGATAAGAGGTGTAGAAAAATGGTAGAAAATAGATGTATTTATAGATTTTTTTGAACCCCATCCCCACACCACCACCCCCGGGACCCCCTGCCCCCCACCCTAAGCCCCAACGGCTATATAGCTGTTTGGGAGCAATTTTGCATTTCAAAATGTTTTTAATTTTTTTTTTTTGAAAATTATACATATTCTAAAATAAGTTAATTAATTTAATGAATTAAGTAAAACTATTTTCACTTAGAAAAGTGATTTGATTTATAATTTACAAATGTTACAAAATAGGTGTATAAGTATTTAAACAAATTACATATTGAAGTTCTAACTTGTAAGTTTGTAACCAATTAATTAATTTACATATTAATATTACATATTTTAATTTAAAAACAGCCTTTAGATTTTACAAAAATAATTTCAAGTTGTAAGTTATAAGTTTGTAACCAATTAATTAATTTGAAAAGTGCTACATATGAAAAAATAAACGCATATTTATTTGAAATATGAAGTACAAGTTTACAAATTAATTTTGTTGAATTGATTATTGAATATTTTTTTTTTTTGAGAATTATTGAATTGATGTACACAATAATATAAAATAATTCAAGTATATTTATTTCAAATAAGAAGTACAATTGAGAATTAGGATGCATTTAAAAAATGTAATACATTTTGTAATAAAAAATCAATCGGAATCTCCGCCTTCGGTGGTTGTTTCCTCCATAAAGTGGCGGGTGGGAGCGATGGTCATTTCTTGAGTTCTTCGTTGGGCCTTCAACCAATCGTGGAAGCAAACTAGCGTCTCAAGAGAGCTCGGGCTCAACCTCGTTCTATAATCGGTTAGGACGTTGCCGGACGCACTAAATTCTTGTTCTACGGCAACTGTTGATATCAAGATTGCTAGCACTTGCTTAGCCATCTTTGATAAAACCGGGAACATTCTTTCATTTTCCTTCCACCACTTAAGAACGACAAGTCATCCCCAACTTCATAATCAACATTCAATGTTAGATACAAAGAAAGCTCGTTAACTGAGCTTTGTTCAGTAGTGGGAGTTGTTCTACTTTTTTTCATAAGAGAACCAAATGCAGATTTTAAAAGTGACTTCCCTTTAGATGAAGAAGATGTTCGCGGCATGGGAGGGGGTGCATTACCATACTGTGCATGAAATTCATTATACAATTGATGAAATAAATTACTAACCTCGTTGTATTCTTGTTTAGGATCGATGGGATTATCATCGAACTCTTGAGTTGGAAAAAAAGAAGCATAATAGTAATTTATACAACTTGTCAATGAGGCAAGTTTATAACGAGGATCAAGAACAAATGCAATACCATATATATGCGGAACATGTGAATAATATTTTAAAAACTTTTGTTTCATGAAATCACAAAAATTACTAACGTAAGCGGCATCGGAAAATTCTAAAAAAGCGCCGGCGAGATTAACAGCTTCAACAAAAAATTCGTTTGCGGTAGGTTTATAAACATGACTAAAAGTTTGAGTTGCGTTATTAAAATATACCAAAACATTAACAATTTTTTCACAAGTGTCGATGTCAGTCGGGTTTATAATATATTTACAAGTTTGTCTTAAAAAAGCAGGAAAATGATCTTTATATCTAATAAGTACTTGAATTAAGTTATAAATACTATTCCAACGAATAGACAAATCTTTAGGAAAAGCACGATAATTGACACGTCTTTCCTTCAAATATTGCCGCCATTGCATTTTTAGTGGAGTGTTAGCCCAAATCAATTTAATTCCCCCCTTCACTACCTCCAATGTATTTCCTAATGCCGCTAATCCATCTTGTACATACAAATTTAGAATATGACATGCACAACGTTGATGAAAAAACCTACCCATCAATGTACAAGCACCACACAATTCACGCAATCTAGGTATAGCAGCAGTATTATTACTAGCATTATCAAAACCTACAGCAAACACCTTATCAAGCAAATTATACTCAATTAAAATACGCTCAATGAGAATATAAATATTATCAGCAGTATGACGATCATTGAATTCACGAAAAGCAAGAACACGTTTATGCATATTCCAATCATCATCAATATAATGTGCAGTAAGACCCAAATAATATAAATGATGATAAGTATCCTCCCATATATCGCTACAAATACTAACACGTCCATTAAAGTTTGCGATAAATGTTTGTAATTTTTCTTTTTCGAAGTTATATTGCCTTATAACTTCTTTTTTAATCATTTTGCGACTATAATTTCTAAATTGAGGATTTAAAGTACCTTGAGCACAATCTCTTAAAGCAAGACTTTCGGAAAAAATATAGGGTAAATTTTCTTCAACAATTAAATGAGACATACCAGTCAAATGTTTTTATCATCATAGGAGAAATTACCAAAGGGTTGAGAATTTGCAAACCTCGATATTTGCGTTTGCTTCCCCTTGCCCTTGTCTATTTTCGCATACTCCACAAAATGGGCGGACTTAAGATGCCTTGTGAGACTCCCGTATACGCCAGAAGTTCCCAAGCTATACTCTTTGTTGCAATGATTGCAACTTGCGTACCATTTTTCGGTATTTTTGTCTTTCCTTTTTGTAAAATTGTTTTCAATAATAGGAGATTTAGATTTCTTACCAGTTTGGGTTGAACCGCCCTCGTCCTCCAACTCTTGCTCATCATCCGGGGTGCCGTGAGTCCCGTCGCCCCCCGCGTCCTCCTCCGCATCGTCATCCTCGAGCTCCTCTTCATCAATGGTTGTCGTGAATTGTTGTTCTTGTGCAAAGCGTGGATCATTTTGGGACAATAGGTTTTGTAGATGCTCGTCGGACATTATCACATCATCTCTCCGTTGGTAATCCGTTTCAAAGTCATCTCGACTTTGAAAAGAAGACTCGGCCCGCGCTTTACCTTTGTCTTTGCGTGAAGTAGGACGAGTCGACGCAATCTCCCTCTTGCGGTTGCGTACCCACATCTACAGAATGTCTACCATGCTCCATCTTTAAAATTGAACAAATATTAAATGATATCAAATATTATATATGAGTACAATAGTAATAATAAAATGTGAATAAGAAAACTATAGCAAATTCGAACTAAAATATGAGTATATTTTAGTGTAACAATTTGTTTTCCTTGACAAAAAAAAATCGAACTACTTCTAATTAATACTTTAATGAGAAATGTAGCAATTAACTAATATGAGAAATGTAAAAATGAACTACTTTTTTTTTACTTTAATGAGCAATGTAGCAATTAACTAATATTAATATGAGAAATGTAACAATTAAGTAGTTTAACTAATATTAATATGACAAATGTAAAAATTAACTAGTTTTTTTTTACTTTAATGAGCAATGTAGCAATTAACTAATATTAATATGAAAAATGTAACAATTAAGTAGTTTAACTAATATTAATATGACAAATGTAAAAATTAACTAGTTTTTTTTTACTTTAATGAGCAATGTAGCAATTAACTAATATTAATATGACAAATGTAACAATTAAGTAGTTTAACTAATATTAATATGACAAATGTAAAAATTTACTACTTTTTTTATCTTAATGACAAATGTAGCAATTAACTAATATTAATATGACAAATGTAACAATTAACTACTTTAACTGGTTTTAAAAATGACAAATGTAAAAATTAACTACTTTTTTTTTACTTTAATGAGAAATGTAGCAATTAACTAATATTAATATGACAAATGTAACAATTAACTACTTTAACTAGTTTTTAAAATGACAAATGTAAAAATTAACTACTTTTTTTTTACTTTAATGAGAAATGTAGCAATTAACTAATATTAATATGACAAATGTAACAATTAACTACTTTAACTAATATTAATATGACAAATGTAAAAATTTACTACTTTTTTTATTTAATGAGAAATGTAGCAATTAAATAAGTAACTAGTTTAACTAATGTTAAATGATAAATGATATGTAACAAGTAACTATTTTTTTTTCTTTAAAGAGAAATGTAGAGAAATGTAACAATTAACTAATTTAATAGATAAATGAGAAGTCTAACAATTAACTACTTTTATAAAATGTATGAATGTACTTTATATAGTTTATATAACTTGTAAATGTATTATAAGTAATATATAATATAATTTTTATAGTATATAATATATAAGTATATTACTATAAGATGAGTAATACACTTATACTTAATACTTTAATATATATATATATATATATATATATAAGTATATATTAACTAAATGTAATATGTAAATATAAGTAAATAACAATAGTATGGATAAAAACTAAATATCAAATAAATATGAATGTGTATAAGTATATATAGTATATATAATGTGTAAATATATTATAAGTAATATGTAATATAATGTTTATAGTATATAATATATAAGTATATTACTATAAGATGAGTAATACACTTATACTTAATACTTTAATATATATATATATATATAAGTATATATTAACTAAATATAATATGTAAATATAAGTAAATAACAATAGTATGGATAATAACTAAATATCAAGTAAATATGAATGTGTATAACTGAGAAAGCACCAGAACTTCATGGGTTAAAACTATATTGTTTTATATTATATCAATAATTAAAAGTAAAAAAAAAATATGAATGTGTATAACTATATATAGTATATATAATGTGTAAAGAATTATAATATGAATGTGTATAAGTATATATTTATAAGTAGATAATTAATATATAAGTAGAATAGTAGATATAATAATTATATAAATTATATATATGTAGAAAAAATTTGGAGAAGATGATTGAATATAAGAGATTGAGAGAATAGAGAATTAGAGAGTATGAAGAGTTGTAGAAGAAGAGGTGTAAAAAATGTATAGAAAATAGGAGTATAAATAGGTTTTTTTTATACCCCACCCCCACCCCCCTAACCCCCCAGACCCCCCGGAACGCTATCCCACCGGGCCGGGTGGCCCGAACCGGGCACTAACCGGTTCACCGCGCCGGTCCGGGCCCGCACAGTAGCGGGCCGGTCCGGTTCCGGGCCGGGTGGCCCGGCCCGAGTCCATCCCTACTCCAAATTGTGTTAAGAGTTGGTTTGCAACTCCTTTTAAAAAAACACTTCTCAGCTTTTGGCTTTAAAAAAACACTTATTTTCCCAAACAATACAACTTTTATTTTTCTCGGCTTTCGCATCAAAAGTGCTTTTACTTTTTCTATTACACAAAAAACACTTATTTTACCAAACACTACCCACTTTTACTTTTCAAAATCACTTTTTTCTCAAACACTATCAACTTTCATTTAATCACTTCTCCACATTTCATTTAAAAAAACACTCTTTAAAAGCAGAAGCTATTGCAAACAGACCCTAAGTTAATTGAGGGACAATCTCAACCCACATTTTCAAGATAACCCACTTTAAACAGCTCATACCACCAGCTCCATCTCTATCTCCTTTTTATGCAAAATATACAACTTTAGCTATTTATTTAGTCTCAGTCAAAGATCCTTGAAAATGCTTTGCCAACTAAATCTCTGGGTCCCTTTCTTTTTATCTTTAACGGGCATTGAATCAAATATTCTGCATACATATACTTAAGGCAATGCCAACTAAGTTTCTCAACCATAGATCTAACAATTTGTTTTTTTCCATTAGTTACAAACATATCCACAAAACTTAAAAGATAACAGGCCCATTTTCCTATCCAAATTTAACTTTTTCTTGTATGTATTAGGCATGGATCGGTTCCTGGCCAGGACGGGCTCCGGGCTGGTCCAAGCTGGGCGTTTTGGGTGTGGGTAAAGGCCCGAAACGGGCCCGGGATTCCACCGAGGCGGGCCAAACTTGGACCAGTTTTTTCTTTTTTTGCTTTTCTAATTAATTCCACCCCCCCGACCCACCCCCAACTACCCAGCCCAACCCACCTACCACCAAAAAAATTTGAAAACCCCAAAAAAATGGGTCCGAACCGGGCCCGGCCGGGCCGGTTCCAAAGGAGGTGCAACCCGGACCCGCCCCCATAAACCCCCCAGTTCGGGCCTAGGCCCGGTACCGGTCCACCGAGCGGGCCGGTCAGACCGGCCCCGGGCCAACCATAGTATGTATAGTGCTCTAAAAGGATTGAACCACGCCAAATCATATAAACACATAAGTGTACAATTTAAACTTAAATTGATCATTTTTCTATATATGCTCGTAAAATTAATTATTCTCGTGTGTACAAGGCACTAAATCTCATCAAATCAAATTAAATTAAACGGTCATGAGAATGAGTTCATTAGAGTGTTTTATAAGTTCATGTTCACTTCAAGTCTTCAAGATTCATTTCCAAATTCCAATTTTATAAAGCACATTATGTCGAATGAATATATCCGACCCCCTTAACCCAACGTAAGTGGGGAGCCCTTGCGGCACTGGGGTAAATGATGATGATGATTATGTCGAATGAATCTGTTACTAAAATTGAAAATGGTAAATGATGATGATGATTATGTCGAATGAATCCGTTACTAAAATTGAAAATTTGTGAACAGTTAGAGTTTGGATATTGAAAAATTCATTTGTAATAAAAATGAAATTCAAATTATATCTTGAACTTAACTTGTGTTAGATACGTGTGTAACTTTTTATTGTTAACGAATCCAGTAATGAATCAAACTTACAAAAAGTCTGTTAACTAATATGTATTATGTTCTGTTAGCTTTCAGACCAAATAATGATGTCCCTGTTAAGTGTTAACTACATATTCAAAACATACCAAGCATGATATTTGAAAGATTGTTAATCCAATCCCTCGCATCAGTATGACACTATATCTGGGAAACAAACACACCTTAAACAGTTAAACCCCCTATCTCCACTTTTTTGTTCTTTTCACTTTCTCTTTTTCAGTCAAAGGGGCAGTACGTGGGCATCCTTGTTTTCAAACCTACAAGTGTAAAGAAAGCAATCATCCCACTTTTTGTGATCCTTTCCATTCACTATATGTATAGTCTCTCTCCATCTCATCTTTTCATGATTTGGCTTATTCTATTCATCAGCACAATAAACAAAATAAGTAGCTTTTGACCAATATTATTTGACCATAATGAGTATTACCAAACAACCCTCCCCAAATATCCGGCAGATTGAGGCATTTTAGCAAAATAACGGTTGCATAAGATACCCTTTATCTTCCCCATCCTCCATTCCAAGTTCCAACTATGTCCCATGACAAGTTTCTAATCAACATCTTTTGACAGAGAATAAAAGGGTCATAGAAAACAAAGACTGCATCTGTATGCATTGATTTGTACTCTCCTTCCCTAAAAGAGCCAAATAGTTTGAAGTACAATGGCTTACTGAGAAAAGCTTTCTACCGGGTAACTCAAAAACACAAATCCAGTGTGTGCAGCTATGGTGAAGAAAGAAATACAGCACATTAAATACAAATTTATGACTGTTAAGCAAAGAAAATGTAATAACAATGGCAATCAACCCATGGTATAGAGATAAAGAATCAAATGTACTTGTTGACTTTATACCTACAAAAGAAACTGAAAAACATACAAATACAATCTTTACAATTACATTGGGCAGGCAATCAAAGGCAGTATGTCAAGTTATCAATAACACAAACAAAACCGCCTTATTCTATCCTTTTTTCCATTTCACACTTGTGTAGATATGAAAATGGTTTCTGTGTAATTTAAACTGCAAAGCTTCAAAAGTTCAGCAGATTGTTGCTTCAACTCTGGATTGCAACCACTCTGAATCACAAGAAGGAGCTTTGCAGCTAGCCCTGCCTCAACTGCCACCGAAGAACACTCCTCCGGGGAAATCTTGCAAACTGCCAACAAGATCGACAAAGCCAACCGTGTACAGTTTTCCGGAACATTCATCACAAGTTTCACAATATTTCGAATGGTTCTACTACAATCCTTTAAAGCCAATGCACCTTCTTGACATGTTGAGAGAGACTCTATAACATGAAGGGCTAACTCCAAGCATTCTGGGTTTAAGTTGGGTAAGGCGTCTACTAATTGAGGGATAGCTCCAACCCGCACCATCAAGAGCCTTGATTCACCATATGATGATGAAATTGTCTTAAGTAACCGCAGACCGGACCAGACCAGTTCGGGCTGATTCTTGAACTTAACTAATCTTAATAACCCAACTAAAAGGCTCAAACTTGTTGCTATATTTGACTCAGGAGCTTTCCCTTCTATCAACATTCCAAGCAATTTTGCACAATTGATCTTTGTATTAATCGACCCCTCGTTCAAAGTGTCCACCAAGAGTGAAATCTTGCTAGGTTGTGCCAAACACACCTTCGAATCCGGGCTCAGATTCAACTGCACCAAAATTGCAATCGTCTCTGAAGCAACAACATGTGTAGTAAAGCCACCCAACATGGAAGTAATCAAAGTTAGTCCGCCGTTGTTGACCACAGTTCTTTTAGCTGAATCATTGGCAGTGACAGATTGCCTCAATTCCATTAAAGCCTGGACTTTAGCCTGACCCTTAACCTTCTTCTTCAATGTCTCTAGAAGCTCCAAGACTCTTCCTTCCACATCACCAGACCTCTTTTTTAGAGAGGAATACTTCTGGGAAAACCAGCTGTGAATCAGGTGGCGTAAGGTGCTGTTTGGGATGATTGAATCATCCCACAGGTCTTGCATTGTGGTGGGGCAAATGGGGCGGCCCAATGACAACCATTTCATAATGTTGGACCTCTCATACGTCTGACCAGTGCAAAGGGTCACCGGATCTTGCATTGGCTCTAAAGAAATCGGGCAAATGAAGACTGAAGGGACATCAATTGAGTTGAGTTCTTTGATCATTTTTTGCAGAGTAATGTTCTTCTCAGTAGTAGCAACCACCCCAACTCCTCCCCCACCCCCTCCCAAAATCCCATCTTTAACAGCAGTCTCCAGATCCAACACCTGCCCACCTACCTCACCCCTCCTACCCATAAACATAGAACAATTTTTGAACTTTTTTCCTACAGTTTCAGGCCTCAAGTAGTTTAAATATAGAAAGGAGAAAAACAGACTTGTTCAGCACACAATGGACGCATAACCCTTGCACAAAGCGTGTGGGCGAAAAAGTGGGGAATAAAGAGAGAAGAATGAAGAGCGTTTGGCACTCTTTTGCCTTCTGTGTCTTTCACTTTCCCTGCAATTGAGAAACACTATTACTACCATCTCCATCTCTGGGGACATTTTCCTTTTTCGTTTTTTAAGAGCTTTATCTGAGCTCTTTTCCCCTGGTCAAAAGAGACACAGTGCTCATTTTCGTCATCATTATCCGGAATAAAAAAGACTTCGCAATCAAGTGCTAATCTTCATCCCTAAAACCAAAGCCCAAGCAGTCTAATCACTACCCTATCATTCCACAAGGCCCAGGAAAGTGAGGGGCATCAACAAATCAACAGGAACCTACCAAATCGTGACGCTAACTTCAATAAAACTGTGGGTTTTCATATAAGAGAAAAAGAACAGATTTGAGAGAGATGACGAAACATACCCAAGCGTATGAAAGAATCAACTGGACCAAGAAAGGAAGAAAGAAGACTTTTGAGCTTTGCCTATCTATGTATGTGGGTGAGCCCCTATCCTCCCATTGCTGCAATGGGGGCGGGCAACGGGGCAAGTGCTTTGAAAACCCTACAAAATGCGGGGTTCTGTACTTCTACAATTACAATAAGAAACATGTGGGCGTAGCTCAACTGGTAGCGAGGGAGTGCCACAAAAGTTAGCTCTCTATCTATCAGGTTGTGATTATAGTCCAACTTACATCCTCCCATCGTGCTGTCCGGTCGATGTTGGGGGCCCTCAGGGATGGGGTGTCATCCTTTTTTTATAATTACAATAAGAAATACTCGTAAAATATTTCCTAATGCAGACACTAATTTGACCACAACACGTGTAGTCCAAACTCCTATGGGTCCGTTTGGTTGGGGAGATCTCACATGAAGGCCGGAATGTGATGCATAGGCATGGTAATGGGTCGAGGCGGACCTGCCCCGTGACCGCCCGCCCTGCCCCGTGACCTGCACGGGTCCAAACTTGTTAACCCATGACCCGTCCCATGCAGGGCGGGTCCGCCCTGCCCGGCCCCGCCGTAACCTAATTAGCTAGTATGTAATTTTATTTGTGAAAAATTGTTACCAATTGAATCTACATAAAGTTTATCTCTAAATAATAATTAAAAATTAATATATTAAATCAAATTCATGATATCCTCAAAATTTTAAATTTTAAGGAAAAATTACTCAGACTTGAATAGTTAATCTATTTAATTATACTAATAATTGAACATATGTATTAAAATGCTATATATAAAGAAGACATTGATAATCCGTCGTTCATCTCATTCTAATATATGTATTAATATATTATAAGATCAAATAATTTATGATTTATTGTATACACACATGTGTATGTTGAAGTATATTTGTAGTGTAATTGAAGAAAAAATATGTATGCTTATGTATTGAGTGAGTCGGGTCGGGGCGGCGCGGGTCAATACTAATACCCGGACCCACCCCATTGTATAGGCGGGGCAGGGCGGACCCGCCCCATTTGGAAGACGGGGCGGGCCGGACCTGCCCCTAATGTCTCGGGCCAGGGCTGGTCACTGCGGGTCGGTTTTTTTTTACATCCCTAGACTGATGCACGAAATGTTAGATACCCTTGTTTGGTTCACGGGTTTAAAAAAAATCGGGAAAGTTACATTCCCGGGAATGTAATATGGATGAGAATCTTAATCTCGTCCATGCCTTAGGTTATCTCACATTCCCGGGGTGATCTAATTTTCTTCCGAAAATACTCTCAATTAATGATCTCTTTTCATTTAATTTCTTTGCATATTCAATTGTTATCAAATTTGATTTTTTGTGACTTTATAAAACTTTTAATGCAATCTCTAAATATGTAAATTTTATTTACTAAAAATAATCTTATTGTTGACAGAGATCGGTTAGTTTTATTTCATGGTCTGTCGAACATCGTAAATTGTGTAACAATCTTTTAGGTGGGACGGACGGAGTATTGATTATATTCGAATGTCTGTTCTCGTTATTTGCATAATTTTTTTCCTTATCATTTAAATTTTTTAAGGTATTTATAAGAGTTATAGATTATTTAAGTTTTGATGAGTGGATTTCAAAATTTAATAGCAAAGTTGGTCATTTTTTTTCTTTATTTTGAAAACAACTTTTACGATTGACTTGATCATTTTTAAATATTAATTTTTTTTAGATGATAATAAATATAATCTTATTACTATTTGAACAAAGTTTTTTTTTCATTTTTGTATTGGATCTACAACTTTTTACAATTAAACATATTTTACTTAAAAATAATTCAATTAGGTTTGATTTTATTTAATATTAAGATATTCATTTTTTCTTTAATTTTAATCACTTTAGATGTATGCTGTAATAGATTTATTGTGTTAAGAGAAAATATTTAAAGGGCATAAAAGTAATTCATCAATTTAACATACCCAGCAATCTGACATTTCCTTGATGTTAAGCAAACACAAGTGGGAATAAATTGAATACATTCCCATCAATCTAACATACCTAGCAATCTGACATTCCTTGAACCAAACATACCTATGTGTATTCTTTTCGAACCACCTTTTCCGTTTTTTTTTAACGAAACCACCTTTTCCGTTTTCTAAATTATTAATAGAAGTTTTTCTTAATTACAAATAAAAAATTATAGATAAAAATGTGATTATAAATTATAAGTTTCTAGTCATTATGATATACGGAGTACTATGTAACATTTAAATTTTATTATAGTCACTAAGTTACTAGGACAACATTTTTTGCCACTACGTTATTTTAATTTTTTTTTACCAAACGTTATTTTAATTATATATTTGAATTATTTCTTATTAATACGGATCTTACAAACCAGTTTTGTTCATTCTTGGGAAGGGAATGTTAACCCCGCCCTAATTGTTTGGTATGTGGTAAGACAATTCCTTATCACTAGATTTTTCACCCGTGCTTCGCACGGGATGCATTTAGCAAAAAATTAAATTCTTGAAAATATATAGAAATGTTATGATAAAGAGATCAATGTATATATTATTTCTATTAAAAACAAATGAAGATAAAAACAATTCCAAATTACTCTGATTTTCGTGTAGTACTATATACTATGTTGTAAACAACATTTAAAGTCTTATAATTGATAACGCTTATATAAACTGTAAAGATTTATGTTCATACCATTTGGTTGCGACAATTTATGTATAGGCAATCATTACAAATACCATATATTTCCCTTCATGCGAAATTCGGTAAAATTTGTGTGGTTCTGAATTATTGTTTAACATCTACCAAATAAATCCACTTTTTAAATAAATAATCATATCACCTCCTAATGTCTCAATGTTAGCAGGAGGGATGTAGTAACTTTAAATAAATACTCCCTCCGTCCCCCAATTAAGTTCCTGGTTTGACTTCACACATATTAAGAAAATGAATTTGACTTTACTGTGCAGTGCACTGTTTTGCACTGTTTAAACACTATTTGACACTGTTTGGGCACTGTTTTTATGTAGTTTATTTGCCAAATAAGGAAAGTATTGAAGTGTGAACTTAATTTAGGGACTGCCTAAAAAGAAAAGTAAGAACTTAATTGGGGGACGGAGGGAGTACGTATTAACAAATAAAGCAATAGCGGATGACCAACTCACCAACCATCATAGTCACATTAAATAGATTTGAACACATATGAAACTCTTAGGATGTTTTTAATTAGATTGAAATTTTCTAGTCTGATCTAGTCTGATTTGATTTGATCTGATCTGATCTGGTCTAGTATGATAAACGTTGGGCTTTGTGTATTTTAAACCTATCAAGGTTTGGTCTGATATGATACTGAAATAAATCCAAATAAAAACATTCTTACTAAACAAAAATATCACATACTAAGCAGAAATATATAACAATGTGTCATTATTATATAAATAAATCAAATCACACCCCTTAAGGATGTGTTTACTTGGACTGTAATTTGATCTTCTGGTCTGGTATGATCTAGTCTGGTCTAATCTAGTCTGGTCTAATCTGGTCTGGTCTGGTTTCTTTGTATTTTTATAACTATCCAATTCTGGCCTGGCCTGGTCTAGTCTGATCTGGGACAAATTACAGTCCAAGTAAAAACATCCTAAATGTTCATATGAATGAGGAGTACGGACCCATAATTATGTACTTGAGATGTTTTTCATGGATTTATTATCATAAACCAAAACCATAATTATGTACTTGGGATGTTTTTCATGGATTTATTATCATAAACCAAAACCATAATTATAAACGCATTTGTTACTATATTGTTATTGGCAGTACTATTATTATCATTTGTTACTATATTGTTATTAGCAGTACTATTGTTATCGTTTTTTTCACACACACATATGCACTTGGTCAAAAACACACGTGTAAGTATATTTAGTAATTAAACACAGTTCAATTTAACATGTCCATATAGGCTAATGGAGTGATGAGTCATGAGATCACTTATATATCCATATATACGAATTCAAATATTCAACATAAAAGTTATCATTGTTTTAATGATTAATAAATGCCAATCATATATAAATCTAAAAAATGCCAATCATAACAATAGTTTCTCACAATCAAAATCTGCTATACAAAGTGCGGTCCAAAAGTTTGATGAACCGAGAACTTCTCCCTTAAGAAGTTGATCACTATGTTTTTACTCTCTTGAAAGAAACCAATCCAATAAGCAACAGTGATAAGTACAAAGCTTCTACATCTCCTCTCCTTGGTGTATTTCTCAAGGCTGACTTTTATCCTTTTGAACCTGAGCACTATATTCATCATCATCATCATCATCATCTCCGATTGTTTTTTCCCCAATAATGCACCTCCAAGGCATGGGGCAAGTAAACTGGCTACACAAACGTTGTTCCTGGTAATGTCATATTTAGCTTAGAACTGAAAATAGTGCAGTGAGTTTCCTAAAAAATGTCTGTCATTTCCTCAGACACATCCTTAACCTCACTAAGCACAAACTTCTTGAGTTTGATGGGATCATGCATCTCACTTTTATCAACTGCAATAAATCCATTGATGTTGTAAAAGGAAACTGCAAGTACACTATGGGAATAATAGATGTATTGAGCAATTAGAATGAGTTTGCTTACAGTGGGCAATGGATTGATAATAAGTGCAGAACCAATACAGAGCATTATGATCACAAGGAAGAAAGCCAAAGCGCACACCACTTGTGAAAAAAACATAGAACTTTGAATCATACCCATGCGCATACTCAACAAATCTTCTAATTGCTTATCTCCTCGAATCAACAAATCCTCTAATTGAGCTTATCTCCTCAAATCATTCTGGAGTCTGAATGGATATAACTAACTTTGGCCCCTGAAGATGTTAGGGAAAGCTTAAAAAAATTGTTAGGGAAAGTTACTTTCATGTGTTCAGTCTGATTTTCAGAAAACAAAGACACCCAAAGCAAGCTTCAATGATTGATTAGAACACAAGATCATAGAAAATTTTAAATCCTTAATAGTTAATCTACTACTTTGAATAGTAAAATTAAAAATAAAATAAAATACTACAAAACCACAAAATTAAATACAAAATCGATTAGTTTTTACACATCAACTTATGGATTGAAGAATACGATTTGAAATGGATGAATATATGCAAAATAAAAGCAAAAATCTTACCAAAGATTTCATGTCTTAATAGGATTTCATGTCTTAAGCAATAGCAAACCATTAGTAGAACTGCTGGATGGAACACATTTTTTCAATGGCATCACAAAAAAGGGAGATGAGATTCTTGCAGGGTTATGAAGAGCGAAAAAGTGTGAATTTTTTGGTGAAATGCACTGCTATCTGGAACTTAAAAAAGGAAATGAGTACATACCAAAATTGAATGTTAAAGGCTTAAAATTGGGCTAATGCATGCCTAGACTGATAAACTACTCATACCAAAAGGATTATCAGTGAGGGCTAATTCAGTTTTAACAAATAAAAGGAATTAAAAGTCTGTTCCTGGATTTAAGTGAATAAAATAACAACTTTTGGATGAAATTACAAACTCATTTTAAGTCCAAAAATTCAAACAGCTTAAATAAAGAAAATGCAGAATTTGTACTAACCATGAGATTGTCTTGTGTTTCAAAAGTAGGTTCTTTAAAAATTATTTCACTTAGACTACTAACCAAGTTAAGAATCTTATTCATAAAAACATTAGCACATATATGTACTTAATGCTATCCTTTTGCTTTAAACATGTGAATGAAAATAACTAATTTTATTCAAACAACTTAAATAAAGAACATGCAGAACTGGGTACTAACCATGAGATTGTCTTGTGTGTTAGGTGCTTTAGTAACTATTCACTTAGACTACTAACCATGTTAAGAATCATATTCATAAAAACATTAGCATAAAAAAATCCCAGAGCAATCTAATTAGTAAAAGATGAATAAGACTTCATTCATAAATATAGAATTCTATATTCGTATAGGAAAATATAGAATCCTATATTCGTATGACTATGCTTGTGACTATAGGTGGGAAAAAGGTATCCATAAATTAAAGTATTGCTATTATTTATAAGGGGTTCTTCAATAATACTTTTAAAATGCGGGAAACAAAATGCAGTGGTTTAAAGCAATTAAATTAAACTCATGCCTGTATAAATATATTTAATTAGAGGTCTTTATTCCATATTCTAGCAATTAAATTGTGACAAAGGGCTATATTAAAAGATAAAATATACGGAGTAAGTCATATAAGCAATTATGATAAATAAGGTTAATTGGCCTTTGCACATCAATGATGAAATTAACTATATTGTTGATAACTTAATGATTATTATTGTACATGATTCTTATTCTTATATGTGTGTGTATATGGAGAATAGTTTGGAAAAATTACTTCCATTATGCAAATTAAAAGTATAAAAGTATAACAATTCACAAATCTAGCAACTCTATATGTAAATTTTTCTCTCTAAATGACAAAATCAACAATCATTTTCATCGATGAAGATTGACCTGTATTATTATGATAGCTATGTCTATAGGTACATATCTATGGCTTCTTTGCCTGTGTATGAGAACTTCTTTTAATTCATCTTCTATACATGACTATTTTTGCAATAAAATCAATAAGAAAAAAAATATTAATGAATAAAAAATACACACAGTACCTCATCCCTGAGTAATGAAGAAGTCTTTCGACAATGAACACGCCGATTCCTATGCAATTCCGGCATCTGCTTACCTCATCCCTGAGTAATGAAGAAGTCTTTCGACAATGAACACGCCGAATCCTCTGCAATTCCGGCATCTGCTGATCGATTGTTCTGGGAGAGAGATGAAGCCATCCACTGATGCCTCTTCAATTTCGGCATCTACGGCTGACCATTTGAGAAGAAGAAAAGTAATTGAAATTGAGAATAATGAAAATTATAATAACAAATGAAAATTGTAAACGGAGAGATGATCTAAATGTCTGTCATTTACTTGCATCACTCATTCACTTGTCATCACCATCTAAGCCGAATCCATTAGTGCTTCCACCGCTTGCATCTTGTCGTTTCTCCATGGCAAATTCAAAAGCAGAGCAAATTGTCCTGCTGAATTTGGGTGTGCTCGAGAAGGCAAACATGGTTTTCTTTGAGGCCGCAGTAAAAGAATTCTCTGAATTAAGAATCTAGAATTTAGGGATTTAATAAAGCAACGGGTAGTGTTGACTGTTGAGTGAGAGCTTGAGAGGAACGTGCTTTACTTACAGGGCTCGTCCTCAACATCCGAGCCAAATAGATTAGTGCTTCCACGGCCTGCGGCTTCTCGTTTCTTCTTGGTTTTGCGAGGGAGAGATGTGAGAAACGATATCAAACGATTTATTTCTGAGAGGGAGATAGAGGTGAGAACCTGAGGAGCCTGAGCCTTTTGGTTCGTTGAGGGGGGGATGAGAAGCTGAGGAGCGAATGTCGCGACCGTATGAAAATAAGTGAGATGCTTGAGCGGGAAAATGGGCTCCAAAAAAGTAATGCAATTACTTTTATAATCTAGTCTGGTCTAATCTGGTCTGGTCTGGTTTCTTTGTATTTTTATAACTATCCAATTCTGGCCTGGCCTGGTCTAGTCTGATCTGGGACAAATTACAGTCCAAGTAAAAACATCCTAAATGTTCATATGAATGAGGAGTACGGACCCATAATTATGTACTTGAGATGTTTTTCATGGATTTATTATCATAAACCAAAACCATAATTATGTACTTGGGATGTTTTTCATGGATTTATTATCATAAACCAAAACCATAATTATAAACGCATTTGTTACTATATTGTTATTGGCAGTACTATTATTATCATTTGTTACTATATTGTTATTAGCAGTACTATTGTTATCGTTTTTTTCACACACACATATGCACTTGGTCAAAAACACACGTGTAAGTATATTTAGTAATTAAACACAGTTCAATTTAACATGTCCATATAGGCTAATGGAGTGATGAGTCATGAGATCACTTATATATCCATATATACGAATTCAAATATTCAACATAAAAGTTATCATTGTTTTAATGATTAATAAATGCCAATCATATATAAATCTAAAAAATGCCAATCATAACAATAGTTTCTCACAATCAAAATCTGCTATACAAAGTGCGGTCCAAAAGTTTGATGAACCGAGAACTTCTCCCTTAAGAAGTTGATCACTATGTTTTTACTCTCTTGAAAGAAACCAATCCAATAAGCAACAGTGATAAGTACAAAGCTTCTACATCTCCTCTCCTTGGTGTATTTCTCAAGGCTGACTTTTATCCTTTTGAACCTGAGCACTATATTCATCATCATCATCATCATCATCTCCGATTGTTTTTTCCCCAATAATGCACCTCCAAGGCATGGGGCAAGTAAACTGGCTACACAAACGTTGTTCCTGGTAATGTCATATTTAGCTTAGAACTGAAAATAGTGCAGTGAGTTTCCTAAAAAATGTCTGTCATTTCCTCAGACACATCCTTAACCTCACTAAGCACAAACTTCTTGAGTTTGATGGGATCATGCATCTCACTTTTATCAACTGCAATAAATCCATTGATGTTGTAAAAGGAAACTGCAAGTACACTATGGGAATAATAGATGTATTGAGCAATTAGAATGAGTTTGCTTACAGTGGGCAATGGATTGATAATAAGTGCAGAACCAATACAGAGCATTATGATCACAAGGAAGAAAGCCAAAGCGCACACCACTTGTGAAAAAAACATAGAACTTTGAATCATACCCATGCGCATACTCAACAAATCTTCTAATTGCTTATCTCCTCGAATCAACAAATCCTCTAATTGAGCTTATCTCCTCAAATCATTCTGGAGTCTGAATGGATATAACTAACTTTGGCCCCTGAAGATGTTAGGGAAAGCTTAAAAAAATTGTTAGGGAAAGTTACTTTCATGTGTTCAGTCTGATTTTCAGAAAACAAAGACACCCAAAGCAAGCTTCAATGATTGATTAGAACACAAGATCATAGAAAATTTTAAATCCTTAATAGTTAATCTACTACTTTGAATAGTAAAATTAAAAATAAAATAAAATACTACAAAACCACAAAATTAAATACAAAATCGATTAGTTTTTACACATCAACTTATGGATTGAAGAATACGATTTGAAATGGATGAATATATGCAAAATAAAAGCAAAAATCTTACCAAAGATTTCATGTCTTAATAGGATTTCATGTCTTAAGCAATAGCAAACCATTAGTAGAACTGCTGGATGGAACACATTTTTTCAATGGCATCACAAAAAAGGGAGATGAGATTCTTGCAGGGTTATGAAGAGCGAAAAAGTGTGAATTTTTTGGTGAAATGCACTGCTATCTGGAACTTAAAAAAGGAAATGAGTACATACCAAAATTGAATGTTAAAGGCTTAAAATTGGGCTAATGCATGCCTAGACTGATAAACTACTCATACCAAAAGGATTATCAGTGAGGGCTAATTCAGTTTTAACAAATAAAAGGAATTAAAAGTCTGTTCCTGGATTTAAGTGAATAAAATAACAACTTTTGGATGAAATTACAAACTCATTTTAAGTCCAAAAATTCAAACAGCTTAAATAAAGAAAATGCAGAATTTGTACTAACCATGAGATTGTCTTGTGTTTCAAAAGTAGGTTCTTTAAAAATTATTTCACTTAGACTACTAACCAAGTTAAGAATCTTATTCATAAAAACATTAGCACATATATGTACTTAATGCTATCCTTTTGCTTTAAACATGTGAATGAAAATAACTAATTTTATTCAAACAACTTAAATAAAGAACATGCAGAACTGGGTACTAACCATGAGATTGTCTTGTGTGTTAGGTGCTTTAGTAACTATTCACTTAGACTACTAACCATGTTAAGAATCATATTCATAAAAACATTAGCATAAAAAAATCCCAGAGCAATCTAATTAGTAAAAGATGAATAAGACTTCATTCATAAATATAGAATTCTATATTCGTATAGGAAAATATAGAATCCTATATTCGTATGACTATGCTTGTGACTATAGGTGGGAAAAAGGTATCCATAAATTAAAGTATTGCTATTATTTATAAGGGGTTCTTCAATAATACTTTTAAAATGCGGGAAACAAAATGCAGTGGTTTAAAGCAATTAAATTAAACTCATGCCTGTATAAATATATTTAATTAGAGGTCTTTATTCCATATTCTAGCAATTAAATTGTGACAAAGGGCTATATTAAAAGATAAAATATACGGAGTAAGTCATATAAGCAATTATGATAAATAAGGTTAATTGGCCTTTGCACATCAATGATGAAATTAACTATATTGTTGATAACTTAATGATTATTATTGTACATGATTCTTATTCTTATATGTGTGTGTATATGGAGAATAGTTTGGAAAAATTACTTCCATTATGCAAATTAAAAGTATAAAAGTATAACAATTCACAAATCTAGCAACTCTATATGTAAATTTTTCTCTCTAAATGACAAAATCAACAATCATTTTCATCGATGAAGATTGACCTGTATTATTATGATAGCTATGTCTATAGGTACATATCTATGGCTTCTTTGCCTGTGTATGAGAACTTCTTTTAATTCATCTTCTATACATGACTATTTTTGCAATAAAATCAATAAGAAAAAAAATATTAATGAATAAAAAATACACACAGTACCTCATCCCTGAGTAATGAAGAAGTCTTTCGACAATGAACACGCCGATTCCTATGCAATTCCGGCATCTGCTTACCTCATCCCTGAGTAATGAAGAAGTCTTTCGACAATGAACACGCCGAATCCTCTGCAATTCCGGCATCTGCTGATCGATTGTTCTGGGAGAGAGATGAAGCCATCCACTGATGCCTCTTCAATTTCGGCATCTACGGCTGACCATTTGAGAAGAAGAAAAGTAATTGAAATTGAGAATAATGAAAATTATAATAACAAATGAAAATTGTAAACGGAGAGATGATCTAAATGTCTGTCATTTACTTGCATCACTCATTCACTTGTCATCACCATCTAAGCCGAATCCATTAGTGCTTCCACCGCTTGCATCTTGTCGTTTCTCCATGGCAAATTCAAAAGCAGAGCAAATTGTCCTGCTGAATTTGGGTGTGCTCGAGAAGGCAAACATGGTTTTCTTTGAGGCCGCAGTAAAAGAATTCTCTGAATTAAGAATCTAGAATTTAGGGATTTAATAAAGCAACGGGTAGTGTTGACTGTTGAGTGAGAGCTTGAGAGGAACGTGCTTTACTTACAGGGCTCGTCCTCAACATCCGAGCCAAATAGATTAGTGCTTCCACGGCCTGCGGCTTCTCGTTTCTTCTTGGTTTTGCGAGGGAGAGATGTGAGAAACGATATCAAACGATTTATTTCTGAGAGGGAGATAGAGGTGAGAACCTGAGGAGCCTGAGCCTTTTGGTTCGTTGAGGGGGGGATGAGAAGCTGAGGAGCGAATGTCGCGACCGTATGAAAATAAGTGAGATGCTTGAGCGGGAAAATGGGCTCCAAAAAAGTAATGCAATTATGTAGAGTGATTTGATTTTTTATTTTTTTCATTTTGAATCCAGTTTTTTAAAAAATATGGACTTTTTTCTTAAGATATTTCATATGGGACTCCATATTATACATGATATTGTTGTAAAATAAAATACTCTAATTGAAGGGGGCAAACTTGGTTAACCAAGAATCCGTTAACCGGATTATTATAAGTCGCAAATGGAACGGCGGTCGTCTCCCTAGTTATCTAGGGTTTTGTTGATTCCAGCGTTGATCGATTCGTTCAACGTCTGGTGATGATTATTTGTGGTGTTGGAAGAGCAGGCATGAGTATTCTCAGTTGGAATTGCAGAGGGCTGGATAATACAACAACAACAACCAAGAGAGGTCGGGTGACGCTACGGCCTATAAGATGGTGGAGAGAGAGGCCTTCCAAGAGGCCATCGACCCCACTGCGGACCTTCACAACAAGCTCAATGTCAACGCTCAGGACGCCCGCATCGGGCTCGAGAACAAACACTCATTTGACTGTGCTTCGGCTCAACAGACTACTCCCCCTGTTGACCCGCAGCTCCAGGCTACGCTATCGGTCATCATCGTCAGCTTGGCTCAAAATCCCACCGTCCTAAGCACTCTCATACCAAGCACAGGGGAGAACACGACACCGCCACCTCCTTCATCTCCTCCTGTTGTCACCTTCATCGGCAATGACAAGAACGCCTCCCAAGACACGACCTCCCACACCGCCTCTCCTCCTCGAGTTGTGCTGACCCCCGACACGTGGTAAGCTTTCAACCTTCAACAGGCTAGGCAACACGAGCCGTCAGTCCATTTCGGGGAGAATGGCGGGACGGCTAGGTGAACATGAGCCTGGCTCACCCAGAGAGAGCTTGGGGTCAGTATCCCGGACAACGGATCGACCCTGCATGGTCATAAAATTGAGATCATTTTTTTGTTTTAAATATTAGGCATCTTTCTTTTTATTTTCTAGTGCATAGTTTGACCTCTTTATATTTCGATTATTACCTACCACTTGATGAGAGATTTTTTTATAGATTAAGTTAATTTAGTTGGCCCTCTAGGTAAAAATTACCTACTAAAAGTCTAAAACATGCAACCTTTTTTCGTTCAATAACACTTACGGTGTGTTTTAAATCAATCTAATGAAAAATAAATTGATCGCGACCAATCACGTTATGCAGCCAGTCTGTTGTCGCCGCCAGGCCATTATCTTCATTAAAGTCAGAATGTCATAAAACTATATATTCTAAACTCTTTTCTCAATGAAAGAGTTAGAAAGGATAATTTGCTCAATTCTAAATCCTAAAAAGGCTCTAATATCTTCAAACCAAATGACCACACTCATTATTAAATGAGTAAATTACAAAAATGTGTAGTTATTAGTTTTGAAATAAAAGTACGCTACGGTTGAAATCTAATGGATAAAAATAAGAATTGAGCAATTTTTGTTTAGATAAAGATGGTTAAAAAGACGAAGTTGGTTTGGATGCAACTGAGAGCTATAAAAATGGCTCTTTCAATCGGAAAACATAGACTGAGTGCATGTTTAGATATTTAGTTAAAGCATAAGACATACTCAATAAATAAGAATATGCATTATCAACAATTGATATAACCGACTAAATAAGTGACTTCCGTTTGATATAATAACTCATACGCATGTCAGTGTGCGCACACACATGTATATAATAAAAAACTAAAACAAAATCATTTTATCTTGTGCACGATACGGGTAAAGATACTACTTTAGTATAATGCCTTTGCAAAAACGGGAGTGCTATAACCTGACCCAAGGGCGGAGCTGGGGGGAAAACCTAGGCCCTGACCCATCCCAAGTTTTGAAATTGCTTTAATTTTCAGTGCAAAAAATTTTGTGTAAATTTTTTCTAAAAATTTTCTTTGTACCGACTCATTTCGGGCCAGTCCCTGACTCCGCCCCTGACCTAACCGGTCAAAAATGCTTTGTAATAAAATATCCATCATTTGTGTTGTAAGTTTTTTTTATCCCGGAGCAAACCACCCACGGCCGGTGGAGGAAGTGCCGGGGAACACTTCCTTAATTTATTAAAAAGAAAGAGGATTAAAGTTACAACGGAAAGTTGCAAAAAAAAAAGACAAAAGATATAGGAAAAGCCCTAACAATTTGTAAGTTGTAACTATATTAGGTGGTGTTTGGAATTGGTTATGCTTTTGCTTCTTTTTTAGAAGAAGTATAATCAGAATCAATTTTTCAGAAGCTGGTCTCCCCCGTCTTCTAAAAAACTGTTTCTATGATCATTTTGGTAAACTCAGAAGTACTTTTGCACTTTCATCCAACACTCCAATATATGTTTATGCTCTTTGAAGGAACAGAAGCAATTTTAAGAAGGAGATATATAAACCTTAAACCTATTTGTAGTATTTTGTTTGAACCTTTAATATTCCGTGGCCTCGGCGGGTGTCCGTCCATGCTTTGGGCCGGCCGTCAATATAAATTCAAACACAAACAGAATGAGAGAGCGGTACATGTCTTTTTCATTTACTAGTTTGGATACTGGCGGTTAAGGCCAAACCGCCGTTTTTTAACAAAAGGAAACGCTAGAATTTCTAGCGGGTTGGCTTCAAAACGCCAAAAAACAAACGGGGGCTATTATATACGCCGAAACCGCGTTGCCTGAGTTTTAATGACCACTCAACTCTAATTAAGTTAAACAACTTTTGGTAAATTCTTGACCAATTAGGCCCCTTAAATCAATGTTCGGCCCCTCGCCCGCTGTTTAACTTAGCACCCGTTTTTTTTGGGGGAAAATATATAAAAATTTCTCAAAGAGACATAAAACAAAAGCAAAAAAGAGACTACACAAAAGAAACAACCAAGACCGACCCAAAGTATAATAAGAAATTATTAAATTCCTCCCTATAGTCCTTAAGAGCTCAATCAAATCTTCCGAGATTTGATACGTGATTGGGATTTAATTCTCATGAGATGCTATCGCCGATGTCTTTTCTTGTAGAGTTTCATTTGAGTGTTCAAATTCTGTGTTGGCAAGCAGTTTTCTTGCATGACCAGCCGAGCATTGTAACAAATAACTTGATTTGTGTCGGAGTTTCAAAGATCCTCATGTAAACTTAACACATGTTTATGAATCACTATATATACATCTGAGTTGACTTATAAGCGTGATCACCTGCTATATACTCCCTCCGTCCCCCTAAGTTTGGGACGGAGGGGTGTGGTGTGGTTTTTAAGAAAAAGTGGAATTGTGTGGTTGGTATTGAATTGATAAAGTGTAAATAAAGTAAGAATGAATTCTAACCACTCAAATGTTACCAAATATGATATGGGACAAACTTAGTGGGACGGACGAAAAAGGTAAAACGAGACAAACTTAAGGGGACAGAGGGAGTAATAATTTTTCCATAACCGATCATTAGGGAGTCCAAGAGGTGTGTGAGGTGTTTGGATCTAGTTTTAAAAATGGTTCTTCTCTTTCAAGGAACAGAAACAAATATTGAAATGTTTGAGTGAAAATGCAGAAATACTTCTAATTACTCCTAATTGTTCTTATTAGCAGTTTTTTTGGAACTAGGGGACCAGGCGACCAGTTTATGAAAAATTGATTGTGATTCTGCTTCTGCTTTTAAAAATAAAACAAAGCATAATCAATTTTAAACATCCTTCAAACATACTACGTATATGACTGCATCTAGTAGTACATTGAGATCGTTGTCATTTATTTTTAGTACTTGAGATCTGAGAATATATATGACTGCATCTGCATCTAGTAGTTTTCGCTATTTTTCAATCATGGAGAAGTAATAATACAACTAAACATGAATACATTTTAGTTGTATTCAATTCTTATGTAATACTGTATGAACACCGGAATACTAAACCAGCCGAACATTTCTTCGAGAACGTTTCAAATTATGAAAAATCAAAGAGAACAAAATGATCTGATAAAATGTCAACGTAACAAGTTGGGCAGCATTTGGCTTTTCCTCAAGTCTCTGGCCGACAACGTGCTCCATCATCCTTTAAAAATAAAATTAACTTTGTTCTTATCTTTAATTACGGACTCATCTCCATCTAGATTTCGATTGTCCGACTTGCTATATAGACTCGATCACCTACCTAAAACTCTAAAATCATTTTCTCAATTCTCAATCGTTATCAACATTCACGATTTATTCATTTGATTAGCCTAATTCATCTGGTTTCTTACAATCGATTACTATGAAAGGAAAGGGCAGCCAGAACAGATTCATGCGGATTCTCGCGCTGCCGATGAGGTGTTTGACGGGGACGAGAGATTGCTATGTGAGCGGCATGACCAATTTCGCCGTCGCGAACCATCCGAAGACGAAGAGGGTTCCGAGGAGCTACAGTTCCAGCTCGTACGGATCCACGGACAGCGAAGATTTCAGGGAGCTTCTCAAGGCGGCCTCCACGCGCGGCATGGAGAGTAGGATAGAGCTGGAGAGGCTGATGCAACAGTACATGAGACAGCAGTCCGCGGCGGCCGCCGCCGCGATGAGGCTGTCTCGGAAGGTGCCGAGGAGCAGCAGTGTGGCGATGGGGAGGATCGACGAGGAGAGCGGTACGGGGGAGGAAGACGAGTCGGTGAAGTATCCGAGGAGCAAAAGCTACGCCGTCGTCCCCAACAAGGGGAGCTCGATGATCGGATTTTGAATTCAATTTTTTCTCAGATTGATTTTTTGTATGTAATGGCGATATATTTGTTGCAGTTCGAATATTTGGTGTGATTTCGGGTCGGGTTGAGCTTGATTATGTGCATTGGTGAGATCGATATGGCGCGTGAATGTGCCGGACCGGTTCAGCCCCTGTTCAGGTTTAATTGATCCGCTCTCATTTCTGGATTTCATAAATGGATTATTCAATTCGAATCATGATTTTGGCTTTCCTTCAAATTTTGCTTGCTTTTAGTGTGTCTTCCTGACTTGCCCTGGCAGCCTAGAATTGAACTGGTTCCACCCATGGCGGATGGAGAGGAAGAGAAGAATTCTTGTTAGGCTATTAGACCATTTTTTTTGAAGGGATGGAGGATTAGTCCAAAAAGTTAAAGGTGTTGAACTCCAAAATTAGATTTCTATTTTTTTTGAATGGTCAAACTTATTAGTTAACTTTTTAACCAAATAACTAAGTTTTCAAATAAGTAAGTTTTCATTTCACGTATTTTTCAGTTACTTTTTAATTACTTTTTCATACAATTTTTTCTTTACTTTATTAATAAAATATATTTTAAATGCTTTTTTTATAAATAAGCAAAATCAATCGATATAACTATTTGAATGAATGAAAAAGAGGGGATCCCATGCATTGCATACTTTAAAATTGAGCGGGTGACTTCATGGTGTCATCGAGCAGATGTCACCACTCACGCAAGGACATTTAAAAAAAATATTTTGTTAGATCTAATGGCTGTGAATTGTGACCACTTGACACTGTTTGAACTGGGAAAAAAATGACCCAAGAGTTGAAATTGAAATCCAACAATTGATATAATTTATTTTCTTTTTATATTATATTTAATGGAAAAATAAATAATATATCCCGAACTTTGAAGGAGTGTGAGATAAACACCGCAAACTTTCATATGTAATTTAAATAACTCAAACTTTATATAAAAAATTATTGTAACACCATGATCATTTTTTTAAAATAGAAATCATAATTTAAAATAGCAAATTAAAAATATTATATAGAGTGGGAGTAGTATTTTTATTTTACAACAAAAGTTTAGAATGTTAATTGTATCTTCATGAATGCTAAAATATTTTAAAGTATAAAACTAACACCAAAAATTAACATTTTTGAAAGAAATAAGACATGACCATGGTGCTAAAATAACTTTGTATAAAAAGTTTGAGGTATTTAAATTACATATGCAAGTTTGATGTGTTTACCTCACACCATTCTCAAAGTTTGGGGTATTTTAATTATTTTCCCTATATTTAATTAATATTTTGCACATATATAAATTCTATATCAAATACTTCATATATTTTTTACATCAAAATGTGTATTTTCTTATTCAATATTTATTCAAGGAAAGAATTAAAAGGAAAACATTATTTATAATGATTTAATTAATGTTTACTAAATTGATGTGCAAAGTTTATGTTGAATGTATTTTATTGTCAATCCTGAGATATACTGAAATAAGAGGCTAAACATTGTTTTCATATGAATAGAGTCTATATTTAAAATTTTAGACTCCATACCAATATAAATGGTCTTAGAAGAGGAAGCGGCACAGTCTAGCTGGTCGCGAGTCACTCTCTCTTGTGAGAGGTCCTATGCTCAATTCTCAATTGAGTGAGATTGATCTCAGTTTATCTCAACCCCAAACCCCTCACCCTGATGCCCCTGAGGTAAAAAAATAAATAAATAAAAATGGTCTTAGAAATAGAAATAGAAAGTAAATTTTAAACTTACATCCAAAAAGGAAATTTTCTTAATAAAATTACATTTTTTATGGTATCTTAATAAAATTACATTAAAAATCTACTTTGTGTTACGGTGCAAAAAATGAATAAGTATACTAAGAATCTATACATAGGTATTCTAAGAGAATAATGTGATACATAAAATTACATACGGGGTGTCAAAATAGCGCTCATGAGTATATCGTAAACTTTTACTTTGATTTTGGGACAACGATATTATTTTTTAATCGAGAAATGATAAATGGATCATGGCTATTTTACACTCTGCTATCAATGTTTAAGCTCTAGCGCGGGGGAGGGTGCTATGAAATAATGAAACATATTATCCTAATAGGGTCTTGAGTCTCTTGACTGTTATCCTAATGGAAAGAAAAAAATATTGTCAATTGTTAGGATTTGTCAAAATGGCTTGAGATACAATCATCATAAAATTTAGATCATGTATAACTAGTGTTTTACCTGGGCGTTGCCCTGGACAGATCTTGAGAATGTTTGAGTACTTTGTAAGATATATATTTTATATAATAAATAAATAATTCATCATTTTACCTGAAATAAACGTTTGTTCATTGTGGATAGTAATAAGGGAAAATGGATACTAATAATCTAACTTTTTAGCGATCTTCTTACAATAGTCCCACATTTTCATTATTAAGGAATAATCCAACCTTTGCACCCCATTTTCATTCAATGATCCCTGACCAGTTGATGATCTGCTATTCCAAGTTATTTTCTTATCTTTGCAAAACATTATGTGACCATAAGGTGGGATTTATGGTATAATATTTTACAAAGATAAGAAAATAACTTGAAATAGCAGGTCATCAACCGGGCAGGGACCAACGAATGAAGACGGGGTGAAAGGTTAGATTATTCCTGAATAGCGAAAAGATGATATTATTGTAAGGATACCGCTAAAATGTTGGATTATTAGTTTCCGTTTTCCCTAGTAATAATTTAACTAAATAGACATTATAATGTAACACCACACACATCAAACATCACATTTTTAGTTTTTGGAAAACCTATTTATAAATAACATTCACCATCTTAGTGAAGAAATTTGTTTCTTTTTAAGGTATGAGTGTTTTCAGATGTCTTTGCTCATTACTTTTGATATTGCAATCTACAATTGGTCATTAATGGAACTTATCTCTTAAAGTATAAATCAAATTTTATGTGATAACATCTAACCTTAACATTTATTGATTGCCTTTCAAAGCTTGTTAGCACATGAAATTACTTTCTTCGGAAATTGAATAAAAGTGTCATATGCGACAATGCAATTTTCAATATGAACTTTGTCTTTCATAGCTTGTGGAGTTATTACTTGTCATACTTGCTTTCGGTCGGGTTAGGACCAACCACGTTCCATTGAATAAAGCTTTTGCGCGATTAAAATTTCTCAACAACAATATTGGAAAATGCTAAGAGTACAAACAAACTTACAAACAGGTGATGTGGCTATTGTAATGACTGTTGATGTAAAAGTGATATGATGTGTTAAATAATGTGATACTGCCACATAGGTCTTTTGTAAGAGTGTATGTACCTCTAGCATGACTCAACAATATTAGGGCTCCGATTGTCAAATGGAGGACATGATTAGGCAATGTATCCATTGGAGCGCTATTATGTTATTCGAATGTGTACATATCAACATGGAAGGTAATATCATTGTGCGAAGGGATAATATTAATTGAACTAAGATATGTAACTTTTAAACTATCGATCACTGATAGCATGTAGTTACTTATATTATTAATAACGTCTATTGTAGGGGTAAGCTAGGACCGGTCTTTCTTATTCATTCATATATATGTTGGTTCGTTTAATACAAGTATATCACGAAAGTCATGATATAAGCTTTCAACTATAACTATGATGTGATTTCTTTTACCTTAAAAAACAAATTATTCATAATCTCCACTTCCAAAAAAATCATCATTAATGTTCTACTCTAGTGTCATCATCTCTCACCTTAGCAACCCGCATAACATACTCTTTTGTTTGCTAGAGTCATTGTGATATATCAGTAGTCTCATATTCTTTGTGAGAAGAAGAACTAAACGGTGTTCTCAAAGTGTGAAGAATTAACCGCCATTATAATCACATCGACTCTCCTTATCTCCCTTAAAGTTTCCTCGTGAACAACAATCTTCTTTCAATTATGAAAAAACATATGGTCATTTTTTAAATGTCACAATTGCATGATGTCTCTCGGTGAAAGGTTTGAAACCTTAAAACAAAGCTCGTTAGTCATCATAGCTTCATCCCATATAACTAAAGACGCGGCAAGCAACAGTTTTGTCTTCATGCTTCCTTGATGAATATTGCAGGTAAATTGTATGACAATATTTATGATATGAGAATAGAAAATTAAATGATGAGATTAATTTGCTTTTAAAGTAGCAGACGCGGGTTGAGTTTATTTAATATATATGATCAATAATTACTTGCACTGGCTATTTTCTATAAAGTTTTAGACCTCACTATGTCTTGTAATTCTCTTTATTGGAACAAAATGATACAAAATCAATATTTATACTAAATTAGTTCCTATATAGTTTCAACATGTTGATTTTTACACTAATCACATGTTCTCATTTGACTATATTTTATATATAAATGTATTGCACTCTACGCCATACATTAGTGCAGACCTAATTGATGTCTCATAAAATGTACCCTTCAGTCTAATCGACATACATCTATCGCATAGAAATCCTGACGCACTCTCCTACTTCATCCACCCTATTCTAATTCAAATAGCAATATATAAAATTCTTTTTATATATTTACAAAAAATACATTTATTGAAAGACATAGCGGGTAGAATATCTTTTACGTAGTATGTTGTTTAATCATGTTATAAAATACTTTCCTATTATTTTTTGATATTATAGAAGAGTGTCTTGATTGCCTGATTGTATTTATTTATTTTGGATAGCTTGATTATCTTCATACATATTGTTACTCATTTAAAATATAATTTGTAATATGTAATTTATTAAAGATTTTCAGTGCAGTTTAGTCTTGTGAAAGATGAGGAGCAAAAGCAACGTACTATTCCCAGCCATGTATCATTTGTACCTCTAATTGGTATTTTCATGTATTCTCAAATATGGAAAGTTTTTGTTTTAGAGCATACGGAATGTAATATTTGATATCAATATCAATTAATTTGTATTTAACTTCTTCCCCTTTTTGATACTTAACACTTTAGTCATCTCATTAATTTTGAAATGTAAATATGTAACTACATAGTAATAATATTGTAATAGCTCAGTCACAAGATTATTAAGATTGTAGATAAATATATAACCCATCGTTGAGCTTATATGGGTAATCTAGTTTTGGAAATGGAAATATTTTTGTAGTCTATTAAAGGGAAATTGAAAGGTAGCTACTTTGCTTTCAATACTAATTCATTCTCCAAATTCCGTCAAGCATTAAATTAATGAAAGCAATAACTCCAAGAGTACTACAAATTGTTGAAATTCAATTTGATGCCTTAAGATTCTATTACTTTGCAAATAGGGCTTGAATTAGTTGGACTCAATAGCAATATGTAAATTCATAATTGTACTCAATAGCAAATACCTTGAAAATTCAATTTCAATTTCAAGGTTCTATTTTATTATTAAGAAAGGTAGATGTTTCTATATGCTTAACAAATGTAAAATATCTTGCTTATGGCTAGCTTACTTTTCTAACTTCACTGCCTGCTATGAAGAAAAGAATGAATTAAGGGATAAGCGTGTGATGAGCTAATCTACGGTGTCATACTCGACCAAGAGCAATGACACATGACAATGCAATGTAAAAAGGGTGGTGAAGATTGATATGATAGAGATGTCAATTACTGGTAGCTTGAAGAATTGCCCTTGAGAGTTTGTCCTTAACAAAAAACGATTTTTTAAATAAAAATTAGCAATGCAGTTGTCATCATCGCACAATTTTTGAATATAAATTAAGTACATACTGTCTCTGAGCCACGTGATAAGCATATTTTAATAGAGAAGGGTGACCAAATGAATTTAAATGAACATCAAATCACCAATATGCTGTATTGGAAGATGAGTCTCATTAGCAAAACTAACATAAGTGTGACCAACATTAGGGGATTTATTAACTAAAACACCTTCACACAACAGTCATGTGAGAAGAAGTACCAGAGCGCATGTGCATACCATAATGAGTCATTGAATTATATTTGTCATTGGGAGACAAAAGAGCCACTGTAGAGGATTGACTAAACCGAAGACACTTGAGGGCAGAATGACATGTAGACAAACAAATCCGACAAACAAATGGAGGCGGGATAAACCCAAGAATACTCTCATGTAATGGGACGCTTGCATATCCAGAGTTAGTATAATTTTAAAACAAGTAATTAGTATTTAAAGACGACAAAGTAGACATACCCGCAAGAGCCATAGTGTTAGGCCGAGGAGCTCTTGCATGGCCTATGTGCTAGCTGAATCCTGAATCACGATGAAGATGTGATCCTTGACTCCTTGCAACTGTTACCTGCCATGATTGTAGTCTCCCCTTCCACAGCCTCCACGGTCTCCTTTCCCGTTGTGAACAAATTGTGGCGCATGCTGTCCAAAAGTAATGAAAATGCTAAAAGCTTGATCGACACTGTCAGGGTTTTGTTGGCGGAGAAAGAGAATGTGTCGTGCTTGCCCAAGTGGCAAGTAGCTGTGGATGGAATACTTCAAAGGGGAAGTTTTAAGGCAATAAAGATATAGTAGTAACAAGGGATTCATATTATGGTCCTTTGAAGTTGAATATATATTTCCAGTGATCGTGGACATATACGCTAGAGTGAGGACCTTGCTATAAATAAGTCACTTGAATATATATGTGCATGTCTGTATATGTGTCATACTACAAATGACTATGATTAAGAGAAGTGAAATGTTGATGTCAGTGCAGTACTCTATGTGATCTTTCATTCAATAAACTATTTTTGTTAGCATGTACATAGCATTTAAAAGTATCACACAAAAATTTACACACGGAAAGAAATAAAATTTGTTAATTGCTTGATGAATAAAGAATATAATAGACACACATCAATTTATATTTCTTTAAAAAAGCTTCTACGTTGTTTCATTATACTTGTATATTATAATAAATGTTGATGCAGTTGTAAGTTCTGGGGGGGGGGTTCTTGGGACATAGTAGCTAAGGAATGAACACATACCTTTTTTACGGCGAATGTAGGCGTGTCGCGTATAATTATTGTGGAAAGAGTTTTTTACGGCGAATGTAGGCGTGTCGCGTATAATTATTGTGGAAAGAGTACATTTTCGTGCTACGTACAAAAAGTACATTTGCTCACTTCCAAATGAAAAATGAAATGTAAAAAGGAAAAAAGGGGGGATTGGACTTTGCACCTCACTTTTTGGGTGATATTGGACTTTGAATCCCATTTTGAAAAAACTTTGATTTTGCACCTCATTCCACTTAAAATTCCTTTGACTTTGCACCCCATTTAGAAATTTTTCTTCACAAAATGGTATATGTTAGGGTGTAAAGTCAAAGTTTTTTGAAAATGGGGTGCAAAGTTATTATTACCCAAAAAATGAGGTGCAAAGTCAAATTTTATATGACACTTGGTGAATACATCAACCATTAATCTAACAGGTTTTAAAACTATCATCATGGATTTAAATATATTCAAGGAAATAAATGTTTGTGTTTTTACTACAGTAACCCAGTTTTCTTTTTCATAACATTATACTCCGTAATCAATAGTGGTTATGTAATAATTTTTTCTTGCTGGTACCTTTTGACTTATCTATTATTCTATTAAGGCTAAAGGGTCAAATAGGTACATGAACTAACTTAAAGTGTTCAATTGGCCCCTTATATAGGAGATTCTGTCCGGCCGTCGCCAATTGGGGCGGTTCCCAGTGGAATTTTTTGATGAAATTTTTTGAGCATCTTCTTCATTAAGTCTAGTTTACCCATACCAAATTTCAGCTAAAAATTCATCCGGGAAGGCAGTCAAATGATTTTCCGAAATGTATTTCGCTGTTTAATTGCGCAGTTATCTTCAAAAAATCATTTGACTGCCTTCCCAGTTGAATTTTTAGCTGAAATTTGATATGAGTAAACTAGACTTAATAAAGAAGATGCTCAAATAATTTCATCAAAAAATTCAACCGGGGACCGCCCCAATTGGCGACAGCCGGGCTGAATCTTCTATATAAGTGGCTAATTGAACACTTTAAGTTAGTTCATGTACCTATTTATTATTTAACCCTTTAGGCTTCTATTAAAGAAATCCTACACATTTTCATTATTTTGAGTCAGTAAAAGCAAGGCCCAGTGGATTAGAGAAGCCCACATAGCTAAATAACCCGGCATCGGGCTTGACGCAATGAAGTCCTAACCAATGTCCCATCGTATCGTATCATGTTCAGTGCATTCCATATCACGCCCATCACTCGAGCCAGGAACAATCCCTCCGTAACATACGAGTCACAACCAAGTTCGTGTGGTGATCGAAAATGGTAGAATTCTCCCTAGCTACGGCGGCGAATTTCATTGACGACGACGACGAGCTCGACGAAGAGCCAGGGGAAGTTGTCGAGTCAGCGCCACCTCTGAAAGTGGGGGAGGAAAGAGAAATTAAATGTAGCGACGGCACTAGCTTCAAGAAAAAGCTTCTCAAGCGTGGCAATGATTGGGAGACACCTGAGTTCGGCGACGAAGTCACTGGTACTCTCTTTATTCATTCAAACACGGAAAATTCCTTTTTTTCCTTCTAGATTTCATCTAAACACTTAACTGTTCTTCGTCTGCTCTCACAATGCGTGCGGCTGAGCTATTTGCAGTTCACTATGCCGGTAGTCTACTTGATGGAGCCAAATTTTATTCAACTCGGGACGAAGATCAGCCCTTCACTTTCAAGCTTGGCCAAGGTTCGTTCTAGCATTGTATCCATAGCACCTTTTTTTTCAATTTAATTTCGCATTTACCAATTTCTAGCCTTCAATGTTATTATTATTCCATTCACTACGAAATAGTTGTTGGGTAGGGCTACTTGTTTCTGGCTTGGATCATGGGATCATTACAATGAGTAAAGGTGAAACCGCATTGTTCACATTTCCTCCCGAACTGGCTTATGGAGTAGCAGGCACTGATGGTGTTCCTCCACATGCTGTAACTCTGTTTGAAGTAGAACTCATCTCATGGATCACAGTGGTAGATGTTTGCAAGGATGGTGGTATTATCAAGAGGATTATGGTGAAGGGGGACTCCACTGGGCCTCCTGGCTATTTAGATGAAGTTTTAGGTACTTAATACGTGCGTTGTTGTATTCCTTATCATTTTTTGTACTATGAAATTGTAATTTGTAAACGTCAACTTATTGCTACTATTTATGTCATTATGTGACAGTAAGGTACACAGCAATTGCTGCTGATGGAAAAATTGTTTCAAGAACAGCTGAAGAAGGAGTAGAGTTTTACATCAGAGATGGTACTGTCATATACTCATATTTGATTGTTAACTTCAGAGGATAAATGTAACAACCTGCTTTAGTTGATGTATGTTACTATATCCAACACTTTTATGACCTATGCGTTTTCTTTGGTTGTAGGTCATTTTTGCCAAGCATTGCCTAAAGCAATTAAGACAATGAGAAAGGGGGAGAGAGTGAATTTAATTGTCCAGCCTCAATGTACGCTCACTGACTATCGTCTTTTACTTTAGTTGATCGTCGATTCACTGATACTTCTATTATAAATAATGTTGTAGGAGTAGCTGACCTGCGCCTAGCCCTTTATAAAGGAAAAACAGTGACGAGACATGTATGACAAAACACACAATTCAAATGACTAATCAAGGGATTACATATAACCAAAATATTTATTATTAATACGTATTATTTTAACATATCTAGTACACCAATATGGTCATGCTTCATGATTTGTGTGCCGGCGATATTACAGTGTCAACCGTGTAATGGACATGCCGATAATTACCACCTCAACTAACTTCCATTTCATGACATGTTCCATGCGTTTAAATTAACTTATGACGATTCTACAATTTCTTGTCATTATTCCCTTATTAGGATGTTGCGACGGAAGAACTTCTGAAATAAAATATTGTCACTATGTTTTTTTGCATGAATTTACCCTCTCGACTTTGTTTGGACAACTGATTGGTACTATATATTTCATACCACCAAATACAACCAGTTGTGGCTTGGGGGATTACTGTGATGGTAATAATGATTAAGAAGTTCAGTACTTCTTCAAAATACAACATATATGATCTGCGCACCAATAAAATGCTGGTTAAAGATGACTAACCTGTTCAAAACCTAGGTCAATTTTTACAATTTCTAACAACCTGATTCTGTTCTGCCTTTTATGAATTATGTTTTGACACCATAAACATAGGCTTTTTTGTTTTTTTAATGTGGTAATTTTTATTATTATTTTGGCAGTTTGAGTATGTATAAATGTATAAAAATCATGCTTGTAATGATGCATGCTCTTGAACTATTCCTCCTCTGTCCCTATTTGATCTTCTTTTTTTCTATTTTGGGACGTCCTTAAATAAAGTCCTATTTACTAATTGGCAAAAAATATTATCAACGTACTTTATTTCTCTAAATAATATAAACTTTTATTGGAAATAGTATTGGTACAAAGCACTATATGGTTACCGAGTAAGAAGGGCATTTCTGGAAGTCATTGCAAAGATATGATCTCTTTCAACTCTGTGAAAGTCAAATCAGGAATTTGTTCAAGGAACGGAGGGAGTAGTACACAAGAGGATGTTATGTTTGTGTTTATACATTGCTATTCGGGGCACTTACTAATAGGAACCTATTAGTATAATAATCAACAATTCATCGCCTGATTTTATGTGTACCTAACACTTACACATACAGCTTGTACTAGAAGGAAGCCTCGCACTGAAGCATGGAAATAGTAACAGGCTTATTCTGGATAAAGATTGGTGTTCTTTGATGAAAATCACAAATTGCATTTTTGTTTTTGACATGGAATGCGTATCTTGTGTGTGCATGTGTAATTTCTGCGCAAATCTACAGAGCTAGTCATTTTTCATAATTTTACCTTTCTCCAGATGCCCCTGGCGATGGGGTTAAGGATTCTACGTGCAGCTTCCCTTTGAGCATAGATCTGGAGCTGGTATCCTTCAAACCTGTTATAGACGTGACCGGCAATTTAGGAGTTTTAAAGAAGATTTTGAAAGAGGGGGAAGGAACTCAGACTGCCAATGAAGGCGCAGCTGTTAGTAGTAAGTTTTTTTGCACTTGAACCATCTTTTTGTCTCTTAGCAAATGCAAATGGTCCAAAACCTAATAGATAGTGATCTTTGTGAAACATTTACTCCCTCCGGAGCTTATTGTAAGACACATCTTAAAATGGGACAATGATCCTTATGTTCATGTATATTTGATATAAAGTATTCATAATTAAGGCATAATAAAAGATGGTTAAATTGGAATATCATAATTTTTTAAGAACCCTGGAAAAGTAAATATTTCCTTGGTTGTACTGTATTTTTTAAAACTAAATGGTATTTTGCATATTATAAATTTGTATCGATCAGAAGATAATGCATTTTTTTAGTAACTGTTATTTGTCATAGCATTTTTCACAATTGGAGTTCAACATATTTTTCTTCAATAAAATTTGAATTTGACATTTTTTACATACTTCGATAGTAATAATTATTATGTGACAAATTTTATCCATATAATTGGAAATGTACTGTAGTAGTTTTCTCGATGTTAGTCCTTCTTTACCATGATCAAGCTACAAAGATATTAGGCTGTGATGTAGGTGTGCTTCTTTCACAATCTGATACTTCTCGATTGTACTTTTAAATGCCCAGTCAGGTATTCAGCAATGCTTGATGATGGCAGTTTGTTTGAGAAAAAAGGTTTTGATGGAGAGGATCCCTTTGAGTTTACAACAGATGAAGGTTTGTATATTACTATATTCTAATAAAAATAATTCTAAATGAGCTCTTCTACCATTTATGCGTGGTAGTCAAAATCAGGATCTTGCACATAGGATCGTACGATTATACGATCTCTTTTGCTCCCTGCTATCCCGATTTTATTGAAAATCGTAAAAATACCTGTATCATTGGGATTGCTGTGCAGAATTGTAAACTCCTAGACTTGCCTATAATTCGTGGTTCAGTAGTGTCTAGTAGGGCTTTATTCAGTTCGGGTCCCAAACCAATTCTACTTATCCAAGAACCGAACCGATATGTCGGCTTTCCTTATTTGCAGAACCATAACCGAACCAATCAAGAACTGGGTACTGATTTGTTGGGACCTAAATTTTCGGTTCGGATGATTGGAAACCATAAAAAACCCAACCTCTATGTAAAAATAAACGAATATTGAACTGAAATTAACTACACCGAGCCCAAAACAAGTTTAAGCCCATTATGAGATCATCCAATCCCATTGGTTGGGAGCTTACCCGGTTGCCATAAGGCAAACAGGAAGAAAACTTTCTTCAGGTTATATACAAATTTTTGGAAGGATAAGCCTTCTCTTTTGCGGTGTGGGACTGTTAGGATCCTGGAAAGTAGTGGAAATAATCCTAGCAAAAGTAAAGAACAAACACACAGATCTGATGAACCGAGAGATAAAATGGTGTTTATTGATAGAGAGGGTAATCCGTAGGTAACAAAGGCAACCGGGACTCTTAAGCAACAAGGCAACAACCTGAAAATAAATGACAGCCTAGTAGCCTACCCATTATTAGCTACCCAACTTACTATTTATAGTAGTAGGTCCACGCAGGGACTAAAATAGATAAACAGACTCATTAAATTACCCCAGCCCACTTAATTGACCTCAGCTCATTTTATTTCTCCTTTCAAATACCCTATTAAAATACTAAATAGGCAGATTCCTAACAGGGACAAAGTGATATGGAAAGAAAACTGAAATTTAAAATGAAAATGCCTGCTAGGAATCGATCCCTTGACCTCAAGAAAGAAATAACACTACACAACCAACTTACAAGCATGATCTGCACGTCACTTTTGAACTCGAGACGATATTATTACTTTGTTAAATCTTTTTTTAAGTGAAATTTTATTGATAAATCTCATTAACCATGATTATTATTAATATACAATTGTCAGTTGGGTTTAAACCCATATTGGTATATAAACCGATTTTTATCGGGTCCCAATTTTGGGGTCCCAACTTCAATCAGTTTGGTTCGGGGTTTTTTAAGGCGGTTCGGTTTTCGGGTTTTCGGTTTGAAATGCCATCCCTAGCGTGTAGTTGTCGGAAAATCCTAAAAGCATCAGGATTAGGAATTGTCAGCAAAAGGACTGAAATGTTGAAAAGAAGACTGAATCGTCGGCAAAAAAGGATCTCACACCTTCGATCGTTTCATCTTATCTTAGTCGACCTCCAGGCTATGTTGTAAAAACCGAACCGGAGAGCAACCCGGAGGGATGACCGGGTCAAGGGTCAACCCAGACCCGGCGGGTCAGCCCGGTCAATGACCGGAAAACCCGGTCAACACATATATTTATACATATATAAGCCTATAAGGTTAAACTCATAAATAGAAAAATCTTATTCCTTCATAATTTAATAATAATAATACAACATAATCCAATTAAAAAATCATTATTTTAGAATTGGTTTTAACAAAATTGGATATAGATGGACAATATATATAACATGGAATCAATTACAAAATCTTAAAAATATAATAGAAATATATTTTCACTTATAAAGTTATAATTGTAGGTATAATATCAGCATCGTTGTGTCTGCATAATTATTTTTTATTATGAATTGTTTTATTAACTAATTAATTGGTAAAAAAGGTCAACTAATTAATTAATGCTTAATAGTTTACTGGAAGTACAATGCTACATGTTATTGAGTATAATTTACTAAAGTTGCCAAACTTCACAACTGGTTCCGTTAGTAGAGCGGAGAGCAGCTCAAATTTCTTCCCAAAGGTTGTGAGATCGATCCCCGGGTGCGCAACTCCTTCCAAAATCCGGGCTTTTTGTCAATTTCCGAGTTACAACGGGTCTGGGTCCGTCCCGGTTCAATCCGAGTCACCGAGTTTTTCCGGGTTTTATGACTTTAGCGGGTTGAAGGTCAACCGGACCGGATTCAAAGGCGGCTGGCTGGCATGACATGATCTTTTTCCTATATATATATGTGCGTGCGTGGGTGCGTGGGTGCGTGGGTGCGTGTGTGCGTGTGTGCGTGTGTGTTGTGGGATCTTACAATTCGAGTCACGATCCTACGATTTATAGATCTCCTTACGATCCTATGTAGGATCTCGAGTTTGACTGCCATGCGTTTATGTTGATAATGCACATCGAATTAACACAACATCCGTGAGAAAAGCATATTTCACGCAATATTGAAGTTTTTTATAATGGTCAAAGCTTTGTGTGACCAGTTATTAGACTAATAATCTGGTGTTTTTTAAATTTAACATGTCTTTTCTGTTCAGAACAAGTTGTTACTGGATTAGACCGAGCTGTAGCTACAATGAAGGAGGGTGAGCATGCAATTGTGACAGTAAAGTCTGAGTATGGCTTTGGAAGCAATGCTGTGAAGTGCGACCTTGCAACAGTTCCTCCTTCCTCAACCCTTGTTTTTGAAGTAGAAATGCTAAAATTCACAAGGGTAATCTTCTATAACATTAGAGTTGCAAATACTTGCATGTATCTTGGTCCACGTAGTATACATATACCCTCGTTAGCAATCTATAATATACAGATTGCAATATAGTGAATAGACTAATTTCAAATGGTATAATAATCTAATACTCCCCTGTCCCTGAAAAAGGCTCTCCATGTCATTTCTTTTTCCTTCTAACTTCTAAGGGAATAGTTGTGTGGTTCAATTTTTTTCCCTTTCCTCCACTTAAACAGCCAAACTTTAAGGGCACAATTTAACTGTTCTTAATAAGGCATGCTAAGCCAATGGAAGCCTTTTTTAGGTACGAAGGGAGTATATTGAAATCTAAATACGTAGTATTATATTAATAAGGTGTATGTAGCTCTTTTTTGTACCAGGATATGGCCATGTTTGGCACACAAAAGCTTCTGCCTTCTAGCTTCTCTTTTCTTTAAAAAGACCTTAAAAGACTCTAGTTGTATGTTTGGCATGACATTTTTTAAGAGCTTTTCAAAAATTAAAAGATCTTTTTTGAGATGCTACCGGGTGTAGCATCTGAGAAAAGCTCGTGACTTTTAGTATTAATTAGTCCTAACAGCTTGTACACCAAACCGAACTAAATCAAACAGTCAGCTTTTTACCAAACAGCTATCACCTTTTCGTTTTAAGATCTTTTCAGTCACTAAAAGCTAACAGTTACTAAAAAGCTCACAAAAGTATCTTTTCAGCTAGTTGTGCCAAACATACCCTATGTGTACGTGTTACTTGAATACTGGTAGGCCATCACTGCCCAACCAAGAAGGAAAATATTAAACTCCAAAATCTTGTTGCCTGCTTGGTAACATGATTTTAATTTTTTATGGCTATTTACCTTTTTAGTCAGGTTTTCTACTGAACAATGACATTAAACATTATTCTAACTTATAGGACTGTGCTGGTTAAATGAAGCGACACATTTTCTGTCATTTTAGGGGGCTGTCTTTCCTCTCCCATTATTTTTTCACCCAACCCTTCTCTCAGATACCAACCATTTGATTCTAGAAGTGAGAATGTGAGATCCTCTTTTACCCTCCTAGGATCCAATGGACGAGATCATAGGACGGTAAGAGAAGGGAAAAATGAAAGGGATGCCAATTACCATTACTAGATATAATTTATTTTAAATACTCTTTGGGATTAAAGACTGCGCCTGGTTAGATACATATATCATATCAGCAAAATTCAAGATTGCAATCAGGTTCAAAGCATAATTTGAGCACTGATGTATTACCATATATAAATGTATAAAAGAACATCATCATCATCATCATCTTCATCACCCTAGTGCCGCAAAGGCTCCCACCTACGGTGGGGTAGGGGGGTCGGATGTACGCAGTCTTACCTCTGTACTAAAGCACAAAGAAACTGTTTCCGAATGACCCATAGTGAAAATCGCGTCGAAAATTGCACATTACTTCATAACAAAGAAGCGCAGACAGTTTAGTGAGTCATTTTGCTTTATTCCATCACTCCCAAGCCAAAAAATAGCGAGTCTTTGGCTCCATTGAAAATAATGGAAAAAATGTATAAAAGAACAGATATCTTAAAATCTTAAAATCTGAGCACCGGCTACAGTGTAGTTGTGTGGCCGAGAGGTTACGGGTTCAAGTCTTGGGACCCTCGCCTTGCATGGATGTCAATGTGCACTGGGCTGTCCTTTTATCAAAATCTGAGCACTGTTTTAAAAAGGTTCATGTTATTTCTGTTGCAATGTAGATGTTGTAGAAAGAATTGAAATGCTCACAGTTTACTTGACAGTGGCCTTCCAAGCAAATACTTTTTGGTTCCTAAGGACCTCAAGGAAAATGCAAATGGTGATTCTACAATGAAGAACTAAAGCAGTTTTGAAATTGAAACTTCTTATAAAACCACTTTTTGTTTGGAACACAGAAATACTTATATTCCCTTGTCTCTGCTATTGGTATTTGATATTTTTTTGTGGGAGAGGGGAGGGATGTCGAGGTTGCAATTTCATATAGCTCCTTTTTGACAGAATTCCAAGCAATCTTATGAATCTTATCTTTTGGTTAAAGGAAAAGGAACCTTGGGAAATTAGTATTCACGAGAGAATTGAAGTAGCTAATAGAAAGAAGGAAGAAGGAAATGTACTCTTCAAACATGGAAAGTACGAAACAGCATTAAAGAAGTATAAGAAGGTACTGGGATTATCTTGGTAGACATTTCATTTTATCTGGTATATACTTTATTAAGTTATTTTGCTCTTATTGATCAACATGACCCCACACATTTATCTAGGCTGTGGACTATGTTAGTGAAGGCGGTCGCTTTGAAGATAATGATCAGAAGCTGATCAAATCATTACAAGTATCATGCTGGTTAAATGGTGCAGCTTGTTGTCTCAAATTGGATAATTTTGGTGAAGCTATCAAACATTGTTCAATGGTAATAATTCAGCTTTTGTTTTCTCGTCAATCCCCAAAAGTTTGTTTTCCAATTGACTTGCAACAACCAACAATATTCAGGTTTCTTAGTAAAGTTAGGTTAAATCTTTGCTGCACTGAATATAGTCTTTCACAAATGATCCCTAGGTCCTTGGTATCGAGTCTTCAAATGTGAAGGCACTATATAGAAGAGCTCAATCTTATATGAAGACAAATGATCTGCACTTGGCTGAATTGGACATCAAGAAGTTCCTGGAAATTGATCCTGAGAACAAGTAATGAAACCACATTTGGACTTGATTGCTATAAGTTGACATTTATTTCATAATTGTATTGTTTGTCACATTCTGATTTTATCTATCTTTGTTTCTTTTATAATATAACCTAATAAAGACAACATTCCTGAGGAAATGCAATTTTCAGGGAGGTGAAATTGTTGCAAAAGAATTTGAAACAACTTCAAGCTGAGAGCAACAAGAGAGATGCAAATCTGTACACAACAATGTTTGCACGCATGATGAATGAAAATTCTCCATCTGCAAAGGTCAGTTTAACTTTTTTCGATTGAAACACTGAGGGCCTGTTTACTAACAGAGATATTTTCCTGTTTTCTACTTCTGTTTTTCATTCTCTAATTTTCTGTTTTTATTTTTCAGTTTTTCTATCTCCAATTTTCTGTTTCTATTTTTTAGTTTTCCATTTTCAAATTTGAAAACATGTTCATCAATTTTTTCACATAGTTCTCCAATTCCACACCCTTGACCTCTACCTTTACCCGTACCACGATCTTACACTCTACCCATACTCCACCACAACCCTTCATACCCACCCATACCTACTCGTAGGGGTCGCGTAGGGAAGTTATGGGTGGGGGTGGGGTAAGGGGTATGGTTGGGGTGGGGTGGTAAAGTTTAGGGGTAGGGGGTTGGGTGGGGGGTAGTGGGTGGGTTAGGGTCGTGGGTGGGGTAGTGGGTAGGGTTTGGGTAAGGTAGGGGTAGGGTAGGGAGTTGGGATAGGATGGCGGCAGGGTGGGGTCGGGACCAGGGGTGGGGCCGGGGGTAGGGAAGGGGTAGGGTGGGGGGTAGGATGGCGGTAAGGGTGGGGGTAGTGGGTGGGGTTTGGGGTTGGGGTAAGGTAGGGGTAGGGTAGGGAGTTGGGATAGGATGGCGGTAGGGTGGGGTCGGGACCAGGGTGGGGCTGGGGTAGGGAAGGGGTAGGGTGGCGGTAAGGGTGGGGGTAGTGGGTAGGGTTTGGGGTTGGGGGTAGGGTAGGGGTAGGGTAGGGAGTTGGGATAGGATGGCGGTAGGGTGGGTCCGGGATCCGGGTGGGGCCGAGGTAGGGTAGGGTGGGGGTGGGGGTAGGATGGCGGTACGGGGGTGGGGGTAGGATGGCGGTGGGGTGGGGGTAGGATGGCGGTGGGGTGGGGCCGAGGTAGGAGGCATGTGGTAAGGGGTAAGGTAGGGGTAAGTGGTAATATACGAGGGGTGGGGGTAGGGTAGGGTGGGTCGGGGTGGGGTCGAGGTGGTAGGGGTGGCGGTAGGGTAGGGTGGATCGAGGTGGGGTCGAGGTGGTAGGGGGGTGGCGGTAGGGTAGGGTGGATCGGGGTGGGGCCGAGGTCGGGGCATGTGGTGGGGGTGGGGGTAAGGTCATTATAGGGAAAAATGGGTACGCGGGGTGGGGGGGTGGGTGGGTAGGGTAGGGTAGGGGTAAGGGGTAAGGTACGAGGATGGAGGTGCTGGAATGGAATCGACATCGGAGCGGGACCGGACCCACCACTAGGTGTAAGTATGCAAATTCATTGCAAAGGCACTGTAGCATCTGCGTTTTCCAAATTTGGAAAACTAGTAAAAGTCACTTCTCCAAATCATTAAGGAAAAGAGAAACATGTTTCATTTTTTCCGTTTTGGAAAACGATTTGGTAAACGCGTTTTTCTTTTTTCCTTTCTCCAGTTTTCCAGGAATTTCTTTGGTAAACACGTTTCCTGTTTTCTATTTTCCAGTTTTCCAGATTTCTGGAAAACTGGAAAATATTTCTGTTAGTAAACAGGCCCTGAGTATCCCACATCAGTTGTCATCTTCTGCACAAGCATGTCTTACAATCTCACTACCACAGTAAAGCCACCGCCCCCTCAGGGGAAGGCTTGACATGGTCAAATCGTCTGCTTTGGTAATCCTAACCCGACAAACCTGGATGATTCCTACATGAAGGAAAACGTGCACCTAAAAGTTTAGGGTCGGGTTTTGAGTCTCGAATTTAGTGCCTGAGTTTTTTGTGGTTCTAGATAAGAGCTCATTTCGAACCCGCGGACCCATGCCCTGATGGCCATGCCTAACTCTAACATCTTTTCAATAGATAAACCATAGTTACCTCAGGGGGAGGGTACAATACATCTATCATCACAAACAGTATAAAGCGTGAATGACTCGCTCACTGGCTAATAATTACGCTTCTTTTTGTTTTTAACATTGACAGAGATTAAAAGCTGGGATAAAGGATGATAACAGAGGGGAAGAGGTTATGGCAATGGAAATAGTGGACAAGGATAATGTAAATTCAAATTCATCCCCTCTTAGGGAAGAGGCATAGGATGCTCCTATTAGACTATTAGTCGTTCCATTTATTTGTGCAACTTTCGTTTAGGTTATATTGGTAGTATCGTCTCTGTTACTATCCTACTTATATAGTTTAATAGTTATATGCAAATTGCCAACGTCAATCACATTATTGTGCGTTGAGCAGTCTGTTTGTTTGTATCTGTCCAGAAAATTAAATCCATTAGTTCAATCCTAATTCTATCTTATGTGGTGCCACACAGTTTAAAAGATTTTATCAAGATAAAACCTAGGATTTTGACATGAATATTACTACAGGAAAAACTGTGGAGAGCAGTTTCAAAAAATTCAGATAAGTGACTAACATGACTTTTATACTCTTACTAATGTGATTGATGTTTAGTGACCTGTGACCCTAACCCTGCCTCAGTGACCAATGATCATTATTCATTAGTGACATCACAGCCTCCATAAAAGTATAAAACTGGACACCCTCCCACCTAGGGGTGGACTCGGCCCGGGCCAACTGGCCCGGAACCGGACCGGCCCGCTACTGTGCGGGCCCGGACCGGCCCGGTCAACCGGTTCGGGCCACCCGGCCCGGTAGTATAGCGGTCCGGGCCCGGGCCTCGCACGTGTGTATTTGTTCCTCACCTGTGTTGATGGGCTCGCACGTGATTTGCTCCAACCGCGAGCCAAAATCTCCCCCAGAGCGGATAAATAGGAAAAAAGCGCAGGTGGATTATCGGGGGGCCCGTGGATAAAGAAACGTCCTCGCGGGTAAGAAAAGTGCAGGTCAACGGCGCGGTGCAAAAAAGGGGGGGGGGGGGGACGGGGGGATGCAATACGAGGTCAACTGCAAGCCTCTGGCTATCCTACTCTACAACCAAAGGCATACAATGGAACTTCACTTAGAGAATTTTCTTAGTCCACAACAACGACCTCCCGGTGAAACTACACTACACTAAAATCGGGCCTCCAACGGCCATATTTTATTTTTTTTTTTTAATTTAGAAGGCTCCTAGCCGTTGGGAAGGCTCCCAAACGGCTCTATAGCCATTGGGAGCATAGGAGGGGGGGGTCTGGGGGGTTAGGGGGGTGGGGTGGGGGGGTCGGGTGGGGGGTGGGGGGTGGGGTATAGAAAAAAATCTATTTAAACTCCTATTTTCTCTACATTTTTTACACCTCTTCTTCTACAACTCTTCCTACTCTCTAATTCTCTACTCTAAATCTCTCATATTCAATCATCTTCATTCTTCATCTTCTCCAAATTCTTTCTACATATATATAATTTATATAACTATTATATCTACTTATATATTAATTATCTATTTATAAATATATACTTATACATATTCATATTATAATTCTTTACACATTATATATACTATATAAGTATATATACTATACACATTCATATTTACTTGATATTTAGTTATTATCCATACTATTGTTATTTACTTATTTTTACATATTACATTTAGTTAATATATACTTATATATATATATATATTAAAGTATTAAGTATAAGTGTATTACTCATCTTATAGTAATATACTTATATATTATATACTATAAACATTATTTTATATATTACTTATAATATATTTACACATTATATATACTATATATACTTATACACATTCATATTTATTTGATATTTAGTTTGTATACATACTATTGTTATTTACTTATATTTACATATTACATTTAGTTAATATATACTTATATATATATATATATATATATATATATATATATATATATACACACACACACACACATATATTAAAGTATTAAGTATAAGTGTATTACTCATCTTATAGTAATATACTTATATATTATATACTATAAACATTATATTATATATTACTTATAATAGCAGTTAATTGTTAGACTTCTCATTTATCTATTAAGTAGTTAATTGTTAGACTTCTCATTTATACCATTTTCTAAAAAAATCTATAAATACATCTATTTTCTACCATTTTCTACACCTCTTCTCCAACTCTTCTCCATCTTCATCTTCTCTCATTATCCTACATTTCTACTTATACATCTACCATTTTAAAGATGGAAAGTAATTCTTTTGTTATGCAAAACAACTTTGATAAGTGGAAGGACCCGAAGACCGGACTGTGGTGGGCAACTTGCAAGTGGTGCAAGAAAGAGTGTTGCTTGGGGCGTTCACACGGAGTCGGGATGCCAATAAAACATATGAAGTCATGTGACAAAGGTAAAACAACAACCAACGATGGCGGAAATCCCAATTGATATTTATTCGAAAATGTATTTCATATTGTTATTTTTTCCTCAATTCTCAAATGTACTTCCTATTTCAAATAAATGCACTTGAATTTTGTTTTTAATAACAATTATTATAATAATATAATATATAATTTAAAAAAAAAATTAAAAGGACCGGCACGAACCGGGCCCGGCCCGAACCGGACCCAGGGTTACCCGGGCCGGTTCCGGGCCTCCCAAACCGTGAACCGAGGCCCGGCCGGTTCAAGGCCCGAACCGGGCCCATCCCTACTCCCACCAGTAGTAATCTATTTTTCAATTGCAAACAACTCTTGGTTAGTGACATCAGAGCCTCCATCAAGTGACACTGGCACGCCTGTGGCTAGTGATACTGCTTACTTGGTCACAATGATTGCTGTCAAGGAGATGAAACTCTCGACGTCATCTACCTAGGGATGGACTCGGGTTGGGCGGCCCGACCCGGAACTGGCCCAGCCTGGTCACTGTTTGAACCGGCCCGGCCCGACGGCCCGGCCCATGGGCGGTTCGGGTCGACCCGGCCCGGTGGCTACCGGTTCCGGGCCTGGGCCTTCATTTTGGTAAACCGGCCCGGCCGGTTCGGGCCCGGTCCTGGCCGGATTTATTTTTTTTTTTTGAATTTTTTTTAAGTTTTTGGGTTGGATTGGTTATTTTGGGCCATTTGAGGTGGTTTGGGGTTGAGGGGGAGGGTAGGGGGTTGATTAGGAAAACCCAAAAAAAAAATTATATAGAACCGGAACCGGGCCCGGACCGGCTCGGCCCGAACCGAACCCGGGGTTACCCGGGCCGGTTCCGGGCCTCCCCTACCTTGAACCGGGCCCGCCCGGAACCGGTCCACCACTACATCTACCCAACTTGTAACCGTAGCCATTGCCCATTCAAGAGAGTATCGCTTGCTCGCCGTAAGATTAACTCAGACAACGTCATTTGCTGGCCATCCTGTCATATATGTGGTCGCTCCAAGCTAAGCCACTCACCACTGCTAATCAACCACTTTGACGGATAGATCCCGTGCACCAACAACAAAGAAGACGATGACTAAGAGGGACAATGACGAAGAATGAGACGGCTATGAATTAGAGGATGAGAAGTAAAGAATAAGATGACTATAAAAGGCTCATTGCTACATTGGAGAGGTCGATTTGCTGAAGGTTGAACCCGAAGTTGACTACAACATAAATGGTGTGTGACAACGGAACAGCGGCCTAGGACGGTGAGGTAAAGCAGTAGCTTAGGATAGCGAGGCTCAAACTGGAGATGATGTCGGTTGGAGGTAAAAAATAAAATTTAGGGAATTCATACTAGAGTATTGTAGTCTATTCATTCTTATTTTAGTTTTAGTTATACTTTTTGTCCTTATTAAGACTTTGTCATAAATATTTTGGTCCATAATAAGTTAAAACTTAAAAGTATTATATATGCTATTATTTCTAAAACATATTCATTTGACTTGCCAATTTAAGCTTTCTCTGATGCGAGTAGTTATGTGGACTCATGTGACTCCCTTATGAGGTCATATGCGGTATTATGACATACAAATAACGACTTATTATTTTAGTGGGGGAGTCCCACTAAAAAACGAGTGATTATTGTTATGCCACAAGCTCAGAACACCTCATATGACATTATGACACCATAACAGAGTCATATAAGTCTCCTTGAAATTTTTATCATTTATAGTTTTATACTAAGAACTGAGAGAAGCACATGAAAGACGATGAACAATAATCCGGAAAGTCCTAACTCCATCTGTCAAAACTCAAGCCCTCCTAATGAAATATGAGTATAAAATAAAGTATGTATTCATGTGGTGGGGTAATGGAGAGCACAAATATAGTGCAAAGACAATTGAAACCAAACTTAACATGCATCTATTAGCAGTGGCGGAACCAGAACTATTTCGAAGGAGGTGCTGAAAAATAAAGAGAAAAGAAATAAATTTACCTTGGATTTTGCGTATGAGAGCAAATATACTCTCCAATTTCAGTTTGACGCAAATAAAAGCATATCTCTATACCACTTGACTATATATATAATAATATATGCGGTGAGAGTTCAAATAAAAAGTCTTAACATCCAAATGGTTAATTTGATGCATAATAACTCAATTTAATGCATTTTCAAAGAAACCTTAAATCATTTGATGCACTTTTCAAAAATTGAGTCAAATAAGATTTATTTAAAAAGTGCATCAGATAAAATTATTGTGCATCATATACTATTTGTTCAAAATGTTATATATGTTCTTACACAGCTTGTCCAAATGAAGTTTTTTTTTTTTGGAAAATTTGTACAAATAAGTTAATTGTTCTCTAAATACATAGAGTTCAAGAGTTTATTTGAAATTTCTCTAAAAAATATATGAAGTCTCAAACAAAGTAAATTAACTACTACCAAAATTAAATGCATTCTTTGTACACGTCTTTAAAAAAGAATCAAAACCAAAACATATTATATTTACATACCTTAAATTAGCCATATCATTGGAATCGAATTACACATGAGAATATTTTGTCCTATCAATATACATAAATTCACTAATTTCCAATCAAATAACGTAACAGATAGTCAAGTAGCCCTAGCTTGTGATATGAATGGCCTTACAGGTTTTTTTAAAAGGCTGCCTTATAGGTTACAACGTAACCCTTTATTTTTTTATTTTTTATTTACTACTCCGTATATATATCATTCTTCTAAAAATCGGCCTAGTCAGACCGATTAATTGGCCTAAGCGGCCTAGTCGGCCCTAACCGTAGAGGCCGGCCTAATCGGCCTAGTCGGCCAAAAAAATTGGCCTAGTCGGCCGTCTAGGCGCTAGACGCATGACATCTCAACCGCCCGACTAGCGCCTAGCGAGTTTTAGAACAATGATATATATTATTAATATTAAAATAAAATTTACACTCTGTAGCATAATTTTTATGGCAGTCCATAAAAAAAGGCAGTACATTGACACATGCATTAGATGACCATATCACATTAACAATCCTAATTTCTAAAAATAAACATAAGCAATTATCACGTAAGTTATATACTCCGTATAAACTACTCCGTTAAAGTTTAAGGTTCAAGCCACTCAGGCATAATCAGGGTTATGGATATGCACAATTTGGCAACTGGGCCGGCCAAAATGTATCTCTATTAGTACGGATACGGAGTTGGTCAATATTCAAAAGTCAGACTGGCATAGCGCATAGGGCTGGTTCGGTATGGCATACCGAAATTTTTACGCCATACCGCATACCGTACCGAAAAACCGGTATTTGTAAAAAGTCATACCGTTACCGTACCGAAACTTTTGGTATACCGAATTTCGGTATACCGAAAAGTCGGTACGGTATGTGACCCATACCGTTTTATACCGAAAAATCACAACCCTAAACTTGTAAAATGATTCCGTAGAAAGGCCTACCGAACATCCAAAAAATCTGATTTTAATATGTCGAAAGTAGTATACGACATCAATTACATAAGCTTATACCAAAACTACAACACAATATTTAATCAAAAGTAGAAAATACTAAATTATGCGCTACTATCTCAAGTCTCAAGACGATCCATAATGAAAATTAGAAAAGTTATCCAACATAAATCAATGATAATTAATGTTTGTAATAACAAATCATTGGACGATTGTTGCAGCTCCAGAAGATAAGTAGGCTTCTTCACTCCTCCATTCCTGAAAATGAAAATAAATCAATTTTGTTGTATTTAAATCCTCCCAAATTTACATATATTTAGATAGACTTAAATAAGTGATGTGGGTTATCTACTAAACCCTGGGAAAACTTGGAGTATTAGATAAATTTCACAAATATAAAATCTTATTATTATGCAGGTCTATTTTCTAGTTATTATGAAAGTGATCAACTAACTCCTTGTGAAAATTGATTGATTAAATGTACATACAGAATGCTAGAGTTTCAATTGCATTAATAAAAAATTATACACAGAATTAACTTATGTGTGTGATGATGTGGATTGTGGCCAACTTTTTAAACATGGACTTTTGTAAAATGCAAAGGAGAATCCTTGCTCTTTCAACACGCACCGGAATTAGTACATACTTTTTCATAGTAAAAGCTCCATATAACAAGAACAAGATTTTCAAATCCTGTCAAAAGTAGTTTCAGATGCCTTGAGCATTATAGAAACTTAACTTATGCATTCACCTGATAATAACAGTGGTCAGTAACAATAACAAAAGATATAGGGATCACAAGCGGTCATATTGAGGCACCATGTTCAGAGAACAGTTGTTGAAGTGCAGGTATGACCATACCGGGGTCCTTCACAGATCCAAAGATAGCATTTTATTTCCCAAACAAAAAAAAAACAGAAATTTTCCAAGGTGAACAAGGCATATCAGAAAGTAGATGACAAACAACTAAATGTCAGAAACTACATGCCCTTTTTTACTATTATTTAAAAAGTTGAGAACTAATGACAAAAAATCACAATAATCACTCCATATCAAAAGTCATGATGTTTTTTGTTTTACTTAAACATTTTTCATTAAATGAAAAATAATTACAGTCTAGAAGTTAATCAAAGAAAAAGAATACAAGATGACAATAGAAGCATACCGTGTCTTAAGCTTTATCCCAGTGTAATTGAGAGCATGACCAATGCTAAATAGCATTTGCAGCTGCAAAGTAAGCATACAATACCCATAAGATATACAAAACAATAATTTATGTATAGATTTAATTAAATAAAGACTTACATTTTTCCATTTCTTTAATTTGTTTATACAACTCAAGGTCTTCATCACTTGGATCTTTATAAAAGTTGAACTCCTCCGCTCTTAACCAATCATTAGTGCACACTAATGCCTCCACCATTTTGGGACTCAAACAACTTCTAAAAGGATCCACAACTCTTTTCCCCAAACTAAATGCGGACTCACTAGCAACCGTTGAGAATGGGACTCAAACTATGCCTAATACCACCAGAGGAAGGGCTGGAAACCAACTCTAGTTTGTGCAGATACATTCAGAGTTGGTGCTTTTGATCAACTAAAGCAAAATGCAACCAAAGCTAAAATACCTTTCTATGGGAGGTAAATCTTTTTCACAAACAATCCATTCATTATCTCTTTCACAAAGTTATCACTTTTCTTTCTTAAAGTTTTATATGCTCAACAGAGTTGTTGTATTGATCGGGTTTTTCAATAATAACCCTGAGGCATATACATTATACACTTTGATTAAAAAATGTATTATTGGAGTCTTATAAAGTTCTGTCAAAATAAGGCTACCTTAAACCATATGTAAAGTATGTATACTTATTTACTAGTCGTACACAAGCTGGTTTCACCTGCAAAACATGTCTATGATGCGAGCAGCTAAAGAAAGGAATGTACCACCTCATTCACAAAATTAATTAACATAGACCAGAATTTTAATTATTTGTTAAATTTGATGAACATAGACCAGATTGTTCATATTACCAGGATTGAGAAGCTTTAACAAATGATGAAGGTCGTCCAAAGCTCCTTACTTCATCAATGGCGTCTTCGTCACTCGTCCGCAACTCTAGCTCGAACTCGATCTCGAAGTCTTCTGCCGTTCTTGAGTCCTCGTCACTCGTCCGCAACTTCTTCTTCCACAGCTTCGATGTTCGCAGCTTCTTCCTCGATACTCAATAGTCCGTCGCACCGTCACTTGGTCACTTGAGAGAACTGGAGAAGATAAATTGCTTGGCTCTAGTCTTACTTGGTTAGGGATTTGGTCTCCATTTGGGAGAATGAAGAAGACCGTAGTAACTTAAGATGGGTTTTTAAAAATTTAGGCTTTATTTTACTAATTTCATTTAATCGGTATGGTTGACCCTAATAACTTACGGTACAAATTCTAATTCGGTATTTAGGTCTATACCGTACCATAAACGAAAATTTACGGTATTTCGGTATATACCGAAATACCGAAAATTTAAAAACTGGATACCGTTACCGTACCGTAGTGACCCGGTATGGTATCATACCGTACCAAATTTTTCGGTATACCGAAAAGTTCGGTAAATTTGCTATTTTTCGGTATGGTATGGCCGGTATACCGAAATTTCGGTATATTTTCCCAGCCCTAATAGCGCATAAGTATTACTCTATGTCGTTTAGTTATACATTGTTGTCGTTTAAGTTATTTTTATTACTTATCAAAGCGGGGTCGTTTTGCTAAATGAAAAAACACACAGATTGCAAATAACACACATATATATACCTTAACTATTCCGGCGAAGGGGGAGCGCCAGGGGCGTAGCTAGGATTGAAGGTCGGGCTGGGCCGGTACAAAGAATTTTTCTGATAATTTTTTTTTCACATAAATTTTTACACTAAAAATACAAAGAATTTTCAAATTTGGGGCGGGCCATGGCCCGGTTGGCCACCCCTCTAGCTCCGCCCCTGGGGAGTGCCGGCACCGGCTCGCCCCTCTAGTTCCGCCACTATCTATTAGAGATCCGTGATCTTTTTAATAGTCATCGGGAAGATCAATAAGAGTGTTTTTAATATGTCATCAGATTAAACTCAAATAGACAAATAAACCAGAGCAAATCAAATTTAGACAATAGCATAATACTGCATATACATAAGAGTGACCAGACCGGACATTTAGTAGATCATACCTTGTCCGGTAACATCCGTATCTCTCATGAAAGAGTAAATAAAGCTCAAATTAACATTCCAAAAAATTCAAGTCAAATTTCAAGTGAATACTAATTTAATAATTGGATATTAATTAAGGTAGATTCTATGGTACCCATAAGGTACCATACCTTTGTCCACATGGACCAATTAGAATGTTACAGTTGAATTATTTAAATCTAAATTAAAAATGATAAAGTGATGTGGTCCAATCAAATAAATAGTAGGTACGGTACCCCATTTTTTAAAAGGGTACCGGAGTTGTCACCATTAATTAAAAGTTCAAAATACATCGTGGAACGAGCTGAGGCAAGCGGCAAGCGGACAGATTTAAGTCATCGCAAGTAAACCATACCTTATCCTGTAACATGCATAGCCTTTAAATAATTATTAAAAGACTCACACTGCAGAAAATTTATTGCAGAATTAATTAAAGGACATTGGGGATATATGATATATATAGATTCTACAATACAATATAATATAATTACAGGTTGTTAATTTGTAGTTGGGAAGGCAATGAAGAAATATTCTTGCACTCTGCGACTGCTCCTTGTTGTGGTGGGTGTTGTTTTATGTCATCATATAAATGTTGTTTCAGCTGCTGGCAATGATAAGGATGATCTCTCAAGAGTCGAGTTCCTTCCCGGCTTTAATGGCCGCCTTCCTTTTGAACTCTTCACCGGGTGATTCATATTTCCTCCATAACCGTTTCTTTAACTTTCATCTTGTATGGCTTTACATCGTCGCATGGAAACTAGCTGTTACACCCATCCTTATCTCCAGATAATTTTGCAACATATAATTTGTTTTCTTTCCCTTATTTTGCAATTCCAATGACATACTACGAAGTACAAATTTAATTTTCAAATGTCTATGAAGGGAAAATTGTGATAGAATTGATGCTTCGTTTTTACTTTTTACCCTGCAAAATAATTGAATCAACTTTGTACATCACCCGGTGCAAAGCTAAAGAAATCAATCTAAGGAGGCGTTTGGTATGATGTAAAATAATTACTTGGAATGTGAAGTGTAAGGACGTAAAATGTTTACACTGTTTGGTTTGATTATTTAATGTAAATTGTAGGGCACTTTTTTAAAACATTTCGCACTGTACCATGTAAAGTATTTTATGTGGGGAGAGAATGGTAAAATACTTTTTTTACTCCAGGGGGTTTGGGGGAGCCTGGATAGTAATCAGGGCTGAAACTCACTCCATTGAGTTTCAAACCTTTATGTGTCTAGCGGGTGGTAAAATACTTTGCACGCCTTTTATGAAGCACTGCAACGACTTTGCGTGCAATTTAAAAATAAATTACATATCTAGTCAAACAATGTAATATATTTTACATGCAAAATAATTGTTTCCCTATACTTTGCATGCAATCACTTCGCATGCAAAGATTTAACATGTAAACTACCAAACGAGCCATAAAGTTAAATTTGGTGGGTTTTAATCGTTTCAATACATTAATCACATATTCATATATGATTTGATTATATTTTATTTATCAATGTATTTAATGATCATAAATGCCGTAAAATACTCCCTTCGTCCCATAAAAGTTACCAACTTTTCTTGATCAATGATGACCAAATTTGATCAACGATATCCTTAGCACGAAAATACTCCATCATCATCATTACCCCAGTACCGCAAATGCTTCCACCTACAATGAGGTAAGGGGAGTCAGATTTACGCAACCTTACCTCTGTACTAATAAAAAACACAGAGAGACTGTTCCGGATGATCCATAAAAATGATCTTTTTAAAAATACTAAAAATTGTGTCTTTTTCAAAAATATTATAACTAAAATCATTATACAAAATTTATTATCATTGACCAAGAATAGTCAATTTCACCCATTTTTATGTGACGGTGAGAGTTTATTATAGTAAGGAAAAGTTGGGAAATTTTCCGAAATAGAGCAGAGTAAAATATGGGTATGCTTCTTTTACCAAAATATACAAAACAAGTGTTACCTGGAGAAGATTCTCATCAGTCTATTAAACTTAAAGTCTTAAACTATGGTGAATGTAGGTATATCGGGGTGTCTGAAAATGAGGAAGTGCAGCTGTTTTACTACTTCACTAGAATTATACCCGTGCGATGCACGGGAGTATATATTTCTCATATAATAAGTAAACTTTTGAGTAATACAAATTAAACATGAAAATTAATCAATTCCTACGTAAGAATTCAATTGTCGTAATGTCATAATGATACGAATTGTAAATATACATCTAGCAAAAAAGAAATAGAAGTAATGTTGTTAGACCCGAACCGGCCCGGGAGGGTGGATCCACCTGGCATATATACCGGGTCAGTTATGACCGAACCCGCAAATAACGAAAACCCGCATAGACTTGAAGACCCGCACAAAACCCTTTCAAACCGGGTCATACCGTTTCCGTATTCATATATTTGCAGTTCTTGGACAAATCATGTCTTTCAAACAATCTTTCTCAGTAAATATGATTTAATTAATTTATGCATAGTTGCTATAGAAGTGGAATATTGAAAAGTAATAAAAATGAATATCATAACTATTCAGTTGATAAATTACTATGACCATGCAATGTATCTAAATTGCATGGAATACGAAAGTAATAAGTTATGAAAAACGTTTTGTATACTAAATTCATTGTCTAGAGTTTTGACCGATTGTCATCAGAATGGAGCACCATTAGAGTACCCGTGTTAGTGACCGAAATTTATCTTGAGTCGAACACAAAGATTATTTTGGATATATTTTTCATGGAAGTAGAGACACAATCCTCTCTTCAGGCAAAATAGTAGATGCCTATTTGACCTTTTTACAAAAGAAACCGATAGGCAGTTCTTTCCACAATCTTTTCAAGTATTCATAATCGATGTATTCATCATCCACAACAACAACATCTACTCCGTATAACATAAGTGTTAAATAAGCCGAAGTGGGAAAGAACAACATTCATATGATGCATATGATATATGATGGCACATTATTAGCAGTTTAATTTGTTAAACCTTGGAGCACTCAATAATATGAGTTTCGATATTCTTGAATTGACATTCAAAACTAAATAATGTGTATTCGATAATCTTGAGTTTCGATAAGTTCTTGTCTTCCACACCCACCAAGCGCATAGTTACATACTAATAACTAAATCATACATATTATATTTCCTTTATTTGAATGGCAGAATATTTTAATATTTACTTTCCTTATATTTTCAAATGCAATGGGCGGGAAAATTGGAGCCAAAAGTTATGCCAACACTCTTACTTTATATTATACGGAGCAAAGTAAAAAATTATCAGGCATGAAATTTTCAGTTTGATATCATAATGTTTTTTCATACGAATATTTTGTAATTTTTAATTGATTTTGCACTTTTTATTATTATTGTGGTCATTGTTTATGACATGTGTGATACAAAATTCCTGAATACGCCACTGACCGGTCTTATTAGTGTTTTTCCAAAATAATAGTTAAATTCATAATATTTAATTACCTAATTAATTAATTAATTAATTAATTAATTAATTAATTAAGTACTACGTAATTAATAAGTTCATGCACTAATATACCCGTAGATTAATATTATAAAATTCTAACCTCCTACTCATTTTCCAAAAATCATAGTCATTAGCCCGTTGTCGCGCTAACGGCCTCCCCCTTGGCCGCAGCCCCCGCTGTCTCCATTCTGCGGCGCCGCGACTGTCCCGGCCCCATGCCTACGCACCTAACCACTGCCGCCGCGGTCTCCATGTCTCCATGCCTGCTTGCCGCGGCCGTCCTCATGCCGCGGCGCCGCGGCTGTCCTCATGCCTACACACCTACTCGCAACTGTCTCCATATCCGCTTGCCACGGGCATCGCCATGCCGTGCTGCCGCCTCCATCCCTATCTTTACATTGTACTCCCTATTCATTTATTGGATCTGTAGTTTTATTACAGTATTTTTTCTGGATGTTATCGTTAATTTCCGTCTCCCGTAGGAGATTGAGAATATATCTTTGTTACGGGATAAAAAACATCTTATATTCCATTTCCTACTTTTAGTAGTTCGATGGCTTTAATCTGGGTTTAATATGTTCTGTGTGAGCTCCCACATGTGATTGTTTTTTCTTGTCTTGTATAGTAACACTAATACTCACAAGATCAAGTTGAAGTGAACTAACTCTCCTATAAATGTAGGACAAAGCATGCTTCACATATTCACTTCATGTTCAATTAAAAGTCAAAAAATTAATACCATGGAAAGGTGCGACTTTGATATTCCTTTCTAAGAATATACGGAGTATGAATTTAGTTTTACATTCAATCTTCATCATTCAACTCATCATTTTTAAGTGAGTTTATATTGAGCTTTTGAAATTAAATCTTAATAATATCACTACAATTATTATTAACCCAATTTTATACACAAATCATAAAACAAATACACTAACAATTTTTCTGGATTTATATAATTATAATAATGATAAACACAAACTTTAAACCACATACTACATATAATATAACGTGTTAACTACGTCGTATTCTAAACTCTACAAAAAATTGAGAAGATATATACTAAGTATAAAGTATATAGAGACTAAATTTAACTAAAACTTTTAACAAAGTTTTCTAGATCTAGAAATTAGTAATCCAAAACTCAAAGCAGTCAAATAGATATATGTTTTGGCCCTTATTAATTAGGTGACTCTGCAAACAAAATACGGATCTAATGATGAAAGTGAGAAACCTTCGTCTACACGGCCTCCATGTCCATTGCTTATTTTCATCCGCCGCCCTATCTCATCACTCTCCCCTTCTCTTCATCATGATAACACCAGCACAAACCAACCCTTTAAAAAAACAGCTCGCTTCTTCCACCCCTCCCAATTGAACAACGACTTTTAAATTAAATGAGTGCTCTTCTTCCTTAAAAATTTATTCCAGTTATACATCCTTATACACCACCAAAATGTTCATGGTAGTAGTACTATATACGAAGGCAAATTGCTAGGTTGTGAATGTCGGCACCCGAATGGTACACAACTACAGGATATATATATATATATATATATATAGCGATCTAAGGAAGGATTTGGATATAAATTTATCTATTCATTTCCCAATGTTCTGGTAATATATTTACAATTTTAATGTAGCTTTTACCCTTCTCAAGAATTCCGGATGGTTCCATTTTAGTTGGCCGATGCTTTTCATTAATGTAGTGTAATTAATACCCTACTTTTTACTTCCGTGCTTAGGCGTGGAATTCTCTTGGCCAAGCCTTCTCACACTTCCCGCCCAAAATTTTGTTGCCACTTTTCTGTTTTAATATATAATATAGATTAAATCAGAATCAAACCCAAAGGAAGATCCTCTGATTCTCTGGCTCAGTGGAGGTCCTGGCTGTTCCTCTCTCACTGCATTCATGTATGAACTTGGTATGTGTGCATATATCTTACGCCAATTGTATCCAAATCCAAAAATTTAGATTCAAGTCAAATTGTGAGCAATTTCTAAGGAACAATATTTTACATTGTATAATGGGTATTTTCTAATATTCTAGGATCTGGTCAAAGTAGAATTTCAAGTATTGATGATTTGAAAAGAATATACTGGAGTACTACATATGTGAATCGTAACTGTATTGTATTTGATTGGTTCGAGTCGTTATTTCATTGTCTATTTATGTGGTTTAAATCATTCAATTGCAATATTTAATTAGTTCTCATATACGGAGTATGTGGTACGAAACCATAAGGGAATCATGAAGTTTGCCTATAAAAATTGTAGTGTCTTGAGAATGGTGGACAAAATGGTTGATATAAAATAAAATAGTGACCATATATATGACTAATATAAATATGATAGACAAGAATATCACTTTTTATGCCAAATGATTATTTAGTAATTTTTATTGATTGTAATTATGTTCAATTTGATAGTGCAATGATCATAAAGTTACTCCCTCCCTCCCGAAATTATCTTCATTCTTTCCTTTTCGATTTATCCCGAATTTATTTCATCTTTCCTCTTTTGGCAAAGGATTTGTGGTTCACAACCATTCTTACACATTTCTCCCTCTGACAAATCTCCACCACACATTTCCCATTATCTTAGTAGTTGTTCTCTTCACCTGATCTGAATGTTTCTGATCTGAATTTTTTAAGTTCTGATCTGATCTGAATTTTTCTGATTTGATCTGATCTGATCTGAATCTTTCTGATCTGGTTTGATCTGATCTGAATCTTTCTGATCTGATCTGAATGTTCCTGATCTGATTTGAATGTTCCAGATCTGATCTGAATGTTCCTGATCTGATCTGAATGTTCCTGATCTGATCTGAATGTTTCTGATCTGAATCCTTCTGATCTGATCTCATTTGAATATTTCTAAAATTAGAATTATAATTTTAATTTTAATTATTATAATTAGAAATGCAATTACACATATATAATTTAAATATAATTATAACTATAATCATAATAATTAAAAAAATTATAATTATAATTATAATCATAATTATAATAGGTATAATTATTATTATACGTATTACACTAGTTAAAATATAGCTATAATTAGAGGAAGCGGTCCAGCTTAGCTGGTCACCGACTCACTCTCCCTTATGAGAGGTCTCGGGTTCGAAACTCAATGAGGTGAGTTTCAACCTAGTTTACTTCAGGCCCCCCAGACCCCCTCTGTCACGCCCCGGACCTACCGGACACGTCAACAACCCGCCGTACAGTACGAATAGTCAACCGCAGTCCAACTCATCCATACTATACTAGGCGTCTTGAATATCAATCACAATAGTACATCCGTAAACAATCACAATGTAAAACATTTAATTCAAGCAGCGGAAACATTAATATAAATATCCGAGCCACACGTGGCAAACACGGGCATACAAGCCCCCAAATAATTATTCAGAAAATAGTATCCATGAGCATTAAATATAATTGTTTTTAAAACGGATATGGAGGAAGCACGAACCACGTCTCCTCTCCTTGGATCTCCCGAGCAACGGGCAATGGTAGCACCCTTCAAGTTCTACCTGAAACTGTGAGGTGGCCTCCCCCGTGAAGGGGAGGTCAGTACTTGGAAGCATTTGACAAGTACAATGACAACTATACTAAGTATAATCAATGTTTCAATTTCCAAGACCCTCAAATAGAGTGATATTATATCATAGGCCATAACCCTTGGTTACCCTCTTTGGAAATATACTTACTTTGTATGTATAGTCAAGTAGTCGGCCCGTAGGCCCATATGTGTTTTGAAAGTCCATCCCCCTTTTCCCCCGTGACTATTGGTCACGAATGTCATAAACCTCCTGTAAATTTGTATTCATAGTCATAGGGCATTTCCCTATTACGTAAAATAAACATCATAGAACCTCGCTCGGTATATTACTATATCATGCTAGAGCCATGCTCTTAATCTCCCTACATTGTGCTAGAGCCTTGCTCCTAGTCTCCCTACATCATATTAGAGCCCCGCTCCTAATTTGTCTACATTGGCTAGAGCCCCGCTCTTAGTCCATTTACACTATACTAGAGCCCCGCTCTTAGTTAATTTACATTGGCTAGAGCCCCGCTCTTAGTTAATTTACATTGGCTAGAGCCCCGCTCTTAGTCCATCTACATTTTTCTAGAGCCCCGCTCTTAGTTGACTTACATCGGCTAGAGCCCCGCTCTTAGTCCATCTACATTGTGCTAGAGCCCCGCTCTTAGTTACCATTTCAACATGCTAGAGCCCCGCTCTTAGTCACGTTAATCAACCCCTAAGCAATTCCTATGCCTAGAATCGGTTTAGATTGAGTAGCCTTTGGGGTCTACTCCTATTATACTTAGAACTTTCACATCTCGACCTTAAAGTATCTCTTAGGACTACTCAAGGTATAATTTCTCACAACCCAATTCATTGGGTTAATCTATTGTTTCTCATATTAACATCTCGGCTAGTATTTCAATACTAGTTGAATAAATTTAGAACAACCAAGTTCTCAATCCATAGACACACCGTGTATTTCAATTTATCTTCCAATTCAAATATAATCACTTCCCAATATAAAAATATCACTTTTACCCGTTCATGAATTCTTACATGAAACAAGGTATATTTTATCACCATATTCATAGTTCACTCAACTATCATGCCATCATACTTATAATCACATATCCATACTCAATTCATTCGCAATTTGCATATTATACCTCAATTGCTCATAAGCAATGGTATTCCCATTTAGGCATTATTAATCATTAACAATCCATGAAAATCACATTTAGATACTTTAGGTAATCTTACGAAATTAACCCAAAAATTATAAGCAATATAGTCAGCCATCCTCACCTTATGAAGTGCTGAAATAGTTGCCTTTGTTAAGCCCTTCGATCAATCCCCGTTCTAAACCGATTGGAGATGAGAATTCTGGACAGCAGCCAAAAGCCGGGCGGCTTTCACAAAAGCCGGGCGGCTTTCGTGTTCTGCAGCTACGAACAGCTTCCTTCAAGTGGCGGTTTCCGATGGTTTTGGCTCCTATCGATTCCCCAACTCTTCTAAGTTAATTACCACCACTTTATGTCAATATTATACACTTTTAAACGTGTATAAACTCATGTTTAATCCACCCAATGATTTCTTAAAAATCATACTCAATAAATACTAGTTAAAGGATGATTGTTGAGTTCTTACCTCAAACACCACCTTTTTCTTCTTGGATTTCCCCTCTTCTTGCTTCCTTCAAGCTTGAGCCTTGTGAGTGGTGTTGCCTAGAGCTCTCTCTTCCCTTTGGTATGCTCGTATGGCTCAAAATGAGAGGGGGATTTCTATCCTCAACTAATGCCTCATTTTGAGGTGTAGATAGGACATAGGGAGTGTGATTGTGTCTCCAATCACTCCCTCCTCCATAAGTCCGAATTTGCCACCTCCTCTTGTCTCCACTTCATTATTTAGAGACCATAAATCATGTAGGAAAATCCCCAAGTGGGTGTGGGAAGTTTCTCCCGATTATTATTGCTATTTCTGGCCGGTTGGGTCAAAATAGTACTCAGGTTGTCCAAATATTTTTGTCAACATCGGTTGGCACTTTATTGGACTTCTAAAATTATTACGATATCCCAACTCAATATTTGGTAGCCCATTCGCATTATTATGGGCCCGATAAAAATTTAATTAATCGCTCATAAATTAAACACGGCAACCCGTTACACGGTTTTATTCGCTAGGAAAAATTCAAATGCATATTAAATTTCAAATTCAAGTACATCCGGGTGCGGTGTCACAAGTTCACCCCCCCTTAACGGGAATTTCGTCCCCGAAATTCACAACTGCCCGGTCAAATAGAAATGCAAACTGTTCCTTCATTAAGGCTTCCATTTTTCCTAATTTTTCTTCCTCAACTCGGTCACTTTTCCAAGGGATTTTGACCATTGGGACACTCTTGCTTCTTAGCTCCTTTGCTCGCCTATTAAGTGTCCCTACCGGTCGTAAGACACAGTTCAAGTCTCCTCGTATTTCCATGGGTGTTCCCCCCAACACGTACGACGGATTCGACATATATTCCTTTATTATAGACACGCGGAACACGTTACGTATCCTCTCCACTTCTGGAGTCAACTGCAATCTGTATGCTATAACCCCAATTCTCTCGAGAATTACAAATGGGCGATGTATCGTGGGGAGACTGTCGTCTCTCCTTGAACTCCTCCATTGATCCCGCTAACATGCGTTCTCGGTCCTTCGTAAGTTCTTTATGAGTTTCTTGACCCTTCTTGATCTCATCAAGTAAGGTAAGTCATACTCAAATCGGGTCAATAAGGCACCATCGCTAGATACTCCCAATTGGGCTATTAATGCCCTCAAGCTAGTCAGACAATACTATATGGTAGTTCTTTATCAACTCCATTCCCCCGTGGCTTCAAGCCATGCTCATCTATATTACTTCGTTATGCTAGAGGCTTCCTCTAGTCATGCTTTGTCGTGCTAGAGGCTTACTCTAGTCACTCCACTTGGTGTTAGAGGCTTCCCCTAATCACCTTACATACGTGTGCTGGAGGCTTCCTCCAGTCACATAACATTATGCTAAAGGTTTACTCTAGTCATCTTATATTACGCTAGAGGCTTCCTCTAGTCGCCCTACATGAATGCTGGAGGCTCCCTCCGGTCATTCCTCATCGTGCTAGAGGCTTCCTCTAGTCACGATACTAGTTCACTAAGCAAATTCTATGCTTAGAGTTCCTCTATTATGAGTAGCCTTTGAGGCCTACTCCTAATCGTAACTTAGTAGTTACCCATTCCTACCTTAAGACATCTCATAAGACTACTTAAGGTGCATCTTTCACAATCCAAGCCCTTAGGATTTGCTCTATCACCTCTCATACTAACATTTTCGACTCGTAATCCCATACTAGTCAAATAACCCTCGAAGGTATTGTTGCTCCTCGGGGTCGATCAAACAAGCCATCAATCCTAGGCAAGGGTATCTATTCTTGATTGTGACCTTGTTCAGGTGACGATAGTCAATACATATTCGAAGTGTCCCATTTTTCTTTTTCACGAAAAGAACCGGTGCTCCCCACGGGGAGTGGCTTGGTCTAATGAAACCGTTATCCAAAAGCTCTTGCAATTGGGTTTTCAACTCGTTAAGTTCTGCGGGTGCCATTCGGTATGGCGGTATGGAGATTGGTTTTGTGCCGGGCTCGACCTCGATCACGAATTCAATCTCCCTATCGGGTGGAAGTCCCGGTAGGTCTTTTGGGAAGACGTCCGGATACTTGCACACCACCTTCACATCGTCGATGTTCATCTCTTCTTTGGTCTTGTCCACCACATATGCTAGATATGCGTGACATCCCTTCCTCATCATACTCCTAGCTCTCACGGCGGAGATGATACAACTATTGGATTTGGCCCGATCCCCCTCGAAGCGTAAGGTTACGCCCTCATCGCCTTCGAGTTCAAGTATCTTTGTGTAGCAATCGACCCTAGCATGATGCTTCTCAAGCCAATCCATCCCCAGGATTGCATCGAATTCAATCATACTCAGCGGTACGAAATCACACGTCAAGTTGTGGCCCTCCACTTCCACCTCACACGATGGATAGTGGCTATCTCTCTCGATATCCTCCCCTAGAGGTGTGGATACCAATAGGGCTTGAGCCATCGGTACAAGTGGTTCCTTGAATCCCCCGGCAAACGCCTCACTCACAAATGATCGTTGCACCCCGGTGTCAATGAGGATTCTTGCGTCTCTCCCGTTAATCTTGAGTGTTCCTACATTCATAAGTAATGTAAGACACACTCCCCATTTATTAGACTCATTTCTTAGGTTATAGAGTACCCCGGCTATGGTTTGGATGATCGTCAGCTAACGCCCCATCCCGATTCCATCCCGGTTTTCCCCCTTGAAATCAACATCGAGCACCAATGAGGGAAAGCCGGCCGCTTTTCATGAAAGCCGGCCGGTTTTCGTACTTTGGCCTTCAGCCCGGAATGGCTGGTTACGTAAGCCGGCCGGTTTTTTGCCAAAGCCGGCCGGTTTTCGGTCGCCGAAAGAATTCCAACTTTTTAATTATAAAAGCCGGCCGGTTCTTACGAATGCCGGCCGGTTTTCGTTAGCAGCGCCTCACACCGGAGATGCCTGAACACAAGCCGGCCGGTTTTTACGAAACTCGGCCGGTTTTCCTCCGCCGAATGATTTTAACAAAAATCAAGTACGAAAGCCGGGCGGCTTTCGTCAAAGGCGGGCGCCTTATGGCCGCCGTAGGATTTTGCAAATAATTCGAGAGCGGAAGCCGGGCGGCTTCCGTCAATGCCGGGCGGCTTTCGTCCCAGGTGGATATTTATCCACTCCTTCGGACTTGCACAGCCCGGTTGGCTATACAACGTGAACATTTCAACACTTATATTGTTCACACAAGGATTAACGTCAAAAGTTTAAGGAATTACCCGCAACGGAGTCCGGACTGGCACGAGCGTCCGCTCCCGTCATTGCATAGACCCTGGTTGGATCTTCCCTTGGTTCATCGATGGTGCGTTGCTTGTGCTAGCTCCACCATGCCCTATGCTTGCATGAGGTGCCCTATCCCGGTTCCTACTAGCCGTGGTTGCACCACTCAGTCTCGATCCCCGGTTTTTACCAATTTGAGGGCAATCCATTTTCATGTGTCCTGCCTCCCCACATTGATAGCATTTAGGGGGATCGCGACACGTGCCCGTGTGGTTCTTCTTGCAGTTGCGACACCTTGGCATCGTCGAGGCGTATGACCCCGAGTGTTGTCCTCCCATGCTTGAGTTTCCTCGAGATGGTGTTGCGGATGTCATAAATGATTCTCCTCCCCCGTGGTTCCCCCTTTTGCTAGAACCTTGGGTGTCATGGCTTTCCCATTTCCTTCTCTTCGCCTCCTCGGCGTTTCTCTTCTTCCTTTCCTCCCACTGTTTTTCTCCCTTGAGGCCCTGGTCAACCACTTGGGCGAAAGTCATGTCAGGCAATTGTGTTGCCCTCTCACGTATCTCCAAGTCTAGAGCATCCCAAAAGTGGTTCACCATCCGGTTCTCGTCACATATGTACTCAGGTATGAATTCGGCAAGCTTTCTGAACTTGTGCTCAAGTTCCTTCACCGTGCATGCGCCCCCTTGGGTCAAGTTTGTATACTCTCTCCTCTTCATATTCACCTCGAAGTCGGAGTAGTATTGGCTGAAGAACTCTTGCCGAAAATTCTCCCAAGTGACGGCCTCGCCGTATTTTCCTTTAACTCCATCCCACCACGTGGATGCCATGCCTTCAAGCAATCTTGTTGCCACTCTCATCTTCATGTGTGGTGGCAGCTGCATGTCAAGGGCCGCTTCGTTGAATCTTTTGATCCATTCGGCCGCAACGGAGATGTCTCCCGTTCCATCAAACGGTTTACATCCCAAATCTCTCGCTTCTTTGATGAATTTGGAGATCCTGATGGTTGGACCTCCATCAAATTGGCCTCCATGTGGTTCAACATGAACTCTAGAAGCACCATGACTTCCTCTTCTTGAAGCCATGCCCGAAGGTTGCCCCGCTCGGCGCCTTCGGCGTTGTCTCCTCTCCTCCCGCTCTCGGTGGTATTGTTGGAGCAGCGCCTCAATTCTTGCCAAGGAGTCATTCTCCTCCTCGTCACTAACGTCATCATCCTCCCCTTCATAAGGGGTCTCTACCGGCTCAGTTTCCGGCCGATAAGTTAAGTCCTCTTCGGACTCATACTGCTCATCAATCGTTTCCACATGACCGTCGTTCACGGTCAGTGAGTGGCCTGCACAGCCCTGTCCCCTGGACACTCTTGTGGACCCCCGGCTGCCGCGTTCGGACCCACCCGGTACACGGCCAGTCGGGTTCCTCCTAGTTACCTCCTCGGTACGTTCCATCTCTGAAAGCAATTGAGAATGAGTCATTAGACCCGTATCAAATGTCGAATGACGGATAGGCACCTAAAGACATCCTTTGGCTCAAATCACCGTCATACCAATCGTTAAGGGTACCATCTTAACAATTAGAGACCTTGCAACTTAAGTACCAAAAGTTCTCTAAGTACAAAACTTTATGCTCATGGTTTTCAAAATCATTTTCAAAAAGGAATTTTGAAGCTTCATTATGAAGTTTACGGACTAAGGCTCTGATACCAATTAAATTGTCACGCCCCGGACCTACCGGACACGTCAACAACCCGCCGTACAGTACGAATAGTCAACCGCAGTCCAACTCATCCATACTATACTAGGCGTCTTGAATATCAATCACAATAGTACATCCGTAAACAATCACAATGTAAAACATTTAATTCAAGCAGCGGAAACATTAATATAAATATCCGAGCCACACGTGGCAAACACGGGCATACAAGCCCCCAAATAATTATTCAGAAAATAGTATCCATGAGCATTAAATATAATTGTTTTTAAAACGGATATGGAGGAAGCACGAACCACGTCTCCTCTCCTTGGATCTCCCGAGCAACGGGCAATGGTAGCACCCTTCAAGTTCTACCTGAAACTGTGAGGTGGCCTCCCCCGTGAAGGGGAGGTCAGTACTTGGAAGCATTTGACAAGTACAATGACAACTATACTAAGTATAATCAATGTTTCAATTTCCAAGACCCTCAAATAGAGTGATATTATATCATAGGCCATAACCCTTGGTTACCCTCTTTGGAAATATACTTACTTTGTATGTATAGTCAAGTAGTCGGCCCGTAGGCCCATATGTGTTTTGAAAGTCCATCCCCCTTTTCCCCCGTGACTATTGGTCACGAATGTCATAAACCTCCTGTAAATTTGTATTCATAGTCATAGGGCATTTCCCTATTACGTAAAATAAACATCATAGAACCTCGCTCGGTATATTACTATATCATGCTAGAGCCATGCTCTTAATCTCCCTACATTGTGCTAGAGCCTTGCTCCTAGTCTCCCTACATCATATTAGAGCCCCGCTCCTAATTTGTCTACATTGGCTAGAGCCCCGCTCTTAGTCCATTTACACTATACTAGAGCCCCGCTCTTAGTTAATTTACATTGGCTAGAGCCCCGCTCTTAGTTAATTTACATTGGCTAGAGCCCCGCTCTTAGTCCATCTACATTTTTCTAGAGCCCCGCTCTTAGTTGACTTACATCGGCTAGAGCCCCGCTCTTAGTCCATCTACATTGTGCTAGAGCCCCGCTCTTAGTTACCATTTCAACATGCTAGAGCCCCGCTCTTAGTCACGTTAATCAACCCCTAAGCAATTCCTATGCCTAGAATCGGTTTAGATTGAGTAGCCTTTGGGGTCTACTCCTATTATACTTAGAACTTTCACATCTCGACCTTAAAGTATCTCTTAGGACTACTCAAGGTATAATTTCTCACAACCCAATTCATTGGGTTAATCTATTGTTTCTCATATTAACATCTCGGCTAGTATTTCAATACTAGTTGAATAAATTTAGAACAACCAAGTTCTCAATCCATAGACACACCGTGTATTTCAATTTATCTTCCAATTCAAATATAATCACTTCCCAATATAAAAATATCACTTTTACCCGTTCATGAATTCTTACATGAAACAAGGTATATTTTATCACCATATTCATAGTTCACTCAACTATCATGCCATCATACTTATAATCACATATCCATACTCAATTCATTCGCAATTTGCATATTATACCTCAATTGCTCATAAGCAATGGTATTCCCATTTAGGCATTATTAATCATTAACAATCCATGAAAATCACATTTAGATACTTTAGGTAATCTTACGAAATTAACCCAAAAATTATAAGCAATATAGTCAGCCATCCTCACCTTATGAAGTGCTGAAATAGTTGCCTTTGTTAAGCCCTTCGATCAATCCCCGTTCTAAACCGATTGGAGATGAGAATTCTGGACAGCAGCCAAAAGCCGGGCGGCTTTCACAAAAGCCGGGCGGCTTTCGTGTTCTGCAGCTACGAACAGCTTCCTTCAAGTGGCGGTTTCCGATGGTTTTGGCTCCTATCGATTCCCCAACTCTTCTAAGTTAATTACCACCACTTTATGTCAATATTATACACTTTTAAACGTGTATAAACTCATGTTTAATCCACCCAATGATTTCTTAAAAATCATACTCAATAAATACTAGTTAAAGGATGATTGTTGAGTTCTTACCTCAAACACCACCTTTTTCTTCTTGGATTTCCCCTCTTCTTGCTTCCTTCAAGCTTGAGCCTTGTGAGTGGTGTTGCCTAGAGCTCTCTCTTCCCTTTGGTCTGCTCGTATGGCTCAAAATGAGAGGGGGATTTCTATCCTCAACTAATGCCTCATTTTGAGGTGTAGATAGGACATAGGGAGTGTGATTGTGTCTCCAATCACTCCCTCCTCCATAAGTCCGAATTTGCCACCTCCTCTTGTCTCCACTTCATTATTTAGAGACCATAAATCATGTAGGAAAATCCCCAAGTGGGTGTGGGAAGTTTCTCCCGATTATTATTGCTATTTCTGGCCGGTTGGGTCAAAATAGTACTCAGGTTGTCCAAATATTTTTGTCAACATCGGTTGGCACTTTATTGGACTTCTAAAATTATTACGATATCCCAACTCAATATTTGGTAGCCCATTCGCATTATTATGGGCCCGATAAAAATTTAATTAATCGCTCATAAATTAAACACGGCAACCCGTTACACGGTTTTATTCGCTAGGAAAAATTCAAATGCATATTAAATTTCAAATTCAAGTACATCCGGGTGCGGTGTCACACCCTCCCCCAGATGCCTCCTGGAGTAAAAAAAAAGCTATAATTATAATTGTAATTATATTTTTAGTTATAATTATTTCTATAATTATAATTTTAATTATAATTATAATATTTATTTCTATAATTGTAATTGTAATTACTCCGTGTAATATAATAATAACAAAAAAAAACTAATAACAATAACAACAACAACCATAATAGTAATAAGAATAATAATAATCATGATAATAATAAATATCATAATAATAATCATAATAATAATAATAAGCATAATAATAATAATAATAATAATAATAATAAACATAATACTAATAATAACAATAATAACAATAATAATAACAACAACAACAATAATATTAATAATAATAATGATGATGATGATGATGATGATGATGATGATGATGATGATGATGATGATGATGACAACCACCACCACCACCACCACAACAACAACAACAATAATAATATCAATAATAATAGTAATTATAATAATAATTACAATAACAACAAGAATAATAATGATAATAAATTAATAATAATAATTATTATTATTATTATTATAATTATTATTATAATAAAAGGGATAAATCACGTCCGAACTTTTCTGATCTGATCTGAATGTTCCTGATCTGATCTGAATCTTTCTGATCTGATCTGAATGTTCCTGATGTGATCTGAATGTTCCTGATCTGATCTGAATGTTCCTGATCTGATCTGAATGCTCCTGATCTGATCTGAATGATTTTGATCTGAATCTTTCTGATCTGATCTGATCTGATTTTTTCTGATCTGATCTGATCTGATCTGAATAATATAAGAATAAGTAATAAGTAATAAGATTAAGACGAACAGAACAACTTCTTAATCCCTGTGTCCAGTCAAAACCGAAGTTAATTCTGGGACGGAGGGAGTATAGACTAGCAATTTTTATTTAGTTCATTAATACTTACAAAACTATTAAAAATACGGAGTATCGTACAACATTGATGTAGAGCCTGTTTGGTAGCATGAAAATCGGCTGTTTTGGTTGTTTCTGCTGAAATTTATGAAGTTCTGGCTGAAGTGGCTGCATTGGCTGATTCTGCTAATTTAAGAAAAAATTATTTTTAAAATATATTTTATTAATAAAATAAAGAAAAAAGTACTACGTATATGTAAAAATAGCTAAAATGGTCATTTGCAGTAACTTCAGCCAATACAGCCAGAAAAGTAACTTCAACCTTACTTTTTCTGCTTATTACACAATTCAGTGCGCGAAAGCAAAAATTACGTGTTTGGTTAAAAAAATTGGCTGATAAGTCTGATAAGCCGATAAACGATGTTGCCAAACGACCTCGTAATGTGCATGTTAGTGGATGTGGTCTGAAATTTGTTGTATGCTCCCTATACGTACAAATGTACAATATTGTGTACAAAGGTGCAACCGGTAACATAGACACGCTTTTATATTCCGTTCCAAAATATTTGTCCTACTTTCATTTTTGACCCGTTTCAAAATTGTATACTGAGTATTCATTACACTTTCTTTTTCAAGCTAGAAAAGGACTTATCTAAATCGTAAATGCTTACCCTTTTAGAGATACCTCATTTTAGGTACTCATTTGTACGTACTCCCTATTTGTGTGGTTCACAAAAGGCAATTCATAATAGTGAGACAATTAATTTTTAAATATAATGCTCTTTTGTGAACCACACAAATAATGAGCTACAAATGGGGTACAGTGGTACAACAAGAATGACTCTTATTTGTGGGAGTAGACTCTAGACGTCTCGTATAGACCTTAATTTGGAATACGCCTCCAAATTTTAGGACCATTGGAGTTCAAGGTGGAAGAGTACAACGGAAGTCTAGCCACGTTGCTTCTTGCTCCACATTCCTTGTCCAAGGTACGAAACCATCCATCAATCTCAACATACACATTCTAAGATAGGTATACTCCATATAAATTTTGAATAATTATTGAAAACGAAGTATTCCTGGAATAGTAGTGTAAAATTGTAGAATTTCAAAATACAGATATTAGAAGTAGCACATTGACATCTTACATTTGATATTACCAGACTTTAGTGTGTTATATTATCCAATATCCATACATTACTTAAGAGAATAAAACTTATATTTAGAAATGAAAGTATAGTACCAATTTGACTTTACTCGTAGTAGTTTCCACCGTACTGTCCGTGATGAAGGTACATGACTGTACATGAATGAATGAAGTATTCTTAATTATTCTTACTACATCCCTACATGACCGTACTTGATATATACACAATTGTAATTAATTGGCCCACAAATTATGACATTTTGTCCACAATTCCACACCATGTTGGATTATTCTGGAATCCTCTCAAGTACTGGAGAAAGTGGAACAAAAAAATGAGATTGGGTAAAAGAAGGGTGGTGCGTGTGGATAGTTAGAGCATCTTCAATGCTTTCGGTGTGTTGGAGATGATTTGTCATCCAAATGGAAATAGTCTACTTTCTTCTTGGATGATTTGTCAATCCAGGTCCATCAGTGGACTTTGTGCAAGACTTTGGTTTTTTCTAAAGTCAACCTAAATTAAAATGAATGGAATACTCCAAGTTGCATAAAAATAAGAAGAATGATGCACAGATACTAACACATGCACAGATGGATAATAGCATTCTGGTAAAATAACATAAGTAGTCATATTTTAGGAAAACTCATTAGTTTTAGTAATATTGGTGGTAATTCTCTCAAGTAAAGAAAGCAGGGGAGTGGCGTTTTGCTTGTACAAAAGAAGAAAGAAGCCTGAAAAAAGAGGAGAAAAGGGGAAGAGGGGGATTTGAGTGGAGTGCCATGTCACCAAAGTGACTAGCTAATCGGGAATCAGAATACAAATTTGACTATATTTATGTAGCAACAATGCTTGATGTAGCCACTGTTATACCTACTTTATACCCACCATTATGTGGATGTTTTTTTTGTCTGTGAACCCGGGGGTCACAGACAAAAAAAACATTTCACAAACATAGGTGTGCACAAAAGTGGGTATAAGAGTGGGTACAAAGATCATTTTTGTTTATATAGTTCATGGACTCAATTGAATGTTTTTTTAGTTGGAGGGCTAAATTGACTTTTTCGCTATATCTCGAGGGTCTATTTGATAGTTTTCCATCATGGTCATCATCATCATTATCATCATCAATTCATCATCGTCATATTATGCAATCACGAGATAACATTCTAAGTTCTGGAATATATTTATTGTTCTCTGTAGTGATTTACGAAACATCCAGATTTCAAATCAAATCCATTTTATGTTGCCGGGGATTCTTATGCGGGGATCGTTGTTCCAATTATAAGTGTGCTTATATCTGATGATACGTATTTACCATATATACGCGTCTACGCATATTTAACTTTGAAGCCTAACTATCTCCCAATGTAAGAATCATATTCTTTGGGTCAACTATAGTATAGTTTTCATTAATATTATTATGTGAAATAAAGTTATTATTATTATTATTATTATTATTATTATTATTATTATTATTATTTGAGTTTATATATAAAGTAATTGCCCTTAATATATACTCCAATATTGTCTGTGTAATTATTATTATTATTATTATTATTATTATTATTATTATTATTACTATTAGTATTATTATTATTGTTATTGTTATTGTTATTGTTGTTGTTGTTGTTGTTGTTATTGTTATTATTGTTATTATTAGTATTGTGTTTATTATTATTATTATGCTTATTATTATTATGATTATTATTATTATGATATTTATTATTATCATGATTATCATTATTCTTTTTACTATTATGGTTGTTGTTGTTATTGTTATTAGTTTTTTTTGTTATTATTATATTACACGGAGTAATTACAATTATAGAAATAAATATTATAATTATAATTGAAATTATAAGTATAGAAATAATTATAACTAAAAATATAATTACAATTATAATTATAGTTTTTTTTTACTCCAGGAGGCGTCTGGGGGAGGGGGTCTGGGGGGCCTGAAGTAAACTAGGTTGAAACTCACCTCATTGAGTTTCGAACCCGAGACCTCTCATAAGGGAGAGTGAGTCGGTGACCAGCTGAGCTGGACCGCTTCCTCTAATTATAGCTATATTTTAACTTACCAAAAACCTCTTACTTTTAATAAAGTCTACAGTAATTGTCTTAAACTGCGTGAAAAGCAAATTGGTCAATTAAATTGATACGGAGGGAGTATTAATTATGGAGTACTCTTATTGCTTATCCATAAAGAATCTTCACCAATATTCACTTGAACAACCACCTAAATTGAATTCTAACTTTTATACGGTGATTTACGAGTGTGGGATGTTTTCTTTTGGACTGGTTTCAGTCCCAGACCAGATCAGACCAGACCAAACCAAACCAGACCAGACCAGACCAGACCAGATCAAACCAGACCAGACTTCCGTAGTTATAAAATACACAGAGACCAGACGTTTACCAGACCAGACCAGACCAAATCAGACTAGACAAGCAAATTTCAGTCCAAAAGAAAGCATCTTTATAATAATTGAAAAGTGACATGGACCGTATAGAATGGTTTTATGTCCCTTAAAATTTTGATAACTTTTATTTTTTGAATATATCACTACTAGCTTTGCTGCTTTGTTTAGTTAATTCTCTTTTTTCAAGAACTTGATATTCATTAGTTAAATTAATGCCATGTGCCAACATATGAGAGTAATTATATTGCTTAAGGGCATCCTCATTCTTTAGATTATTTAGAGTTTAATTGGATGATGTGTAAGATTATTGTAAAGATTATCATTGTGAGTGAGAGATTATTTAGAGAGATTATTGAAAAAAATAATCCGGTATCAAGATTTGAATCCAGGATTATTTTGGGTTGTAGTTAAATTTCATTTAATGCATGGTCTAGAAAAACTAATTATTTGAGTATCATGGTTGATGGAGAGTTTTAAGATTTGAGATTATTAAAAACTTATTTAATAAATATGATGTGGCAATGATGTGGCAAAGAAAAACCATTTATTTTAAGATCATGAATGGAGATGCTCTAATTCTTAGCCAAGTTATCTTATAGTTAAAAGAACTACATATGAGAGAAAATCTCCTACTCAATTGTTAGTCTGATTATTTTATATCTAAAAACACTACATATGAGATAGAAAATTCTAATACTTAATTGTTAGTCGGCTTATTTTATACTTAAAAGAACTACATATATGATAATTCTATTGCTCAATTGTTAGCAATTTTATCTTCTAATACCTAAAAGCACTACATATGAGAGAAAATTCTTCCGCTCAATTATTAGCAAGTTTTTCTTGTTATATCTACAAAAATTATATGTGGAAGCTTATCTTGTGTGAGAGAGAAATTTCTCTCATTCAATTGTTATCTGACTTATGTTATACCTAAAACAACTACATATGGAAGAGAAAGTTTTCTCGCTCAACTGCTAGCCGGATTATCTTATCTTATACTTAAAAGAACTAAATATGAGAGAGAAAATTATCTCTCTCAATTGTTAGTCTTCTTATCTTATACCTAAAAGAACCACATATGAGGGAGACATTGTCCTCTCAATTTCTAGCAAGCTTACCTTCTAAAACTTAAAAGAGTCTTGCTTGGGGTACCCCAATTTGTACCCCAATCTGTACATCGTCTGTGTACACAGACATTTGGACAGAAAGTTCTTCCCTCTTTCAAACGAATTGTCTGTGTACACAGGCAATTCAGGGGGGTGAGTACAAAATGGGGTACATTTTGGGGTACCTATAGAATTTTGAACTTAAAAACACTACATATGAGAGAGATATCCCCACTCAATTTCTCCGTTCAAATGATAGCAAGCTTATCTTCTATCTAATACCTAAAAGCACTACATATGAGAGAGAAAATTTCACTGCTCAATTATTAGCAAGCTCATATTCTTATACCTAAAACTATTATATATGAGAGATAAAGTTCTCCCGCTCTATTGTTGACCGTCTTAGCTTATATCTTAAAGCAGTACGTATGACAAAGAAAAATTCTTCCGCTCAATTGTTAGCCGGCTTATCTTATACTCCCTCCGTCCCCGAAAGAAGTTCCTCATTTGACTTTCGCACACTTTTATGCAAGTAAACTTATCAGGGGGTAAATTTTACTGTTTTGACACTATTTGGCACTGTTTTGCACTGTTTGTCACTGTTTTGATGTAGATAACTTTCCATTTAACGAAATGAGAACTTAAATTAGGGACATCCAAATAAGGAAATTGGGAACTTCTTTCGGGGACGGAGGGAGTACTATCGTACTTAACAGAGCTATAGATGAGAGATAAGTTTTTTCGCTCAATTGTTAGCAAGTCTATCTATCATCTAATAACTAAAAGCAATACATATGAGAGAGAGAAGCAATACATATGAGAGAGAGAGAATGCTCCTCTCAATTGTTAGCCAATTTGTCTTATACCCAAAAGCACTATTTGGTAGAGAAAATTCACTCTCTCAATTGTTAGCTGAATTATCTTATACTTGAAAGCACTACTTAAGAGAGAAAGAAACCTCTTGCTCAATTTTTAGATGGCTTATGGCTTAATCTTTCTTAGAGATAAGGGTCAAATTGATAGTCGACTTACCTTATACCTCAAAACACTACATATTAGAGAGAGAAATATTTCCTTCAATCTTAGCCAGCGTATCTTCTTATATCCTTAAAAGAACTACATATGGGAGAAAGTTCTTTCGCTCAATTGTTAGCACACTTATTTTCTAATATCTAAAAGCACTACATATGAGAGATGAAGTTTTCCGTTCAATTGTTAACGGCTTATCTTATACATAAAAGTACTATATATGATAGATAATTTTTCTCGTTCAATTGTTAGCCGCCTGATTACCTAAAAGCTTACAATCAAGTGATAGCACTCTAAAATTCCAAAAAAAAAAGAAGAACTATATATAGATGCAATGTAATTGTCATGGTAGATGACGACGTAGTATCTTCAATTGAGTAATAATTTAGATGAAACTATAGAAAACCACTTAGAGAAGAGCTTTGAGGCTTTTCCCAATAGGTTATTATAGGCTTCGATGTTAAACCTAAGAGGAACCAGCCCAAAGCTACACAATAGAGAAGCGGCTCCTAAGCTTTTGTTACAGAAGCACCAATTAAACATATACATGGATATTCGAGAGATGATCAGATCAATATTCATGACCTTATTCTTCCATGTATGATCCCAATACATCTATAATTCCCGGCAGAACCCCTATAAAATTACCATGCAACTTGTTAGATGAGGCTTGCAACCGCCACTTCATAGACTCCTGTTTAACGGTTAATGCTGATATGAATGCAGGAAGTAGCCGCCCAAAAAAGTGTCTCCAGACAGCGCTAGCTAAAGAGCATGTTAAGAAAACATGATCTTGAGCATGTTAAGAGCATGAATACCAAGTATTTAAACTGTTTCTATAGATTTTTATCTCGAACCAAAACCGTACCGTTTGGGCCAAAAGCATAATGTCTTTTGTTTCTGTTCTATGAAACAGAGCGACATGAGATAGTGGACACAAAAGATAAGAAACAAACACATATGAAGTGAGATAGTGGATACAAAAGATAAGAAGCAAACACATGAAATTTACTCTGTTTGACACTAAAAACAAAAAACATACCAAGTATGTTAAAAGGGATAAACACGATGCTTTAGAAACAAAAAGTTCTGCAATGGTATGGCAAATGAAACTACATATAGAACCAAAATTTTTATAACACGCTATATTATCATTTATCATTGGAACTGTTTGGCATTTTGTGGTTGTTGTGTTAAGTATATGTGAAATAGTATGAGACATGGAGAAGTCTACATATCCATCATTTTTCAATTACACTAATGTGAAAGTACATATGTAAATGTGGTGAAAATGAAAAATGTCTTTCCAAGATCACATTCATGATAACAGGGTGAATGACTGTAGTCATACATGAGAGATGAAGCAGGTGAGATTTGATTACTAAAAGAGTGACACATTATTCTAAAATATGCAGATAGATTTTAGGAATGAATTGCTAAAAATGTTAATATACAGAAAATATGAAGAAACAAAGTCTTAAAGGTATTGACAATAGGGAGAAAGTAAACTTTCTTAGAAATAGACAATCGCAGGTGATGCATAAAGCATGATAAAGAAAAAATTGAGAATGTTAATAATTCCTTTAAGATACAGGAGAAATATATTTATCCATTTGAGTGCACTCATTTTTTTAAAAAATTTGAGGTGGATTAGAACAGCGGTAAATGTTATAATTCTAACACTTGAAATAAAACAAAGGATTCTGAACAATCTTACTTAATTCTAACACTTGAATATCATATGGTTTCTCTTCTAGCCAATTTCAAAGTTATTAACTTAAGATTGAGGTGTCTTACTAAAGATATAGTACTGCGATTAATGCATAAACACCTCTTTTCAAAAGTAGTGGAAAGGAATGTGATTTATTCAATTTTAATAAAGTTGAAAGGGAAAAAATGGGGGAAAAGGCATTGCCTTTGAGAAGTTATTTTCTTGCATTCCTGCTAAAACAGTGGTAAATGAACCGATTAGAGCTACAACCATGTTCAACTCCATATTATATAAATATATTGAAAAAAAGCCATTCAAAGCAACAAATAAAAACTCCTAATATGGTAGGCATTAAAATAGTCTTTCTGAATTGTGAGGATAGGTCTACTCTAGGTGGCAATGTGTTATCCTAAAAACGATGTCGTATATATTATTATTATTATCACTTAATATCCATAAAGAAATGAAAGCAAGCAGTGAGGTAGATTAGAGCAAATTAGGGCACCAAAAGTACTTCTGCACTTCCACTCAAACACTAACTTCTGTTTGCTTCCTGAAGGAGCAGAAACAATTTTAAGAATAAGATCCAAACACCCCCTATATTTCAATTTTATTTTTCACTAGTGCTTGATTTTATTTTAGTTTGAGTAGGTTTAGTTTGGAAATTCGGACTTCTGGAGTATGTTTGATAGACAGTATTTCCGTTCCGGTTGTTTTAGGTTTTAAATTGCTCGTTTCGTGTCTAGCGATTCAGGTTGCTTTGTATGAGGTGATTGATTGATTCTAGGGGTGGGCGAGATCCGGTCCGGTCCAATATTTGGCCGAACCCGTACCCGTACCGTTACTATTCAAACAGTTCGGTTCGGTTCGGTCTTAGACCTAAACCCGTTCGGTACGGTTTCATTTTGAAACGGGACGGTACCATGCCATACTAATACCAAACAATGCCACTTTTTTCAAGTGCTTAAGAGGAAATTAAAGTTTATTCATCCTCCAAAAATCGACACAATTTATCAATTTTTATACTCATTTTACCCAAATTGACATACAAAGTCAATAATTTTTTTGTCAACCATGTTAAAGTTAAATTCTCTTTATTGATAATTGATTTATTTTTTAATAATTAAAATAAACATATTCAGAAACTACACTCAAATCTCTTCAAGGTTGCAAGCTCCAAATTAAATATAATTAAAAAGTGACATTCTAGTTAAGTGAATAAAATGAAATTGTTTGACCAAGAAAAGTTAATTTTGCAATTCAATTTGGGATGAATGTAGTATTTTACATAATTAATAAATTTCAGATAAATTATAGTAGTACAAATATAAATAATTAAACCATACACCGGTCCGATTTCGACACAATTTATCAATTTTTATACTCATTTTATCCCAAATTGACATGCAAAGTCAATAATTTTTTTGTCAACCATGTTAAAGTTAAATTCTCTTTATTGATAATTGATTTATTTTTTAATAATTAAAATAAACATATTCAGAAACAACACTGAAATCTCTTCAAGGTTGCAAGCTCCAAATTAAATATAATTAAAAAGTGACATTCTAGTTAAGTGAATAAAATGAAATTGTTTGACCAAGAAAAGTTAATTTTGCAATTCAATTTGGGATGAATGTAGTATTTTACACAATTAATAAATTTCAGATAAATTATAGTAGTACAAATATAAATAATTAAACCATACACCGGTCCGATTTCAGGCTTCCTATGAATTAGCAAAGATGGTGAAAGTGTGAAGACAGTAGTCAAAGTAAGGATATAAATGTAAATTTAAATCATTGAATCATACTTCGGCCCGGTTCGGTCCGGTACCGGTTCTCATTTTATGAGAACCGGTCATGGCATTGTTTAGAATCGGTACGGTTCGGTTGAGGACAAAAAATTGAGATCCGTTTCAAACCCCATTTTTTCGGTCTGGTACCATATCGGTTCGGTACCATGCCGGTTCGGTGTTTTTGCCCGTCCCTAATTGATTCTATGTCTATTCACATGACTCACCATCGGATCTGTAATAACTGTCTGGATGTTACCTTGTATCTTTTCTCGGTTTGATTATTAAAGTCGATCCCTTATATAAAAAAATGGCATTTAGCTTTAACGTAGAAATTAAATATCGATTTTAAAACACCGCTTTTATAAAAATATTGTTCAAAAAAAACTGAAAATACCTTTAAAAATCATTTGCATGTCAACACTCCTCGATCACAAAGAAGAGATGGGAAAATACACCCTTCACCCTTATAACCTTGTCATCATTTTTTTGTTTTACTTTTCCCAAAAATTTGTCACTTTCTTTTTAAATAATGAAATTGTGATTCTTATTATTTTTTACCTCTTCTTCACAAATTTCAAACCTCTCACTTTCCTTCTTTATTATTTCATGTGGTAGTCAAATTTGACAAAATCTTGAGGAAGGGAGGGAGCACACTATTTTTCAAACACTTGCCTTGAAGTAATTTGGACAGTTAAACAATGTTATCCATCAATATATTCAAATAATTTATCATTAACTTCTGTTGAGGTTTGATGTATTATCACCAATGTTCCCACATTCTAAAAAATATGCACTTCCTCATATCTCTGTAGAGGTTGACTAAAGCTAACTTAATTGTTAAAAAATATATGAAATCATCTTCTCATTGCACATCCCTTGGTGCACCGTACCTCTTTCACTAGAACGAAGTATAAAAACGGATAAAATGCTAAAATTGACTAAAACTCATACAAATATATGGAATCTAACACGGAGTAGTAAAAAAACAATATATCATTTTGTATTTTCACATTTTATACACTTTTAAAAATTATATATGTTGAACAATCTAAAAATTAGGTTAAATCTTCTATAATATATTTCCGACATTTATTTTCTTCTTCATACTTTTTTTGAGCCAAAATATATGATTTTATTCATAGAAAAATATAGTACAATGCGATAAGATAAATAAAGTAAAAAGGTACAGAAAAGAAAAGGTAAATACAAAAACTAGACCCAAGAGAAATCTCTGGACTATGATCTAGTCCTCATGTTGTGTCGCCTTTTGTTCTTTTGAGATTTCCTGTGTATTTTGAGTTGTGTGTTCGGGTTATCTGTTGGCAGGCAGTTTTCATTGGTGAGTGGTGACCAACTTTGATTTGCGACAAATTGTTCTATTGAATTTGGAGTTCCTAATTTCTTCCTGTTTTGAAATAGGAGGACGACGATCACTTTCAGTTGCATGTCCCAGAAAATCATCTGAGAAGAAAGAGTCATCTTTCATACATCACTATACAATAGTAATTATAAAAAGAAATTTAAAATGTCTTTTCACGCCTAAACTTTGACTTTTCTTGCCTAGGCTTCAAAGCAGCGGTGGAGCCAGAAAAACGGCTCAGGGGGGTCGAAACTCAATCTATATACAAAATGAAAACGGTGGATCGTTTTTAAGTAATTCCGAGTTGAATATTTCATATGCAATTTAGATAAATAGGTACTCGTAGCAATAAGATAGATTGTCTTTGCTCTGTTTCTGAGTCGTGTCAGGTAAATATTGAGTGAATTATACCATTTTTTTAAAATTTGAAAAAATAATCTATAGTATGCATTAGATTTTGCTGATTTTACGTTTAATTAATGTTGATTTTCCAGAAGTCATAACTTTTTACTCGTAATGAGTCACGAGGCCATAATATATCAAATCGAAGCTATTTCAGAGCTCTATACTCTCAAACTTTCAGAGGATCGGCTGACCACCCTGACCCCTTCCCTTGGATCCGCCCCCGCTTAAGGTTTGAGATTTAATTTTGATGTAGTAGCACGCCTTACATCTTTTAGAGCACTGCTTATATATACACACTAAAAAAAATTAGAATTGGCCCAATGCCAAAAACAAATGTCTGGCCCAGTGCACTATCGTGCATTGCCCAATCCAATAGAAAGGATGGCCAAAATACCAAATTGGTAAAAAAAAGGTGGAAATATCCGGTTTAGTCTACTTTCTCTAATTGGATTTCATTTATGTCACCCCCCAATCATTTACTTTTCAATTAAAAACTTGGTGACAACTACGGTACCTTAGAAAATTTTGCAGGTACGGTACCTTTAACAGGTGGACCATTAAAATACTTGACATGTGTTCTTCATTTACACGTAAGATTTGCCGTAAGATAATAGATTAAATTTCTCTTTATTTGCTATTGGACCCTTAGGAAATTTGGGATTGGGATCCTCTACCCGACTAGGAGGGTGCCTTGCGCATCGGACGGGAGAGGAGCGGCCAAAAAGTGGAGCCCAAGATCTCCGATCGTTGAATTGTCGATCGGACGATCGGGAGGAAGCAAGACACTCCACCTTACTCTAAAGTAAGACAGAGGCTCCGGATCCGGAAATTTGATAATTCTCAATCGACGTTAACCTGCTACTGCGATTAGGGTTCCCCAATCGGAATGGAAGGGGTTTGCATTTGTAAATTCTATTTGAGATCCTGGTGATATGCATCTATGGACTATGGGTAGTGCGAAGATCTGGGAGACTCCAAATTCTGCCACCATGTCTTACAAATTGATGAGAAATTGGTAGCCTCCATATCACCATGAATGTCTTCCATCAGCAGAGCTAGTCGAGTTCGGCGATGATCTTCACGCCCCAACGATTCAGTCGGTTTAGGCTCTTCTGGTTGAAATTGATGGAATTAGACTGGAAATGCTATTTAGGTATGTTTTTTTAACTATGCGTTGGAACTAATCATACTTAGCTTCAACAATTGATCCCAGTTTTAATTTAATCGATTTGATTTCACGAAAAGAAAAATTAGCTTCCTTTGATTGAAACTTTGACTTAAGCCCATGCTTTGAAGTTCTATGAATCTGCCACTAATGTTTTGAGTGAAATTTTATGGTTCATACAGTCACCAAATGAAATCATATTTTCATTTACATGTTCTGTTGTCCACATGTTATAACTTTATTTGTAGTATATTGCAGGTTCTTATGGTTTTAGACCATCTATTTTTGTGAGTTTTCCCTATGATGATTCAAAGTTCTTGGCCGTGTATGAAGTAATTGAGAGGGTCTTCACATCCAGAATGCAGAATTATGTATTCAGCTGCTCCAAACCTAAAAAGCCTTCATCTCTGAAAGGTATAAAGCAGAAAATTCTCACTTTATCCTAGGTAAGTACTACTGAGCTTTGAGATTGGTGTTTTATTTTTCTACTTCATAGTATCTCTAATAAAGTGACTAACTTGACAATATGAAATCCAGTAGAAAAATATGATCATGTTTATGCGAAGTGGACAACATAGAGATGGATAGCATGTCAGTGGGTTGAAAATCTTATATTTAAAAATTGAACATGCATGTGGTGTTCACAATTGTACCGGCAAATCCTATGATGAAGTGCCAAACAGCTGTGTATCAAGAATGTTATTGAGCAAGAAATGTCTGTGATTTTTAGGATGGGTTTGCACAGCATGTTAAACATCTGATATTGAGCGCAAGTATAGTGAAAGGTCCACTTTGATTTCTACCATGTTTTTCCTATTCTGAATTCACTTTACAATTTCAGAGTAAGGTATCAGGAGTTATTTAATAAGTATGTAATATCAATAATCTTTTTGAGGTTGAGTAGTTTCTGTGCTACTGCGTAGCAACAAAGAATAAAACCGTCAATGCTTTCTTGCTAAATTTTACTACGTAGTTTTTAGTTTGATCTATTGGTTGAATTAGCATTATTTTCAGTACTATTTTCATAATGTAGTTTTTGCAGAACTAGATAATTTCATTGAATTGTCTTTTTTGGTTTATTAGAAAAAATCTACAACATTTGCTTACTTGAGCTTATACCTAATTATTGGACAAATTTAAAGTTTATTAGTAACATAGTTGAATGATCTACAAATTCAAAGTCAAATGACTGTTTAAGGTAACTTAATATAAATATTGTCATGTTTGTCTGACTGTGAGATGCAATTTAAATTCGAAATTTTCATATTGCATTTGTTGTTGTTTAGTTCTCCTAGTTTTAATGCTTACACCATTGGATCAGATGACCTCCTATATGCACTTGAGACTGTTATCTTTCTGCAAGATTTTGACATTATCCTATTCCTGTGCCTGCAAGTTATAATTCTTTTGAATATTTTTGGTTATCACTTAATTGTTTTTGTTTTGTTTCAATGAGTTCATAAATATCCAGGGAGCTGTAAAGGTTATATTAGATAATGACAAGTACAAAGTATATGACATTGATAATCGAACAGACCCTTTAAAGGCGAGTTTATAACCACCTTCTTAAACTGAGTTTTTAATAATTTGGAAGTATTATAATATTTTCATTTACTAATACATGATACTTCAGGCAACACAAGCATGGGTGGAATGACTTGTGCAAACGTGGAAAGCATTTGATCAAAGGAGTGATATGGCCATCGCCCAGTGCAACACGGAGTTAACAATGCTAGCCTGAATTGAATCTTAATGCATGTCGTTGTGCATGGTATAAGGTGCAGAATTAAATCATACGGAGTAACTTTCATGTTCAACTAGTGTACTAAATTAGATCCAAGAACAGAACAAAATTAATTGCATCTAACTTATCTCTTGGGCTGGATAGCCCTTAATTCCTTCTGGAGGAGATTAAGTTCCTTATCTTTGGTTCTTAGGGACCTTTCATTCAGATATCAATTTTAAAAGTATTTCAAACTTAACCTCAATTTTTCTTTCATTCAAATACGAATTAACACATTTTGCTAATTGGCATTTTCTGTTTGCAGCCATTAGGTTGGAGTAATGAATCAACAAGTCTCTAGAATTGCTGAATAAACGCAGGGCTTCAAAGTTTGCTCTATTGATTCAAAGCACATATTTATTTGTTGTAAAAAAACACACATCTAATAGTTTTTGTTTTGCAATGATTAGGATATATACAATATACTCCCGTACATTTGATGACTTTGGGAGAAGAATGACCGAAGAGTTCCATTTGTATGAACAATAGTTTCTATTGTCGTAATGACCTTTGTATTTTTTACAGAAGTACAATTTACTTAGTAAATTGTACTAGGGGTGTTTGGAACTGATTCTGCTTCTGATTCTTTTTTAAAGCAGAATCAGAATCAGTTTTCAGAAGCTGGTCTCCCCAAGCTTCTGAAAAAACTGATTCTAAGAGTAAATTGGAGCACCAGAATCACTTCTGCACTTTCACTCAAACACTCCAACTTCAAGGAGCGGAAGCAGTTTTAAGAATCAGGTCCAAACACCCCCTAATTGTATTACCAGAAAATGTAGTTGGAGATAATGGTAAAAAATAATTACATCTTTATAAATACAAACTAATCTTAGGCTTAGGCTTCTTAGCCCACCATTCGAAAGATCTAATGGTTGGTACATGTTGTAACATTTAGGTAAATAAATGAAAATGCTATTGGATGCAACACTTTGAATGTTAATATGCAACATTTTATTCTATAACAGAATAATATGGAACACTTTGAATTTCAATATACAATACAAATAAAGTAAAAATGCATCATCAAATTTTTCACGATAAGCACGCTTCATACCTTGTATATGTGTGTAGGGGGTGGATAATGTGAGAAGCCCTCTAACACGGAGAATTTGTTAAGTAATTCAAATGTTGTAAAAGTTATAGTATGATCGTTGAATTTTATATTTATCAATTTAATAATAAGTTACAAAAAGTGTCTTGAATAAATTTATGACTTGCTAGAATTTAAAAATATAAGATATCAAGTGTTATTTATTGTTTTCATCGTAGTCTCATACGGAGTAGTTCTCTTATACTTGCTCAAGTGCTATTTATTGTTTTCAACTAAAGTTTCTCATTTATATTTTAAGAAAACAATTAACAATTTTAGATGAAAATTTAATCAAGTATTAAAAATAACACATCTCATAACTATTGTCATTGATGACCCCATTATATTGTATAACCATCAAATTATTTCTCAAACCGTATCATTTTACAATGAAAATCTTTAGCCTGGATAGAGGTAAAATATTTGGTTTATAAGTTATATGATGTAATATTTAATCACATCATACACCTCTAATGTTAACAGCATATAAATTCATTAAATGTCACTAATTCATGATAAACAACATCACAAAAGTTAAACATTATCAATTCATGTTCATCGTCTTTACAAAGTAAAAAGCATATTACACTTGATATTATCAATCTTGATCATTTTCGTTATGGCTTTCACCACTTTGATTGACACTTGATGTCGAATGAACATGAGTCATGGAGTTGCACAGAGGCAGTTAAAAGCTGCCATAAAGTGTCATAGGGCACTGAATATCAACTTCTGAATATCATTTTTCAGGTAAGGGAGAGGGAGAGTGAGTCGGCGACCAGCTGGGCTGGACCGCTTCCTCACTCTTCCATTACTTTTTCGATAATCAGTTCTTTATATATATCCAACTCTTACATATCAGCATCCTCACCACAAAGAGAACTTGAACACTCATCAATCTATTTAAGGAATAGTGAATGAGTTTAATTTATAGAAGGAAATGAAACACTTACATTAATGTCAATGATAATTATTTGGAAGATACAAATAATATATTTTATTCTAAAAGTAATTCTTTTTATAACTCTTGTTTTGAGAAATAGGGTTGGTTATACTTTTAGAGTTTTAGTTAAGTTGCTCTTTCACATAGAGGTAATCGATCTAATCTCAGAATACATCAAGTATTATTGTATTTGGTTGGAAAAATATATTCAGCAAACGAATCTGCAGCACACCAAAAATAACTACAGCCCATTGAAACTATAGTTACAGAAAAAACCAATAAGTAATCGGCAAAGAAAAACAGTCTTAAAGACTACAAAAGAAATCTGCACAAAAATGTAGCAGGACCAAGAAACTGTTGCCCACACAAACTCCACCTTGAAAGTTCTTTCAACATTCCCAAAGTTCAAAATTACTTAACTGTTAGGATGAGGCTATGAAATTAATAAAAATAGCTTGAGGTATTTCATTTACATGAAACTTAACAGACTCTAAAATACTGAAATGAACTCAATCACGATCCTGAGTAATCCATTCATTATAAAAAAACACTCTCAAAACTAAGAAAAAAGTGCAGTAAACCAAAGCAAATGAAAACTACCAAACTCCAACTCATGCAATATCAAAATCTGCAATTTACTTAGAAGCTTACTGTTATAGCGGAAGCATGAAACAAACAAAGTAAGCAAGAAAATTGACACGAGTATTTAAAGAGGTTCACTATCAATGTGATAGCTACATCCTCCGGTAAAGGGGATATCACTATATGGAGAAAAGAATCAAAAGATTACAAAACCAATACAAATTGAGTCCTTTTGGACTCACAAGTTTTCACCTAAAACCACTCTTGTGTTTGTGATACTTAGGTTATTGAAATGCTTATGAAAAGCCTCCCTTTTATAGGCCAACAATCAGACCTCACCAACCCCAATTCTCTGATGAAAGGTGAAGTCTTTATCTTCATAAATGTCCAGCCACCATTTGAGACTTATAAGCCTACTGTCCAATGTGAACACTTTGACTATAAGCACAGGATGGCTGCTACATAACTAAAACATGCCTAATTCAAGTCATCACACTTTTACACTTACAGTACTAGTAGACAAAAGAAATAAAAAAATTAAAAAGTAGAGGCAGACCATATTGGGAAACTATACTCATATACTGAAAGAACAAGAGAAAGGAATAATAGATTGATGGGAGCAGTTTTACTAGTTGAAAATTACAAAGCGAATTCACATAAATACATTTAAATAGAAATCATGTAGAGTTCATTAAAGATACACGTCCTCTCCAAGTGTAGAAATAATGAATCCTTCCAATCTGTTTTGCAATAACACTCAGATTTGATGCCTGAATCCTGCGATATAGTATTGCAATAAATTAGAGAAAGATAAGAAAAAGCGAATCACATGAACTGTAGTAATCAACTTATCAATAGCCACCACATAAATGCTAATTCAAAGAAAACCTAAAGCATAAATTTTAATACCCTAAATTGGATATTAGTAAACAGTATACCAACCAATTGGTTGTAAGATAAGGAAACCAGCGGGCTCCTGTGGTGGCGAGGTAGAGAAGGAAACCAACGCCTCCGTCTCCTGTCCTCTACGGTGACAAGGGAGATAAGAGCCGCCGCCGTCTACTATCTTCCGTCGTCGCGAGGGAGAGAAGAGCCGCCGACTCCTGGTCGCTACTGAGTACTGGCTAGGGAGAGAACGAACAAAGCGCCGTCAAACCTCCATCGACGTTTGAATGTTTCGTCTATTTTCCCTCCGAAGTCCAAACTCCAAATTTCAAAAGGACTAAAAAGCAAATATGAATTACTTTAATTAAATGCCATGTCATAATATAACTAATCTTAAGTTATCCACATGTCATTTTCTGGCTTACCCACATAAGCACGTACTGTACCTCCGATCTATGAAAGGCACCGTAGAAAATACCTAAAAACTTTAGCCTTTTCAATTCTAATTTTCTTATTTCAAAAAGGGAAATGCTTAGTGTACATGAGTTGTACACAAATTGTACACAAAACCCCCCTAGTTGTCTGTGTACACAGGCAATTCGTTTAAAAAGGGGCAACACTTGATGTCAAATTGTCTGTGTACACAGGCAATGTACATATTTTGTGTACAACTTGTGTACACCAAGAATGATCCGAGATACGACAAGGCACTCAACGGCTTCAGCAGTTCAACGCCTCAGCGGAGTCAACGAGGTGCAATTCGGCGATTGCAGTCTCCGGCCAACGGCGATCGAGGCGTGTCGAACTGCAACGTGCACCTCAGTGATTCAGTCCTTATTCATCCAACCTCATGACCTGTCGAACTGAAGCACAGACACGTGTGCGGCTGTTCTCCTCCTGTCTCCTCCTGCCCAGCTCCGACTGCACCTCGGGCTTCTGTGACTCCTCTATTTGCCTCCGTCCTGCGCTGCTCCGTGCTTAGCTCTCCGCCCCTCCTTCACGTGCGGCTCCGCCCTCCGTCCGTGCTTGCTTGCAACTTCGCTTTCTGAATCGCGGCCCGATTGACTACTGATATCTGATTTGCAGGTATGCATTTGAGATTTTGAGCATTTTACTTTCAATTTTATTTTTGTTATAATTCATATAGTCAAGATTACTTTTGGTTTCCGATTTAACTTTATTTTTTATAATTTACTTTCAGTTTTAGTTGAGCCTTTGAGTGTACTCTAACTCATATTTTATGTTTCAGTCTTTTTTATTCTTGGCTTGCTACCTATGTAATGTTGCTTTTGTTGTTGTTTTTCTTGCTTTAGCCAATGTGCACATGTACAAATGTACAACTATATTACTATTAATGTGAATTCTGTTTGTGGTTTTCACATATTCTCATTACCTAGTATAGTATTAGTTAATTAATTTCAATGTGAATTTGACTTTGACAAAATACTTAGTAAATGAATGCATTTGAATTATGCGGTTCTGTTAAAATGGCATACTTTTCTAATTCTGTATACATGTGCTTTCATGATGAAGACTTTCATTTGTTGTATAGATATATAATATAGGGTTCATTCTATCATGCTTAGATAAGGAGTAAATGTTGGAACTCTATTATTTATCCAATTGCAAAGTTTAGAAATAATTGTGATTCTCTTTTAAAAGCTTTTAATTGATATAATGTGGAAATTTCAGTCAAACTAAGGTTGAGATTGATTAGTTTGGAAATCTAGAAACTAGAATTGGCTGAAATATAGAAATTTAGAAACTACAAACTAGCTTTTTTTATAAGAAACCCCCTACACTTTATTGTATTGTACTCAACAAATGTATATATTCAATTTTGCACATTGAATTTCAATATCCTGATTCTTGATCAAATGTGTAAAGTTTGAATATTTAGTATCATTATAATGTCAAGGGAAGATAAGATTGTTTTCTCCGAAGATGGGCAGGGGGCTCTCCCTTTTGATCAATGAATAGTGAACTTTGATTTGGTCTTCTCAAACACTTGCTCTGCAATAATGGCCTCATTGCCATCAGCCTCTTTATCTCCAAGTTAGCCTTTTGATAGACACCGGTTCCTCTTAGAGCATCTGCAATAAAGTCATCAAATCCAATGGCAATGGCAGCTTCAGCTTTGACTCCATAAACAAGCCTCTTAATTCGTGAAAGTAGTATAACACCAAAGCACATTGAGCATGACTCACAAGAGGCATACGTTTCACATTCTGATAGCTCAATGCGGTTCAACTTTTTACATGCCTCTCTTATAGAGGTCACCCCATCATGAGCAGTAGGGTCAGTATTGCTTAGCAGTCAGCACCATGCTATGCCAACTAACAAGATATCCCAAACATGATCATAATATCGATTTTGATAACAAAATAACTGAGTTTAGAATATCCTTCTTTGCAAATGAATGAATTCATTTTATTCTCATGTTTTTACTCTATTTTGACAGCATTTTGCTGATTTACTGGCTTCACAATACTGCTCACTGGTATTTTTTTTAAAAACTGAAGACACTTGCAAGCTTACTTTTTTCTTATTTAGAATTTGAAATATAACCTGCTTCTGCAAATACAGATAGGTGAACAAAATACGTTTTTACATGTATCGTGTTGCTTTCTACTATATTGTGTTGTTTTATTTTGTTCGACAGCTAATAAGGCATCAAAGCTCTTCACATTGATTCACTTACAAAATGAAAGAAAGAGCTTCCAAAGTTGAAGTTGTGAAGAAGCACAAAGTGAAATATGCATGGCATAATTGCTCTAATGGGAAAGAAGCGTTCACGATTTTTTGTTCACCCGGTCACCCCTATGTAAATGTTATATATATGCTAAAAAACAAATTTACAGTGTATTGTTATATTTTGTTGTATTATAAGGACACTTCTCATCTTGAATGTGGGGATACACATTAAAAAAATGTGATACTTTAATAAGGTTTTGTTTTGTTGTTCTTTGTTTCATTGTGTTGCTTTTGCTTTTTTGTTTCTTTTTGTTGCATCATTTGTTTATTGTTGCATCGTGTGTGTTATTTTTGTTGCATCATGTTTTTTTGTTGCATCGTATGCGTTATTTTTTGTCGCATCTTGTTGCATTTTGTTGCATCTTGTTGCATTTTGTTGTATTGTATTGTCTATTGTTCTTTATTATTGATTTTAATTTCATTTTTTCTATTTCATTTATATTTATATTCGTTAGTGATTTGAAATAAAAAATTAGATATTGCTAAATATACAAACACCTAAAATGATAAATTTAGATTTTTGAATAAACAAAAAAAAAATCATGAAGAAACAAAAATAATTAAAGTTATCAACAAAGATAAACACAAAGAAACAATATGCAACAAAAGTAGCACTTTGATGATGATGATGATGATGATTGATATGTTCCAGGATTTCATATTTTACATGCTTTTTAGTTTACTCTAGTTTTATGATTATTTAAATTCAAAGAATCTTATTTTCTATTTTTATATTCTTATCTACAATTATATTATATCTTATGGGTTTTTTCAAATTTTATATATTATTTTGAGATTTTTTATGTTTTCAAATATCACAATTTTTATTTTTTACAATTGTTTTTAATTTTTACGTAGTTATGCACTTTATTTATCTTAAATGTTTTCAAATTTGTATTTTTCATAGGTTTAAAAAATAACCAACTTACACTTTTTTATATGTTTTTTAAATTTTTTAGGTAATTATATATTCTTTAATTTTTCTTGGTTTATTTTATATTTTTCTTAAAATTTTCATTTTTATTTATTATTTTCTTTCATAGAATTTTCCAAATTTTTATATTTAGATTTTTTTACTCTTTTTTAAAGTTTAATTTTTTTTCTTATTTTCTAGTTTTTCGGAGAAGTATGTCATTTTATTTTATTTTTTTGTTTTTGATTTCTTAAGATTTATAATTCATAAGCTTTTTTTGAATTTTTATTTTCTTTAATATGTCTATTTTACAATTTTTTTAAATAATTACTTTTCTTAAATGATTCCAATTAGTTTTTATACTATTCAATTTTTTGAATTTTTTTATCTTATTTTATGTATTTGTAATAATTTTAATGTTATTGATTTTTTGTAAGGATTTTGATTTTTTAATATTTTATAAAATAAATTATGTTTTCTATATAAAAAAGTATATTAAAAAATATTTCTAAATTTTTTGTTAAAATATTGGTACATATATTTTTATTTTTCTAACTTTTTTGTAAAATTAAAATTCATTTTCTTTAATTTTCAAATTTAGTTTACAATTTTCCAATTTTGCATTTTTCGGAATTTAATTTTTGATGCTGAGTTTTGTTACGTTTTTTTTTTAAAATCAATTTCCTTTCTTAATTTTATTGTTTTCTAAGCATTATCAAGAGTTAATGACTTTTTACATTCCAATTTAAAAATAAAAATTAAAGTTTAGTGCCTACATGTATTTGTTTTTGCAAGGGTAGTGAATTGTGAGTGAAAAGGGGAGCAGTACATGATTCAAACTTTGAAGTGCACAGGTGGTGCACGTGTGACGAGAAGAAATTAGAGTCGGTGAGCTTGATACGCGTGAATGATCTATTTTCGAAAGAAAAGTTTGAATTTGTTTATTTGTGAAAGAAACTCAAAAGTGATATTACAGTTTTTAGTCTATTTCTAGAAAAATCCCTAAAAAAAGAGGACCGTTGGATAGATTGGTAAAAAAAATCAATTGAGACAAATTGGTAAAAAATAAGAAGTCCTAGTGACAAATTGGCCAATTTTTTTAGAGTGACAAACTTTTGATCCCCGATTTTAGAATTTCCGACATTTCATATTGTAAGTATTGTGAAATTGACATTTACAGCCATTTTACTTTGATTTTGTAATCAAAAGTGGAAGTCTAAAAATGTAAACGACCGTGTTTGATAATAGCGGTTGTCTGTTAGCTTATAGTTGGTTGAATCAACATATTGATAATAGTGGATTTCATTAGCTTTTATAACTAACCGCTTTCTTTAGCGTTTGAAATAAAATATTAGTAACTTAACTATTTGCGATTAAATCTTAAGACGTAAAATAACCATTAAAAATATGGATTTAAAAGTATATATATTTATTTATCTTAGCTTTATTTCTTTTATTTTTATTAAGTCTTTCAAAAGGTTTTAAAAATTATATTTACATTTATTTAAAATAACCATGGAGTAGATTTAAAAAAAACTAATAAATAGTCATATGAAGTAGATCTTTTAAATGGAGTAGATTTAAAAAAACTAATAAATAGCCATATTTAAAATACTAATACTAAAAATATATGAATTTATATGTGTGTACTTGCATCAATATACATAACTTAAAAATGATAGTGTTATTAATTATTTAAAATAAACTTAAACATATTTTTTAAACTTTTTCCAGGAATTTTTAAAAATAAAAAGAAATAAAATTTGTTTAAATATATAAACTTTTAAATTCATTTTATAATGGTCATTTTACGTTTGAAAAGCTAATTGCATATTTTATGTTATTTACATTGTATTTAAAAACACTAATGAAAGTGGTTAGTTAAAAAAACTACTCATAACAGAATCCGCTTATATCAATCTGTTGATACAACCGGCTATGAGCTAGCAAACAACCGCTATTATCAAACACAGTCGTTGACATTTTTGGACCTCCACTTTTGGTGACATAATCAAAGTAAAAGTGCGACAAATGTCAATTTCATAATACTTATAATATGAAATATCGGGAATTCTAAAATCGGGGATCAAAAGTTTGTCACTCTAAAAAAATTGACCAATATATCACTAGGGTTTCTTTTTTTCACCAATTTGTCACTCTAAAAAATGAATGGAAGAAAATCGCATAACAATCGGGTTTCTTTTTTTTTACCAATTGACCAATATTTTATTATTTAAAATATTAATATTATTATATTATTATATTAATATATTATTATTAATATCATTAACAATGATTGTAATATAATAATTATAATAGTAATACTTATAATTAATATAATAATAAAATTAATATAATAATAAAAGTGATAAATTACGTTTGAATTTTTCTGATCTGATTTAAATGTTTCTTATCTGATCTGAATGTTTCTGATTTGTTCTGATCTGAATCTTTCTGATCTGATCTGAATTTTTCTAATCTGATCTAATCTGATCCGATCTGAATAAAATAAGAATAAGGAATAAGTAATAAGACGAAGAGAAGAACTTCTTAGTCTTTACTTTCCCCTCTTCCCTCCAAAATCTTCCTTTCGGCTTAAGGTTAAGAGCTTGAACAATGCCAAAAGGGTAGTTGGAAGTAATTTTATTGGGGTAGTTGGAAGTATTTTTTTACCACGAATACATTTTTGGGGTAGTTGGAAGTAATTTTATCTGACTTGGGCTTTAATAAGAATAAAGCCTCTGTTTCAATGGGTATTTCAGCTCCGAAATGGGTTTGGCAGCTACATCACTTTCAGCTTTGGGTTGCGTGATATTTTCAAAAAGCTGTTGTCACACGGTGTACTTTTCAAGTACTCCGTATTTACTACTCTCAACTACTTATGGAGTTCCCTTTCAAAAAAAAACTACTTATGGAGTTCAGCATTCACGGGTGTACATTTGCTCAACATTTACTTATTTTATTGGGGTTAGTGTTCAACTGCTCAGCATTTACTTATTTTATTTTACTGTACAACTGCTCACACACGGGGTGTATGAGAGCATTTTCTTAGGTTACTGTTCAACAAACCGCTCACTTTCTCTTCTCACAAAAAATGTCTACTACACCACCACCACTACTACCAGAGAGCTTGGAGAAACCTATAGGGATAAAGAAATCAAGCTTTATCCGAGGCACACATGAAGTTCAGATCCACTGTTGCCTAACTGAAGCTTTTGGGAAGACCGTGTTGATGAAAGTGGTGACTTCGAAGTCAATTGCAATGAAACAATCATTTGACTTCTCTCAGACATTATCCAGTCTTCCTTTTATTTTGCGTCCCTTACTTTCCTTTGTATCCCCCACCTACTCATTTTTTTTCTATGATCCATATTCTACAACTTTCATGGATGCTATTGATATTTCAAAGAACCAAATAAGGTAATTAAGTCATATTTTAATTTTATAATTTGTAAAATTTACAATTTACAAAATTTGAATACTTCTTTACTTTTTTCAGGGAATTACTGGAAGCTGTAAACTGTTTACATAAACGTCTTGGTGGTGGTCATGGAAATCTAAATGATCCAAACAATATTGTTGTATGAGGAGGGCGTATAAAACTAACTGGAATTGTTGCTCCAATTGGTCCCAAAATTCAAATAGACAAAGATTTTCAAGACCTTGGGCGAATGCTCTACGACAAGTTTATTCACAATGAAAGTTCATACCACCCCGGACTGACTAGCATCGTCAGTCTTCTTCTAAATGAAATTTCTGGGTAAGTTTATGACTTAACATAATTTTTAATGTAATTACGTTGTGTAAGTGTATAACTTAACATAATTTTTCAACTACCACTTAATTGCATATAGGAATAAATATTACAAGTACTACGTACATGGTAACACTTGTGGAAAAAGTGTTGTAAATTTGTACATGATAATTTTTCTGGTAATTTTTACATGGTAATTTTTTTTGGTAACACTTGTGAAAGTTTTGGACACCCAGGATTCGAACCTGGGCTACACCTTTCACTTCTCTATAATCATTTTTTCTAGTATTTAAATAGAATGTTTATATAATAAAAGACATAATTTTTTTAACGGTAATAAAAAACATAAATAAAAACTTAATTTGCACAAGAATTAGATAAATTCTAATTAAAAACTTTATTAGAGAAATTAAATTAAAAATTAAATACAAATTATAATGTAAAACTTAATTTGTGCTATTTAATTAAAAAATTTAAACGTAATTGAACTTATATAAAAAATATAATTTGCAATATGTAATTAAAAATATTGAATTAACTCGTAAATACCAAATTAAATAAGTAAATTTTATTCTAGTCCCTAGCCCATCCCAACTATAAAATTTTTATATATTTTTAATGTAAAATATCATATACTTTGGTGGTAATAACTTTTTTCTAAATAAAATCCTTTCTACGGAGTAGTAAATTTTAAAAATTAATTAAAATAATAAAATTGAGATTATTAAAAAAATAAAGACCTAATTAAATTTTATAATAACAAAATCTCATGAGAGAGGGAGTATATTATATTTTACAATAAAAGCATATAGTTTTTTTAAATTAGGATGGTCTGGGGACTAGAATTAAAGTTACTTATTTATTTTCGAGTTATTTCAAAAATATTTAATTTCAAATTTCAAATTATGTTTTTTATATAAGTTTAATGACATTTTAATTTTTTTTAATTAAATATCACAAACTAAGTTTTTTATATTTTTTTATTTTAAGTTTTTTATATTTAGGTTTTAATCGGATTTCTTAAATTAAGTATTTTATTACATTTCCTTTCAAAGAAAAAGTTTTTAATTATATTTCAAATTGTTTGGGAGGCTCCCACCTTTCAGCAAATAGATTTAAACTAAAAAGTCACCAAGAACATGTGAATGATGTTGCCTAATGGGTAAAGGAATGGGAGAAATACGCCGGTTCTCCTCCCACCCAAGTTCGAAACCTGCTGCCCATTTTCGTTTTGAATACATTAAGAGCTGCACTTGCCCTTAAAATTTAATGACACGAAAATTTTTGAGTGACGTGGATAGGCTGATGTGGCAACCATTGTATTAAAAACACTAATGAAAATGGTTAGTTAAAAAAACTACTCGTAACAGAATCCGCTTATATCAATCTGTTGATACAACCGGCTATGAGCTAGCAAACAACCGCTATTATCAAACACAGTCGTTGACATTTTTGGACCTCCACTTTTGGTGACATAATCAAAGTAAAAGTGCGACAAATGTCAATTTCATAATACTTATAATATGAAATATCGGGAATTCTAACATCTGGGATCAAAAGTTTGTCACTCTAAAAAAATTGATCAATTTATCACTAGGGTTTCTTTTTTTTCACCAAGTTGTCACTCTAAAAAATGAATGGAAGAAAATCGCATAACAATCGTTTTTTTTTTTACCAATTGACCAATATTTTTATTATTTAAAATATTAATATTATTATATTATTATATTAATATATTATTATTAATATCATTAACAATGATTGTAATATAATAATTATAATAGTAATACTTATAATTAATATAATAATAAAATTAATATAATAATAAAAGTGATAAATTACGTTTGAATTTTTCTGATCTGATTTAAATGTTTCTGATCTGATCTGAATGTTTCTGATTTGTTCTGATCTGAATCTTTCTGATCTGATCTGAATTTTTCTAATCTGATCTAATCTGATCCGATCTGAATAAAATAAGAATAAGGAATAAGTAATAAGATTAAGACGAAGAGAACAGCTTCTTAGTCTTTACTTTCCCCTCTTCCCTCCAAAATCTTCCTTTCGACTTAAGGTTAAGAGCTTGAACAATGCCAAAAGGGTAGTTGGAAGTAATTTTATTGGGGTAGTTGGAAGTATTTTTTTACCACGAATACATTTTTGGGGTAGTTGGAAGTAATTTTATCTGACTTGGGCTTTAATAAGAATAAAGTCTCTGTTTCAATGGGTATTTCAGCTCCGAAATGGGTTTGGCAGCTGCAGCACTTTCAGCTTTGGGTTGCGTGATATTTTCAAAAAGCTGTTGTCACACGGTGTACTTTTCAAGTACTCCGTATTTACTACTCTCAACTACTTATGGAGTTCCCTTTCAAAAAAAAACTACTTATGGAGTTCAGCATTCACGGGTGTACATTTGCTCAGCATTTACTTATTTTATTGGGGTTAGTGTTCAACTGCTCAGCATTTACTTATTTTATTTCACTATACAACTGTTCACACATGGGGTGTATGAGAGCATTTTCTTAGGTTACTGTTCAACAAACCGCTCACTTTCTCTTCTCATAAAAAATGTCTACTACACCACCACCACCACTACCAGAGAGCTTGGAGAAACCTATAGGGATAAAGAAATCAAGCTTTATCCGAGGCACACATGAATTTCAGATCCACTTTTGCCTAACTGAAGGTTTTTGGAAGACCGTGTTGATGAAAGTGGTGACTTCGAAGTCAATTGCAATGAAACAATCATTTGACTTCTCTCAGACATTATCCAGTCTTCCTTTTATTTTGCGTCCCTTACTTTCCTTTGTATCTTCCCCCCACCTACTCATATTTTTTCTATGATCCATATTCTACAACTTTCATGGATGCTATTGATATTTCAAAGAACCAAATAAGGTAATTAAGTCATATTTTAATTTTATAATTTTGTAAAATTTACAATTTACAAAATTTGAATACTTCTTTACTTTTTTCAGAGAATTACTGGAAGCTGTAAACTGTTTACATAAACGTCTTGGTGGTGGTCATGGAAATCTAAATGATCCAAACAATATTGTTGTATGGGGAGGGCGTATAAAACTAACTGGAATTGTTGCTCCAATTGGTCCCAAAATTGAAATAGACAAAGATTTTCAAGACCTTGGGCGAATGCTCTACGACAAGTTTATTCACAATGAAAGTTCATACCACCCCGGACTGACTAGCATCGTAAGTCTTCTTCTAAATGAAATTTCTGGGTAAGTTTATGACTTAACATAATTTTTCAACTACCACTTAATTGCATATAGGAATAAATATTACAAGTACTACGTACATGGTAACACTTGTGGAAAAAGTGTTGTAAATTTGTACATGATAATTTTTCTGGTAATTTTTACATGGTAATTTTTTTTGGTAACACTTGTGAAAGTTTTGTACACCCAGGATTCGAACCTGGGCTACACCTTTCACTTCCCTATAATCACTTTTTCTAGTATTTAAATAGAATGTTTATATAATAAAAGACATAATTTTTTTAACGCTAATAAAAAACATAATTAAAAACTTAATTTGCACTAGAATTAGATAAATTCTAATTAAAAACTTTATTAGAGAAATTAAATTAAAAATTAAATACAAATTATAATGTAAAACTTAATTTGTGATATTTAATTAAAAAATTTAAACGTAATTGAACTTATGTAAAAACCATAATTTGCAATATGTAATAAGAATATTGAATTAACTCGTAAATAGTAAATTAAATAAGTAAATTTAATTCTAGTCCCTAGGCCATCCCAACTATAAATTTTTTATATATTTTTAATGTAAAATATCATATACTTTGGTGGTAATAACTTTTTTCTAAAAAAAATCCTTTCTACGGAGTAGTAAATTTTAAAAATTAATTAAAATAATAAAATTGAGATAATTAAAAAAAAAAGACCTAATTAAATTTTACAATAACAAAATCTCATGAGAGAGGGAGTATATTATATTTTACAATAAAAGCATATAATTTTTTTAAATTAGGATGGTCTGGGGACTAGAATTAAAGTTACTTATATATATTTTACTTATTTATTTTCGAGTTATTTCAAAAAAAATTAATTTCAAATTTCAAATTATGTTTTTTATATAAGTTTAATGACATTTTACTTTTTTTAATTAAATATCACAAACTAAGTTTTTTATATTTTTTTATTTTAAGTTTTTTATATTTAGGTTTTAATCGGATTTCTTAAATTAAGTATTTTATTACATTTCCTTTCAAAAAAAAGTTTTTAATTATATTTCAAATTGTTTGGGAGGCTCCCACCTTTCAGCAAATAGATTTAAACTAAAAAGTCACCAAGAACATGTGAATGATGTTGCCTAATGGAGGAATGGGAGAAATACGCCGGTTCTCCTCCCACCCAAGTTCGAAACCTGCTGCCCATTTTCTTTATTAATCCATTAAGAGCTGCACTTGCCCTTAAAATTGAATGACACGAAAATGTTTGAGTGACGTGGATAGGCTGATGTGGCAACCATTGTATTAAAAACACTAATGAAAGTGGTTAGTTAAAAAAACTACTCGTAACAGAATCCGCTTATATCAATCTGTTGATACAACCGGCTATGAGCTAGCAAACAACCGCTATTATCAAACACAGTCGTTGACATTTTTAGACCTCCACTTTTGGTGACATAATCAAAGTAAAAGTGCGACAAATGTCAATTTCATAATACTTATAATATGAAATATCGGGATTTCTAAAATCGGGGATCAAAAGTTTGTCACTCTAAAAAAATTGACCAATTTATCACTAGGGTTTCTTTTTTTTCACCAATTTGTCACTCTAAAAAATGAATGGAAGAAAATCGCATAACAACCGGGTTTCTTTTTTCTTTTTTACCAATTGACCAATATTTTATTATTTAAAATATTAATATTATTATATTATTATATTAATATATTATTATTAATATCATTAACAATGATTGTAATATAATAATTATAATAGTAATACTTATAATTAATATAATAATAAAATTAATATAATAATAAAAGTGATAAATTACGTTTGAATTTTTCTGATCTGATTCAAATGTTTCTGATCTGATCTGAATGTTTCTGATTTGTTCTGATCAGAATCTTTCTGATCTGATCTGAATTTTTCTAATCTGATCTAATCTGATCCGATCTGAATAAAATAAGAATAAAGAATAAGTAATAAGATTAAGACGAAGAGAACAGCTTCTTAGTCTTTACTTTCCCCTCTTCCCTCCAAAATCTTCCTTTCGACTTAAGGTTAAGAGCTTGAACAATGCCAAAAGGGTAATTGGAAGTAATTTTATTGGGGTAGTTGGAAGTATTTTTTTACCTCGAATACATTTTTGGGTAGTTGGAAGTAATTTTATCTGACTTGGGCTTTAATAATAATAAAGCCTCTGTTTCAATGGGTATTTCAGCTCCGAAATGGGTTTGGCAGCTGCAGCACTTTCAGCTTTGGGTTGCGTGATATTTTCAAAAAGCTGTTGTCACATGGTGTACTTTTCAAGTACTCCGTATTTACTACTCTCAACTACTTATGGAGTTCTCTTTCAAAAAAAAAAACTACTTATGGAGTTCAGCATTCACGGGTGTACATTTGCTCAGCATTTACTTATTTTATTGGGGTTAGTGTTCAACTGCTCAGCATTTACTTATTTTATTTTACTGTACAACTGCTCACACACGGGGTGTATGAGAGCATTTTCTTAGGTTACTGTTCAACAAACCGCTCACTTTCTCTTCTCACAGAAAATGTCTACTACACCACCACCACTACTACCAGAGAGCTTGGAGAAACCTATAGGGATAAAGAAATAAAGCTTTATCCGAGGCACACATGAAGTTCAGATCCACTTTTGCCTAACTGAAGCTTTTGGGAAGACCGTGTTGATGAAAGTGGTGACTTCGAAGTCAATTGCAATGAAACAATCATTTGACTTCTCTCAGAGATTATCCAGTCTTCCTTTTATTTTGTGTCCCTTACTTTCCTTTGTATCCCCCACCTACTCATATTTTTTCTATGATCCATATTCTACAACTTTCATGGATGCTATTGATTTTTCAAAGAACCAAATAAGGTAATTAAGTCATATTTTAATTTTATAATTTTGTAAAATTTACAATTTACAAAATTTGAATACTTCTTTACTTTTTTGAGGGAATTACTGGAAGCTGTAAACTGTTTACAAAAACGTCTTGGTGGTGGTCATGGAAATCTAAATGATCCAAACAATATTGTTGTATGGGGAGGGCGTATAAAACTAACTGGAATTGTTGCTCCAATTGGTCCCAAAATTGAAATAGACAAAGATTTTCAAGACCTTGGGCGGCGAATGCTCTACGACAAGTTTATTCACAATGAAAGTTCATACCACCCCGGACTGACTAGCATCGTCAGTCTTCTTCTAAATGAAATTTCTAGGTAAGTTTATGACTTAACATAATTTTTAATGTAATTACGTTGTGTAAGTGTATAACTTAACATAATTTTTCAACCACCACTTAATTCCATATAGGAATAAATATTACAAGTACTACGTACATGGTAACACTTGTGGAAAAAGTGTTGTAAATTTGTACATGATAATTTTTCTGGTAATTTTTACATGGTAATTTTTTTGGTAACACTTGTGAAAGTTTTGTACACCCAGGATTCGAACCTGGGCTACACCTTTCACTTCCCTATAATCACTTTTTCTAGTATTTAAATAGAATGTTTATATAATAAAAGACATAATTTTTTAACGCTAATAAAAAACATAATTAAAAACATAATTTGCACTAGAATTAGATAAATTCTAATTAAAAACTTTATTAGAGAAATTAAATTAAAAATGAAATACAAATTATAATGTAAAACTTAATTTGTGATATTTAATTAAAAAATTTAAATGTAATTGAACTTATATAAAAACCATAATTTGCAATATGTAATTAAAAATATTGAATTAACTCGTAAATAGTAAATTAAATAAGTAAATTTAATTCTAGTCCCTAACCCATCCCAACTATAAAATTTTTATATATTTTTAATGTAAAATATCATATACTTTGGTGGTAATAACTTTTTTCTAAATAAAATCCTTTCTACGGAGTAGTAAATTTTAAAAATTAATTAAAATAATAAAATTGAGATAATTAAAAAAATAAAGACCTAATTAAATTTTATAATAACAAAATCTCATGAGAGAGGGAGTATATTATATTTTACAATAAAAACATATAGTTTTTTTAAATTAGGATGGTCTGGGGACTAGAATTAAAGTTACTTATATATTTTTTACTTATTTATTTTTGAGTTATTTAAAAAAAAAATTAATTTCAAATTTCAAATTATGTTTTTTATATAAGTTTAATGACATTTTAATTTTTTTAATTAAATATCACAAACTAACTTTTTTATATTTTTTATTTTAATTTTTTTATATTTAGGTTTTAATCGGATTTCTTAAATTAAGTATTTTATTACATTTCCTTTCAAAAAAAAGTTTTTAATTATATTTCAAATTGTTTGGGAGGCTCCCACCTTTCAGCAAATAGATTTAAACTAAAAAGTCACCAAGAACGTGTGAATGATGTTGCCTAATGGGTAAAGGAATGAGAGAAATACGCCGGTTCTCCTCCCACCCAAGTTTGAAACTTGCTGCCCATTTTCTTTTTGAATACATTAAGAGCTGCACTTGCCCTTAAAATTGAATGACACGAAAATGTTTGAGTGACGTGGATAGGCTGATGTGGCAACCATAGTGATAATTAGATGACATGGCAAAAAAATGTCCTGATTTGGGAAATAAGTTTCGAAACTCCACCTCCTTAGGGAAAAACCTCAAGAAAAATGTGCTTCACAAAATTTCACTTTACTATACCTAAATTTTAACCATAACTTTTACTTTTTCAACACTTTTATTAAAAATTGTGTCCCGTAAAATGGGACGAAGATAATAGGATTTGTTATTATTTTGGATACTATATTTACAACGGAGTTGTTTTACTGTTTCAAAATGAACCAATTGCTTGTTTACAAAGATAGATTATTGCAACTGTATGTCTATGTATAATTCTAGGAGTGAGCAATTAACAATCCAGGCATCCAGCCGTTTACTCTCGGCTGCTTGAGAAGCGTAGGCATCTATTAATTATTAATTAATCTCTATATTGAGAACTATAAGAAAGTAAATCAACAATGTACATGAATAAAAAAGTCAAAAATAAAAGTAAAATAAAGTCAACTTTCTCTTTTAAGTATTAATTAATTATTAATTAATCTTCATATTAAGAACTAGAAGAAAATAAATCAACAATGTATGAATAAAACAGTCAAAATTAAAAGAAAAATAAAGCCAACTTCCTCTTTTTAAGACGTGTAGATTTAGGATGTTTTCTTTTGTACTGTTTTCAATCTCAAACTAGATTGCAGTTCGGGTTTTGTTTCGATTTCTCCGACTCAACCCTAAAGGGATTGGCCTGGCCCTCCTGGTTATTTCCTTCTAATGATCCTGGTAAATGTTTTGGGGTGATTTATCCTAAAGACTTAGTGGTTTCCCCACCGGGTTAAAAATAGTACTACATATTTACTAATATTGATAGTTCATTGATTTCCAAAATGTTGTTCATGGTTATTGAAGAAAGAAATGTATAATTATTTTATACTATTTTTTATGCTCTTTCTACCGATTCTGAATCTAATTTATGAAAAGTGCTGTTGACTCTGCGAATAAATTTTATGAGGCAAAAGATGTTGTATGTTGCTGCATGATATTTTGAAAGCTCATTTTGTATGCTTACTTTCTTTAAATGAGATTTTTTATTAGAGTGCATTGGCTTGAACTTGCTGGACTTTGTAGTTGTGCACTAATTCACAAAGTTCCTATGTACGTTTTTAGGCATATTTTGTATTTTTTAAATGTTAAATCTTTTGTTGATGTTGTGATTTTATTTAACTCGAGATTTTTATTTCAGGCCATTCTAATACACATTAGATGTTTATTTTTAGGCTAAAAGGTCAAATAGGTCCTCAAACTAATTTAAAAAGTGCAACTCACCCCTTATAAGCTTATATAAAAGGCTCTGTTCGGTCGTCGTCAATTGAGGCGGTTCCCGGTTGAATTTTTTTATGAAAATTTTTGAACATCTTTTTCATTAAGTCTAATTTACTCATATCAAATTTCAGCTAAAATTTCAATTGAGAAGGCAGTCAAATGATTTTTTAAAGATAACTGCGCAGTTAAACAACACAATACATTTCAGAAAGTCATTTGACTGTCTTCCTGGTTGAGTTTTTATCTAAAATTTGGTATGCATAAACTAGACTTGATGAAGAAGATGCTAAAAATTTTCATAAAAAAATTTCACCGGGAAGCGAACCAATTGACGACGGCCGGAAAGAGTCTTATATATAAGGCGTGAATTGCACTTTTTAAGTTAGTTCAAGGGCTTATTTGACTCTTTAGCCTTATTTTATCCTTTTTGGAACAAGCTAGTTTTGACTATAATCTTGACCTTCAAAAGTAGTACTGAACATTAAATATTTTGTTCATATTTATCCAATATGTGTTCACCTTAGGAGGATTACACCATGTTAGAACTCAAAACCACCATCATCGAGGATTCTTGAAAAGACTACCCAATTGATCCAGATTGGACAAAAATTGCAAAAAGGGGCCCACCGATTTTTCAGAAAACCTACAACTATGCCAAACTTTACAAACCAACCGCCGCTGAGTTGTTGCGATTCTACCGCAACTGTTGGACACATCGAAAGGTAAATCCAAAGTTTTACCGAGACATACTCCGTATTAATTATAATATCCATTCTTTGTTCAATACTAGATTCTCCCGTGCGATGCACGGATGAAAATTTACCAATGTTTGATTAAGAACTCTATTATAGAGAGGCATAATAAATTGAATTTAGAATGAAGTGGCAAGTAATTTGATAAGTGTTTATTGTTAAAGAGATATTAAAGCATTTGTCTTGTGAGTTAAAATAATACTAATTCCTTCGTCTCAAGTCGGTGTCATGCATTTTGAAGAGCTGAACCCAATTTCAACCCTGTAGTCAAGATTTTTTGTAGAATAATAGAACAATACACAAATTGATTTTTTTAAATTTAAAACTTGAATTTTATTTTTGATACACACACAATTGTTACACTGAAGCACAATATAAAATATTAGCTTCATTATTATAAGTAAATAAGTAATAAACACTTAATATTTAGCTAATTAATTAAAACATTCATCAATAAAATGAATGATTGATAAAACGTGATAAAACATCAACAAAATATGGAAACTTATTATTAAAGCAAATAAAAATAAAAATCTTAATAGCTTAATTGGGCATGGCGAAGATCAATGAGATAGCTCAATTGGACCCCAACCCAACAAAATATGACCCAACAACCCATTTCAAAATCACCATTGAATACCTAACCTACCCAACCCAACCTATCACCCACGTTTATAGTCCCTTTTGACATGACAATTGGTAGCATTAAATAAAAAAAACAGCACTCACTCACTTCCGCTGAGCAAGGTATTCCGACTTCCGCCCCTGTCCCTTGCGCAAGCAGCAACACGCAACCGCGGAACCGCCAACCAGCAAAGCAGTACCGGAGCAGCCGAGCAGGGAGCCACGCCGGACGCCGCCAGTCCACCACACCGGACCTCCAGCTCGTTGAAAGCCGCGCTACCGTCTTCCAGACCCATCCCGCCTTACCCCCTTGGCCCTCCGTCGTCCGCCTGCGGCCCTGCGACTTGCCCAGTTGCCCGGTTGGTTTTCGTTTCTTCTATCATTCTATGTTTTCCCCTTTTATTTAAATTAAAATTTTGCTATTACATTATAGAATTTTTTAAATTCATAATTGTGATTTGAAAAATATGTAGTGTTAACTAGTTTGAATTAAATGTAATGATTATACGTTTAATTATTATTTGTATTAAAATAAAAATTTACAATAGTTTAATAAAGTATAGTCTGCTACGTAGAAAGAGATGTGTTTAGACGCATCGATAATGAGGTTATTATCCAACATTTTCAAAACATGAGGTCCCGTAGGTTGGATTTAGCACCATTACGTTAACCCTTTTGATTAAATTTGGTATGTTTTTATTAGTGTCATTTGTTAAGACAATTTTATTATTAATGTGATGATTTACATTATGTGATTGTGCCCCTGCTTATTTTTTTTTCTAGTTCCGCCACTGCTCTGAACCCATCAAATCAACTATCATTATATGTGAATTAGCTCACCTCTTGACCCATACATACGGCTGACCCGGAATGTGACCCAGGTAATTGGGCGGGAATTTGGCATGACATTCCACGGCTGTTTGTATATAGATAGATTTTTTAACTGCGGTAAATTTTGACTTTTGACCTTTTCTGTAGAGTCATGTCATCGAACCACCTGGCCCATGCTTGGTTTTTCATACATTTTTCATACCACATATTATTTATTTATTTATAATAATAATATTAACTTAGTTGTATACCTTAATTTTCAGAGGTCTGATCCCACCGGTGCGGATTTGGAGCAATTGTTAGACACTGTCACCAGCGTTTACCGAATGTATGAGTTCGCAGTGATCTATAGTTTGTAAGTATATTTAAGTACTATAATTTTTTATATGTATTTGTGTACTTTCATGTATAACCAAAATAAAAACAAATATATAGAGTGCGGTTCCAATAAGAACCGTGACCCAAGGGAGAAATTAAAATAAAATTTAACCTTTGATTCAATCAAACGGATGACTACAAATGAAGCATGATAATAATTAATGGAAACCTATTAATTATGGATCATAAGTGGAGTATTTTAAAGGAATATACTATATGTATTATAATTATTATTATTAAAGGGAACATATGTCAAAACGATATGCTGACACTCTTAGGAGATATTTATGTTACAAAACATTGCACCAATTCTTTAAAAATGTGGATCATGAAATTCGTAGCTATGAGCGAATAATTACTTTGTGCAGTAATTTTAGATGGAAAGTCCATTTTAAAATGATTAGGATAATGTGACATTGATATTCATAAATCCACTATATAGCAAAATAAAATTGAATTATGCTATTTACATATAAACATCCTTTCTCCAAATTAATTGTTTATTTCAATATTACCCTCACACAACGAGCGGTTCCGGTGAGAAAGGATTCCCAAGAAAAAATGAGAATGAACTGAGACCGCTAGATTCGGACTGCTAGATTGTTTTCTGTAAAAATGAATTGTGCATTTGATGAAATTGAAATGTGCATTCTGTGGAACTAGTCCTAGACTCGGGCCGGGTGGCCCGACCTGAAACCAGCTCGGGACCGGCACTATTCCGGCCCGGCCCGAACTGGTGGGTCGTCAGTGACCGGTCCGGGTAGGCCCGACCCGAGGGGTTTCCGGTCCGGGCTCGGGTCACCCAAAACAGGAACTGGCCCGGCCGGTCTGGGCTTTTTTTTTTTCAATCCCCGGGTTGGGCTGGGTATTTTGGGCCATTTGAGGTGGTTTGGGGGGTTGGGGGTGGGGGTCGGGGGGGTAACTAGAAAAGGGGGGGGGGGGAATTGTAATGGGCCCGAGGCCCGGCTCGGACCCGGTGGCTACCCAGGCCGGACCCGGGTCCACCTATTCTGAACCGCTGGCCTGCTCAGGCCGAGGCCCGACCCGGACCCGGCCCGAGTCCAGGACTGTGGAACTGAAATATGCAGAAAGAAGGTAAAACTCAAATGTGAATTAAGTAAAATTGAAATATGCAGAACAAAAAGTACAAAAATGTCACCGCATCGTACTTTTTATTGTACACATTTCCGTTTCATCTAATGCACAATTCAAATCCACGTAATGGCTGTGTTGCACCCTTTGTACTGCACATGGGTTGGTTTGCAACTGCTTCTAAAAAAGCACTTCTCAGCTTTTGGCTTTAAAAAAGCACTTATTTTCCCAAACACTACAACTTTTGTTTTTCTCGGCTTCCGCGTCAAAAGTGCTTTTACTTTTTCTATTACACAAAAAGCACTTATTTTACCAAACACTACCCACTTTTACTTTTCAAAATCACTTTTTTCTCAAACACTATCAACTTTTATTTAATCACTTCTCCCCATTTCATTAAAAAAAGCACTTTTTTAAAAGCAGAAGCTGTTGCACATTCAACTCACCTAAAGCACATTCAACTCCATATAATACAATTCAACGGTTCATATCATTCTAATATCTCTCTTAAGATCACTCTCATTAGTGATCTAATTGAACTAAAAAGTGCACACCCTAGTAGGGCTGAGCAAAACCCGAACCGACCCGCAAAATCCGAAGTTTTTTTCGGATATTATCCGAACCGAAATGGATATCCGACCCGAAAAACCCGAAACCGAAAATGCGATTAGTATTGGGCCTAGATCGGGTGGCGGGTAGGGTTTGTAAAATCCCAACCCGACCCGCCCGAATATCCGAAATATATTAAATAATTTAGTGTGTACTTTGAATATGTTAAATTAATACTTGTGTTCAATTATTTGTGTAATTATTTATGCAATTTGTGTTAAATTATTTTTGTAATTTGAATGTGTGGTGCACTAGTGTGTACATTTTTTGTCAAAGTGACATTCCAACACTTTAATTATCTAATTATAATGTGTTTTAATATAACCGAAATATTCGAAATATATTAAATTATGTAGTGTGTACTTTGAATATGTTAAATTAATACTTGTGTTCAATTATTTGTGTAATTATTTATGCAATTTGTATTAAATTAATTGCGTAATTTGAATGTTTAGTGCATTAGCTTGTAGAATTTTTGTCAAAGTGGCATTCAAACACTTTAATTATCCATTTTTTTTAATATAACCGAAATATCCGAAACCCGATCCGATATCCGATAATATCCGATTTACAAATATCCGAAAAACCCGATTTGAAATATCAAAGGGTCGGGCCTAGTATTTAACTTAAAAAACCCGAACGGGTTTAGGGTACGCAGACCCGACCCGCCCGAACCCGACCCGTGCTCAGCCCTACACCCTAGGATAAGAGATCATTTACTATTTAATAAAAAGTGCACAACATAATTATATTACTTTGATGCACATATCATATATTTTCCCTGCATTTTCATTATTTTTATTTAACTGTTTTAACATATATAATTGACACCAAAAGACACCATCACAAACAAACAATTGTCATGCTTTTGAAATAAAAAGTGCATTCCGCCTCTAAAAACCAGGGCATTATTTTGAAAAGTGCACATATCATATATTTTTCCTGCATTTTCATTATTTTTATTTAACTGTTTTAACATATATAATTGACACCAAAAGACACCATCACAAACAAACAATTGTCATGCTTTTGAAATAAAAAGTGCATTCCGCCTCTAAAAACCAGGGCATTATTTTGAAAAGTGTGATATAATAATGCATTTTTATTTCATTTAAAATGCATATGATAAAAGTGCATTTTGTTATATAAGTGCCGACATAAAATTTTTCAAGGTATGTTAAGATATTGTTATAAAAGTGTATTTTTATATTTGTGTATTTTTATAAATATGCATATTGTTGCACACTGTAATTCTTGCACGCTGTATTCTATTTTATTACTTTCCTTCTTTATAGGAGATTTTGTTGTATTGGAGTTGTATATATGTAAACCTTCGGCACTTTCAATAGAAGAGAAAAACATTTTTGCTAAACTGGTTCGTGTAGTTTAATACATATGATAAAAGTGTATTTTTATATTTAAAATGCACATGATGGTTATTAGTTTAGGCAAAATATATCATACACCCGGATGTACCGTGTGATTTGGTACATCCAGGTATTTTTGTAATTACTTATAAACTTGAGGTGGTTAATTACGGAGCATGGCATTTGCTACTCTTCCTTGTCGCTGCTCTTCCGTTTGTTCTTTTTCCTTTTCTTAATAGTTACGAGTAATTTACACTTTTTCCTTATCCACTTATCATTTGGTTGCTCCTTCTCGTTTTTCCTTTTTACCTTTTTATAGTTCTCGTTTTTCTGTTTTCTTATCTTTTAATTTTGAACTTTAAGTTTTCTATGTTTAAGTTTTTATTTTCTTTTTCATGCTTTGGTTTTTCTTTTTTCTTTTCCTTTAATTTTGAACTTTATTTTTTCTAACTTTAACATTTCTTTTTCTTTTTTCTGCTTCATTTGTTTCTTTTTTCTTTTTGTATATACTTTTGTCTTCCGGTTCTCTAATTTTGAACTCTTACTTTTTTATTTTTATGTAATTTTTCTACAATATTTTTTTCATGCAATTCTTTCAAAAATTCATATTGAATAGCAATTCAATAAAAACATATACTTTTCTCACTCTTCTATTAAAAGCTCCAATCTTCTAAATAATTATGAATATATTATTTAATTTAAATGTGCATTGATAAATGAATATACACAAATGAATATTTGAACACATTAGAGATTTCAATTGAACTTTTGAATTTTTTTGATGCTCATTTTGTAAGTTATGAATGCTCATCTGGTATTGGTTAAATACTCAGCATCGTCTTCATAAGTATTCACCATGTCATTTGATTCTTGTGAAAGCATCACTCAACTCAACTAAAAAAACTTATGATTGTCATACTAATGCTCATTTTATAATTTATGAATCCTCAATCGGTACTCAATTGCACGTTTCTAATACTCAATAGAGGAGGTTTGATGCCCAATGAAAAAATGTCTTCATGCTCAACTAACAAAGCTTATTATTTTCATATTAATGCTTATTTTGTAAGTTACATATGCTAATTAAAAGTTCATTAATGCTCATTTAACAAAAAGCGTTATTTTTATCTCAATATAGGAGGTTTGATGCTTAATGAAAATATCGTGACGTCCAACTAGCAAACCTCATGATTTTCATATATATGCTCATTTTGTAAGTTACATATGCTCAATTGGTACTCATGTTATGCTCATTTTTAAAATGTCATAACAATGCATATTTTAAAAGTACCATATTATATTCGATTCACATATTGAAATTCATATGAATTGATTATAGTTATAATTTAATGAGTTTTTATAAAAGAAAAAAAAAAAGAAAAAAGAAAGTGAATTACAATATATGAAATTGATATCGCATTACTCATTATTCGACTCTTAATGCTCAATAGAATACATCTGATGCTCATTAACAGGCGATTTGAACTCAATAAAAACGTCTTGATGCTCAATCGGTACTCAATTGCACGCTTTTAATACTCAGTAGAGGAGGTTTAATGCTCAATGAAAAATGTCCGTATGCTCAACATATTAATGCTTATTTTGTAAGCTACATATGCTCAATCGATACTGATATTATGCTCATTTTTTATGAAGCACAGATCACGATTTTGAATATTAGACTTCTAATGCTCAATATAATAGGTCTGATGCTCATTAAAAGTTCATTAATGCTCATTCTGCAGAAACCGTGAATTTCATCTCAATAACGAAGGTTTGATGCTCAATTAAAATGTTGTGATGTTTAACTAACAAAACAACTAAAAAATTTCATAAATACTCATTTTGTATGTTACGTATGCTCATCAGGTATTGATGTTATGCTCATTTTGTAAATGTCATATCAATGCATTTTTAAAAGTACTATTCTAAATTACATTTACATAATGGAATTCATAGGAGTTGATTATAAAGATAATGTAATAAGTTTTTATAAAAGAAAAAATAACAAAAAAAAGAAAGTGAATTAGAAGTTATGAAGCAGAGATCATGATTCTGAATATTGGACTCCTAATTCTCAATATAAAAGGTTTGATGCTCATTAAAAGTTCATTATTACTCATTTGTTACTAACGTAATGCTCATTTTTACAATTCATATCAATGCATATTTCAAAAGTATCAATAGTGGAGGTTGAAAAATCAATTAAAATGTCATGATGTTCAACTAACAAATGTTACGATTTTCATATCAATGTGCACTTTGTAAGTTATGTATGTTCATTTGGTACTCATGTTATGCTCATTTTTACAATGTCATAAATATAATTTTCCTTTTATAAAAACTTATTAAATTATATTTCTAATCAACTCCTATGAATTTCAATATGTGAACCTAATGTAAAATAGTACTTTAAAGAAAATATGTTGATATGACATTTAGAAAATAAGCATAAGATCAATACCAGATAAGCATGCACATCTTACAAAATGTTCCTAGATATGAAAATCGCAAAGTTTGTTACTTTGAATAACAACATATTCATTGAGCATCAAATATCATATATTGAGATGAAAATCACTGTTTCTGTTAAATGAGCATTATTAAACTTTTAATGTGCATCAGACCTATTATGAGCATTAAAACAATTTTGATGAGCATCACGCTTATTAGGAACCTAACACTATATAAAAAAAAATTATAAATATATTTATATAAATTAATACTATCATTCATAGATCAAATAAATACTTCAAAAATATGAATTACTCTTTTAATGAAGTAATAATGAGAAAAGGCAAAAGAATAGTTAATATTATAATTACTATTAATAATACACAGTATGAAACTATATAGGATAAGTAAGATAAAAGAACTAAATATTACAACAAGATGACTTGGTGAGATGGTTGGAAGATAGCATATGCTATTATTGGTCACGGGATCGAATCCCGTCGGGGTTCTTAATTTCCTTGTGAAGGAATCCAGTTCCCTACTACCAGTCAAATTCATTAATTGGGCCGGATGTACGTACATCCGGGTGTACCATATAGGGACTCATTAGTTTACGCCCGTGTGTATTTATTTTCATGTATTTATTTCCATTCGGACATGTTCATTGCTCTCTCTACATATATTACATATATGTGTGTATTTAAAAAAAAAACTTACTCTATATACAAGTGTTGATTTTTTAGTTTGGTTGCATTTGTTCAGGGATGGATTCAAGGCAACTGCGCCAGACTTCGGATGGACATGAGTAAGTATCTACCCTTTATTTTTACTTTTTTCTTAACGATTCAAATTCATTAGTAGCGTAACAACGTATTCTCTACCCTTTTATTTAAGCAACCATTTTCTTATAAACTTTGTATCATGCATGGAACTTTTTGGTACATCAAAATGAATTTGTGCCATTTACTAAATGAAGCGCATACATATTTAAAACCTTTTAATTGTCTTATCAAAATATCTTAATTAGGTTTAAAAGTCTAAGGATTAGAACTAACAATGGCGGACCTAGGCATACGAACAAACAGTGTGTGCACATATAGACATATAGTATGATTAATTAGGATCTTATTTCCCCATTCTTTTTTTATGGCACTACTTTCAATTTCAAATTCCCAGAGTTTTTCTTCAACAATATTATTAAAATAAAATCTATTTACACAAATATTACTATTACTACAATATAATATCATGGTCATTTAAGTTTAAACATTGAACGTAAGTTATTATGATTAAGTTACTACTATAGTAACTAGTATTTTACCCGTGCGATGCACTGATCAAACACGGAATTATAGTGTCTAACATATTATTCTTTTATAAAAAAACACTAAAATTATGGAAATGTAAGAAATGCACTATAAATGTGCAAAGGCAGATCAGATTAGAAAAATTCAGATCAGAACAAATCAGAAACATTCAGATCAGATCAGAAAAATTCAAACGTAATTTATCACTTTTATTATTATATTAATTTTATTATTATATTAATTATAAGTATTACTATTATAATTATTATATTACAATCATTGTTAATGATATTAATAATAATATATTAATATAATAATATAATAATATTAATATTTTAAATAATAAAATATTGGTCAATTGGTAAAAAAAAAGAAACCCGATTGTTATGCGATTTTCTTCCATTCATTTTTTAGAGTGACAAATTGGTGAAAAAAAAGAAACCCTAGTGATAAATTGGTCAATTTTTTTAGAGTGACAAACTTTTGATCCCCGATTTTAGAATTCCCGATATTTCATATTATAAGTATTATGAAATTGACATTTGTCGCACTTTTACTTTGATTATGTCACCAAAAGTGGAGGTCTAAAAATGTCAACGACTGTGTTTGATAATAGCGGTTGTTTGCTAGCTCATAGCCGGTTGTATCAACAGATTGATATAAGCGGATTCTGTTACGAGTAGTTTTTTTAACTAACCACTTTCATTAGTGTTTTTAATACAATGGTTGCCACATCAGCCTATCCACGTCACTCAAACATGTTCGTGTCATTCAATTTTAAGGGCAAGTGCAGCTCTTAATGTATTCAAAAAGAAAATGGGCAGCAGGTTTCGAACTTGGGTGGGAGGAGAACCGGCGTATTTCTCCCATTCCTTTACCTATTAGGCAACATCATTCACACGTTCTTGGTGACTTTTTAGTTTAAATCTATTTGCTGAAAGGTGGGAGCCTCCCAAACAATTTGAAATATAATTAAAAACTTTTTTTTTGAAAGGAAATGTAATAAAATACTTAATTTAAGAAATCCGATTAAAACCTAAATATAAAAAAATTAAAATAAAAAATATAAAAAACTTAGTTTGTGATATTTAATTAAAAAAATTAAAATGTCATTAAACTTATATAAAAAACATAATTTGAAATTTGAAAATTATTTTTTTTTAAATAACTCGAAAATAAATAAGTAAAAAATATATAAGTAACTTTAATTCTAGTCCCCAGACCATCCTAATTTAAAAAAATTATATGCTTTTATTGTAAAATATAATATACTCCCTCTCTCATGAGATTTTGTTATTATAAAATTTAATTAGGTCTTTATTTTTTTAATTATCTCAATTTTATTATTTTAATTAATTTTTAAAATTTACTACTCCGTAGAAAGGAATTTATTTAGAAAAAAGTTATTACCACCAAAGTATATGATATTTTACATTAAAAATATATAAAAATTTTATAGTTGGGATGGGCTAGGGACTAGAATTAAATTTACTTATTTAATTTACTATTTACGAGTTAATTCAATATTCTTAATTACATATTGCAAATTATGGTTTTTATATAAGTTCAATTACGTTTAAATTTTTTAATTAAATATCACAAATTAAGTTTTACATTATAATTTGTATTTCATTTTTAATTTAATTTCTCTAATAAAGTTTTTAATTAGAATTTATCTAATTCTAGTGCAAATTATGTTTTTAATTATGTTTTTTATTAGCGTTAAAAAATTATGTCTTTTATTATATAAACATTCTATTTAAATACTAGAAAAAGTGATTATAGGGAAGTGAAAGGTGTAGCCCAGGTTCGAATCCTGGGTGTACAAAACTTTCACAAGTGTTACCAAAAAAAATTACCATGTAAAAATAACCAGAAAAATTATCATGTACAAATTTACAACACTTTTTCCACAAGTGTTACCATGTACGTAGTACTTGTAATATTTATTCCTATATGTAATTAAGTGGTAGTTGAAAAATTATGTTAAGTTATACACTTACACAACGTAATTACATTAAAAATTATGTTAAGTCGTAAACTTACCCAGAAATTTCATTTAGAAGAAGACTGACGATGCTAGTCAGTCCGGGGTGGTATGAACTTTCATTGTGAATAAACTTGTCGTAGAGCATTCGCCCAAGGTCTTGAAAATCTTTGTCTATTTCAATTTTGGGACCAATTGGAGCAACAATTCCAGTTAGTTTTATAAGCCCTCCCCATACAACAATATTGTTTGGATTATTTAGATTTCCATGACCACCACCAAGACGTTTATGTAAACAGTTTAAAGCTCCCAGTAATTCCCTCAAAAAGGTAAAGAAGTATTCAAATTTTGTAAATTGTAAATTTTAAAAATTATAAAATCAAAATATGACTTAATTACCTTATTTGGTTCTTTGAAATATCAATAGCATCCATGAAAGTTGTAGAATATGGATCATAGAAAAAATATGAGTAGGTAGGGACGCAAAATAAAAGGAAGACTGGATAATGTCTGAGAGAAGTCAAATGATTGTTTCATTGCAATTGACTTCGAAGTCACCACTTTCATCAACACGGTCTTCCCAAAAGCTTCAGTTAGGCAAAAGTGGATTTGAACTTCATGTGTGCCTCGGATAAAGCTTGATTTCTTTATCCCTATAGGTTTCTCCAAGCTCTCTGGTAGTAGTGGTGGTGGTGTAGTAGACATTTTCTGTGAGAAGAGAAAGTGAGCGGTTTGTTGAACAGTAACCTAAGAAAATGCTCTCATACACCCCGTGTGTGAGCAGTTGTACAGTAAAATAAAATAAGTAAATGTTGAGCAGCTGAACACTAATCCCAATAAAATAAGTAAATGCTGAGCAAATGTACACCCGTGAATGCTGAACTCCATAAGTAGTTTTTTTTTGAAAGGGAACTCCATAAGTAGTTGAGAGTAGTAAATACGGAGTACTTGAAAAGTACACCGTGTGACAACAGCTTTTTGAAAATATCACGCAACCCAAAGCTGAAAGTGCTGCTGCTGCCAAACCCATTTCAATGGGTATTTCAGCTCCGAAAAATTAAATAAAATATGAAGTAATTTTATCTGACTTGGGCTTTAATAAGAATAAAGCCTCTGTTTCAATGGGTATTTCAGCTCCGAAATGGGTTTGGCAGCTGCAGCACTTTCAGCTTTGGGTTGCGTGATATTTTCAAAAAGCTGTTGTCACACGGTGTACTTTTCAAGTACTCCGTATTTACTACTCTCAACTACTTATGGAGTTTCCTTTCAAAAAAAATACTACTTATGGAGTTCAGCATTCACGGGTGTACATTTGTTCAGCATTTACTTATTTTATTGGGGTTAGTGTTCAACTGCTCAGCGTTTACTTATTTTATTTTACTGTACAACTGCTCACACACGGGGTGTATGAGAGCATTTTCTTAGGTTACTGTTCAACAAACCGCTCACTTTCTCTTCTCATAGAAAATGTCTACTACACCACCACCACCATTACCAGAGAGCTTGGAGAAACCTATAGGGATAAAGAAATCAAGCTTTATCTGAGGCACACATGAAGTTCAGATCCACTTTTGCCTAACTGAAGCTTTTGGGAAGACCATGTTGATTAAAGTGGTGACTTCGAAGTCAATTGCAATGAAACAATCATTTGACTTCTCTAAGACATTATTCAGTCTTCCTTTTATTTTGCGTCCCTTACTTTCCTTTGTATCCCCCACCTACTCATATTTTTTCTATGATCCATATTCTACAACTTTCATGGATGTTATTGATATTTCAAAGAACCAAATAAGGTAATTAAGTTATATTTTAATTTTATAATTTGTAAAATTTACAATTTACAAAATTTGAATACTTCTTTACTTTTTTCAGGGAATTACTGGAAGCTGTAAACTGTTTACATAAACGTCTTGGTGGTGGTCATGGAAATCTAAATGATCCAAACAATATTGTTGTATGGGGAGGGCGTATAAAACTAACTGGAATTGTTGCTCCAATTGGTCCCAAAATTGAAATAGACAAAGATTTTCAAGACCTTGGGCGAATGCTCTACGACAAGTTTATTCGCAATGAAAGTTCATACCACCCCGGACTGACTAGCATCGTCAGTCTTCTTCTAAATGAAATTTCTGGGTAAGTTTATGACTTAACATAATTTTTAATGTAATTACGTTGTGTAAGTGTATAACTTAACATAATTTTTCAACTACCACTTAATTGCATATAGGAATAAATATTACAAGTACTACGTACATGGTAACACTTGTGGAAAAAGTGTTGTAAATTTGTACATGATAATTTTTCTGGTTATTTTTACATGGTAATTTTTTTGGTAACACTTGTGAAAGTTTTGGACACCCAGGATTCGAACCTGGGCTACACCTTTCACTTCCCTATAATCACTTTTTCTAGTATTTAAATAGAATGTTTATATAATAAAAGACATAATTTTTTTAATGCTAATAAAAAACATAATTAAAAACTTAATTTGCACTAGAATTAGATAAATTCTAATTAAAAACTTTATTAGAGAAATTAAATTAAAAATGAAATACAAACTATAATGTAAAACTTAATTTGTGATATTTAATTAAAAAATTTAAACGTAATTGAACTTATATAAAAACCATAATTTGCAATATGTAATTAAGAATATTGAATTAACTCGTAAATAGTAAATTAAATAAGTAAATTTAATTCTAGTCTCTAGCCCATCCCAACTATAAATTTTTTATATATTTTTAATGTAAAATATCATATACTTTGGTGGTAATAACTTTTTTCTAAATAAAATCCTTTCTACGGAGTAGTAAATTTTAAAAATTAATTAAAATAATAAAATTGAGATAATTAAAAAAATAAAGACCTAATTAAATTTTACAATAACAAAATCTCATGAGAGAGGGAGTATATTATATTTTACAATAAAAGCATATAATTTTTTTAAATTAGGATGGTCTGGGGACTAGAATTACAGTTACTTATATATTTTTTACTTATTTATTTTCGAGTTATTTCAAAAAAAAATTAATTTCAAATTTCAAATTATGTTTTTTATATAAGTTTAATGACATTTTAATTTTTTTAATTAAATATCACAAACTAAGTTTTTTATATTTTTTATTTTAATTTTTTTATATTTATGTTTTAATCGGATTTCTTAAATTAAGTATTTTATTACATTTCCTTTCAAAAAAAAAAGTTTTTAATTATATTTCAAATTGTTTGGGAGGCTCCCACCTTTCAGCAAATAGATTTAAACTAAAAAGTCACCAAGAACGTGTGAATGATGTTGCCTAATGGGTAAAGGAATGGGAGAAATACGCCGGTTCTCCTCCCACCCAAGTTCGAAACCTGCTGCCCATTTTCTTTTTGAATACATTAAGAGCTGCACTTGCCCTTAAAATTGAATGACACGAAAATGTTTGAGTGACGTGGATAGGCTGATGTGGTTATTTAAAAAAACTACTTGTAACAGAATCCGCTTATATCAATCTGTTGATACAACCGGCTATGAGCTAGCAAACAACCGCTATTATCAAACACAGTCGTTGACATTTTTAGACCTCCACTTTTGATTACTCCGTTTGTGACAGTTTCTGTTACTTTCGTGTTGGTGAAACTTTTGTTACTCAATTTTCAATTTTTAGTTCTTCGACTATTGTCTACTAGTAGTATCTCGACAAAAAGTTTAACCTTTTGCTAGTATATCCCTGTTACTCGATTACTTGTTTTCAACTGCTCTCCATGACTCCATCTTCTATGAAGAGGTGGATTGCATCTCCATCTCACCAAATACACTTCCATTTAGTAAATGTGTTATTCAATGCAACAAAAAAATGGAGAGGGTCAATTAAGTTGGCAAAAGAAAGAAAAAACCAAAGTCTTGCACAAAGTCCACTGATGGACCTTGGATTGACAAATCATCCAAGAAGAAAGTAGACTCTTTCCATTTGGATGACAAATCATCTCCAACACACCGAAAGCATTGAAGATGCTCTAACTATCCACACACACCACCCTTCTTTTACCCAATCTCATTTTTTTGTTCCACTTTCTCCAGTACTTGAGAGGATTCCAGAATAATCCAGCATGGTGTGGAATTGTGGACAAAATGTCATAATTTGTGGGCCAATTAATTACAATTGTGTATATATCAAGTACGGTCATGTAGGGATGTAGTAAGAATAATTAAGAATACTTCATTCATTCATGTACAGTCATGTACCTTCATCACGGACAGTACGGTGGAAACTACTACGAGTAAAGTCAAATTGGTACTATACTTTCATTTCAAAATATAAGTTTTATTCTCTTAAGTAATGTATGGATATTGGATAATATAACACACTAAAGTCTGGTAATATCAAATGTAAGATGTCAATGTACTACTTCTAATATCTGTATTTTGAAATTCTACAATTTTACACTACTATTCCAGGAATACTTCGTTTTCAATAATTATTCAAAATTTATATGGAGTATACCTATCTTAGAATGTGAATTTAGGAATGTGTTCCATGTTAATTAATCTACGTATAGAATTAAAATTAACATGTCCTAGTCTACCATGCCACACATTGGAAGACTCAAGCAAGTAAGCAGAAGAGATTTTATTATTATTATTATTATTATTATTATTATTATTATTATTATTATTATTATTATTATTATTATTATTATTATTATTATTATTATTATTATTATTATTATTATTATTATTATTATTATTATTATTATTATTATTATTATTATTATTATTATTATTATTATTATTATTATTATTATTATTATTATTATTATTATTATTATTATTATTATTATTATTATTATTATTATTATTATTATTATCAATAATAGTCATTACATTGAGCTTAAACAACCCATCAACTGCATACCTCTTGCCCACATACATTCCCGATTTAGACAAAACTAGTTTGTCCAACTCAAAGACCATGCGGAAGCCATGCTTGTTCAACTATGAGCCCGAGATCAGGTTTTTGCGTATCTCCGGGACGTACAACACATTGTTGAGAGTCAGCTCTGTTGGTCCCGTTTAAGTATGAAACAGTCTAGAGGGGGGGGTGTGAATAGACTGCTCTGTTTTTACAGATTTTTCTCTAAGTCAAAACTGACTTATAAGAGGTGGTCCAAATCTGATGACAGAGATGGTCGAGTTCTGATGGCAGAACTGGACCAGACAACGGATTAAAGTCTGTCTGGGTAGCCTCAAGAAAATACTAAGGCAAATGCCTTTCTGATAACTCTTAACACAAGATCTGCTGAACATAGATTCCAAGTCTTTAAGAGTTATACACTTAGAGTCCTAAGTGCAGGAATAAAATGCAGTAAAGTAAATGACACCAGGGATTTTATAGTGGTTCAAGGAACAATGCGTTCCTCTAGTCCACTGTTCCACTAAGATTGTAAAGCGACAGTTACAAGCCTTAGTCCCTAGCGCCTAAGAAGTTCTCCACGTCTTCTTCAAGCCTAGTTGTCACCCGGGATGCAGTCCTGCTTCCTGATGACTGGTCCTTTCACTCAGCTTCCCGGAAGTATCACCACTTCACTACTGCAGTTACTTGGACACCCTTCTTAGCAGAAGATGTTTGGAAAAACAGAGTTTTTCTCCAACTAGCTTCGTCACAAAAGATTTGTTGATGAAGATCTTGAAGTGTTGAAGAACTGGAGAAACTTTGCTCGTCGTTGGGATTGGAGGATTTGAGTTGTTTAATCTTCCCAACGTATGCTTTTTTTGTAGAATGAATGTGAATTTGAATCTCAAGAAAGTGATAGCAGAGGTTGTAGCAAAGTTGTCCATTGTTCTTCAATGAGTATCATTTTATACTGGGAGTTGCCTGCCCGTTGGAGGAGGAGACAACTGCATTGAATGCGCGTACTGTGGATTTGACTGCTTGGACCCGCAAACTTGGAAGGTTTCTATTTTTGTAATGTATCTTCCAAAAATCTCGGTCCAATCATCAGCAATTACTCCACAGCGTATCAGGCTCCATAATTGAGCATTAATTACTTTCCTTTCATGTAAGATCTTCTAGCCGTTAGGAAATTTCCCGTTTGTTATACGGCCGTTGAAAGCAGCTTCAAAATCTTCTAAGTGTCTATCCAAGTCTGATGAGATTATCTGATGGCATTCTGATGTGTGGTGAGTAACTATGATGCTTCTCTGAAGTTGAGTTCTGATGAAGCTTGGCGACGAACTCTGATGCTTCTCTGATGAGTAGCTCTGCTGGCATCTCTGATGATGTTTTGATGAACCAGCTCCGGTAGCAACTCTGATGTTATTCTGAAGAGCAACTCTCATGAGAGAATCAAGAGGGTCTCTGACCAGTCGACTACTCTAAAACTTACAAAGAGAAATTGTAATACAAAATTTCTATAAGGGGTACTTTAACATTCTAATCTATCCTAGCATCACCAAAATCTAATTACATTTATTCCTTACAATTTCCCCCTTTTTGATGATGCCAAAACCCTTAAACTATTTCCAGAGAAGTGCCTTTCACCACAACAGAAAATAAAGTAAAAACTTTTCATTTAGAATCTTGGTGGGCACTTTGCATAGGAAAATAGCAAGAGTACGATACAATCAGTCAAAGCATAAATAAATGAATTGAATACATAAAGCAGTAAGGAACACAGAATTTGAAATTGCCATTCAAATTAGAGGCAAGATGGTTATTTCATATATATCAGCAAGAATTTAAAGCAACAGGGAATAGAGATTAGAAACCTTCCTCTTCTAATCGTTTCTATGCTTCTTCAGCCTTCTTGAGCTCTTCATTTACTCTAGCTCTGATGGTAGTCAGGTTCCTTGGATTCTGATACTCTGACCAGTGAGTTTCAAGCTTGCAATCCAAGTAGTTTCTGATGGCTTCTGAGATGTCCTTGCCAGGGATCACTCTCATTCTCCACCATTCTTCAGCTTCTTGGACTGAGCCACCATGATTGATTATGATCAGACCATCTTTATCTTGAATAAGGTTCTCCTTTTGCAGAGGAGTCATGTGCTTCTTCATTTCAGAGAACTGGGCAGAGTCAGGTTTAGACAGATCACTGTTTAGCCATTGATTGAGAGTGAAAGTGGAGGCCGTCTTCTTTCCTTTCTTGGATCGAGGAGGAGGTGGTCTCTAAATCCCTGCAGCAAGCCTCTTCTGCCTGGCTCTCTTATAAAATATGGCAGGATCAGAGACAAGAGTGACAGATAGAGACCTGGAGCTTGGGCCTTCGGTAGCTCTGGCCTGTTCTCTAGTATCTTCCCCCTTTTTGGCATCAACAAGATCACCAAGCAGGAGTCTGATCTTTGAGAATTCTGTTGCATTATTTTCTTTGATTGTCTCAAGAACGTCAGGGAGAGTCTGAGTCACAGAGGCCAGCCCTTCTATCAGCTCTTTTTGCTTGTCCACAGCTGATTGGATATTTTTGGTGTTGGCTTCAAGAAGGACGAAGAAGAAGAAGAAGAAGAAGAAGAAGAAGAAGGTCCACTCTCCTCCTAAGGGATCAGAACCTCAGGGGGAACCAGCATCAGAGAAGGCTGATGTTCAGGGGGAACCTGATACGGCTAGAAGATCTTACATGAAAGGAAAGTAATTAATGCTCAATTATGGAGCCTGATACGCTGTGGAGTAATTGCTGATGATTGGACCGAGATTTTTGGAAGATACATTACAAAAATAGAAACCTTCCAAGTTTGCGGGTCCAAGCAGTCAAATCCACAGTACGCGCATTCAATGCAGTTGTCTCCTCCTCCAACGGGCAGGCAACTTCCAGTATAAAATGATACTCATTGAAGAACAATGGACAACTTTGCTACAACCTCTACTATCACTTTCTTGAGATTCAAATTCACATTCATTCTACAAAAAAAGCATACGTTGGGAAGATTAAACAACTCAAATCCTCCAATCCCAACGACGAGCAAAGTTTCTCCAGTTCTTCAACACTTCAAGATCTTCATCAACAAATCTTTTGTGACGAAGCTAGTTGGAGAAAAACTCTGTTTTTTCAAACATCTTCTGCTAAGAAGGGTGTCCAAGTAACTGCAGTAGTGAAGTGGTGATACTTCCGGGAAGCTGAGTGAAAGGACCAGTCATCAGGAAGCAGGACTGCATCCCGGGTGACAACTAGGCTTGAAGAAGACGTGGAGAACTTCTTAGGCGCTAGGGACTAAGGCTTGTAACTGTCGCTTTACAATCTTAGTGGAACAGTGGACTAGAGGAACGCATTGTTCCTTGAACCACTATAAAATCCCTGGTGTCATTTACTTTACTGCATTTTATTCCTGCACTTAGGACTCTAAGTGTATAACTCTTAAAGACTTGGAATCTATGTTCAGCAGATCTTGTGTTAAGAGTTATCAGAAAGGCATTTGCCTTAGTATTTTCTTGAGGCTACCAAGACAGACTTTAATCTGTTGTCTGGTCCAGTTCTGCCATCAGAACTCGACCATCTCTGTCATCAGATTTGGACCACCTCTTATAAGTCAGTTTTGACTTAGAGAAAAATCTGTAAAAACAGAGCAGTCTATTCGACCCCCCCCCCCCCCCCCCCCTCTAGACTGCTTCATACTTAAACGGGACCAACAGAGCTGACTCTCAACAATGTGTTGTACGTCCCGGAGATACGCAAAAACCTGATCTCGGGCTCATAGTTGAACAAGCATGGCTTCCGCATGGTCTTTGAGTTGGACAAACTAGTTTTGTCTAAATCGGGAATGTATGTGGGCAAGAGGTATGCAGTTGATGGGTTGTTTAAGCTCAATGTAATGACTATTATTGATAATAATAATAATAATAATAATAATAATAATAAAATCTCTTCTGCTTACTTGCTTGAGTCTTCCAATGTGTGGCATGGTAGACTAGGACATGTTAATTTTAATTCTATACGTAGATTAATTAACATGGAACACATTCCTAAATTCACATTCTAAGATAGGTATACTCCATATAAATTTTGAATAATTATTGAAAACGAAGTATTCCTGGAATAGTAGTGTAAAATTGTAGAATTTCAAAATATAGATATTAGAAGTAGCACATTGACATCTTACATTTGATATTACCAGACTTTAGTGTGTTATATTATCCAATATCCATACATTACTTAAGAGAATAAAACTTATATTTAGAAATGAAAGTATAGTACCAATTTGACTTTACTCGTAGTAGTTTCCACCGTACTGTCCGTGATGAAGGTACATGACTGTACATGAATGAATGAAGTATTCTTAATTATTCTTACTACATCCCTACATGACCGTACTTGATATATACACAATTGTAATTAATTGGCCCACAAATTATGACATTTTGTCCACAATTCCACACCATGCTGGATTATTCTGGAATCCTCTCAAGTACTGGAGAAAGTGGAACAAAAAAATGAGATTGGGTAAAAGAAGGGTGGTGCGTGTGGATAGTTAGAGCATCTTCAATGCTTTCGGTGTGTTGGAGATGATTTGTCATCCAAATGGAAAGAGTCTACTTTCTTCTTGGATGATTTGTCAATCCAAGGTCCATCAGTGGACTTTGTGCAAGACTTTGGTTTTTTCTTTCTTTTGCCAACTTAATTGACCCTCTCCATTTTTTTGTTGCATTGAATAACACATTTACTAAATGGAAGTGTATTTGGTGAGATGGAGATGCAATCCACCTCTTCATAGAAGATGGAGTCATGGAGAGCAGTTGAAAACAAGTAATCGAGTAACAGGGATATACTAGCAATAGGTTAAACTTTTTGTCGAGATACTACTAGTAGACAATAGTCGAAGAACTAAAAATTGAAAATTGAGTAACAAAAGTTTCACCAACACGAAAGTAACAGAAACTGTCACAAACGGAGTATTAACTTTATGCATGTTTTTTTTACCAGGGCTTTATGCATGGATAAGAGATTGATGAGCTAATTAAAACGGTTCTAGCTAGAATTGACTTAACTGTGGATTTTGGGCGTGACCGTTGCCCTTGAATAGACCACCATGTACTTATAAAAAGCCGGAATCTGGAAAAAGTCAAAACACTATTAGAAGCAACCATTTCAATTACTCTGGACAGAATTAAATTTACATTGTAAAAATGAATGGAATACTCTAAGTTGCATAAAAATAAGAAGAATGATGCACAGATACTAACACATGCACAGATGGATAATAGCATTCTGGTAAAATAACATAAGTAGTCATATTTTAGGAAAACTCATTAGTTTTAGTAATATTGGTGGTAATTCTCTCAAGTAAAGAAAGCAGGGGAGTGGCGTTTTGCTTGTACAGAAGAAGAAAGAAGCCTGAAGAAAGAGGAGAAAAGGGGAAGAGGGGGGATTTGAGTGGAGTGCCATGTCACCAAAGTGACTAGCTAATCGGGAATCAGAATACAAATTTGACTATATTTATGTAGCAACAATGCTTGATGTATATATCCACTTTTATACCTACTTTATACCCACCATTTTGTGGATGTTTTTTTTTGTCTGTGAACCCTGGGGTCACAGACAAAAAAAAACATTTCACAAACATAGGTGTGCACAAAAGTGGGTATAAGAGTGGGTACAAAGATCATTTTTGTTTATATAGTTCATGGACTCAATTGAATGTTTTTTTAGTTGGAGGGCTAAATTGACTTTTTCGCTATATCTCGAGGGTCTATTTGATAGTTTTCCATCATGGTCATCATCATCATTATCATTATCAATTCATCATCGTCATATTATGCAATCACGAGATAACATTCTAAGTTCTAGAATATATTTATTGTTCTCTGTAGTGGTTTTGGAAACATCCAGATTTCAAATCAAATCCATTTTATGTTGCCGGGGATTCTTATGCAGGGATCGTTGTTCCAATTATAAGTGTGCTTATATCTGATGGTACGTATTTACCATATATACGTGTCTACGCATATTTAACTTTGAATATTTAACTTTGAAGCCTAACTATCTCCCAATGTAAGAATCCTATTCTTTGGGCCAACTATAGTATAGGTTTCATATTATGTGAAATTAAGTTAATACAAATTCATTGTATTGCCTTCTTTTGATCTTGTTAATTTCTAAAAGCAACATACTTCCTCCGTTCCCTTTTAATTGCAACAATCAACATTTCAAGTTTGACAACGCACAAGTTTGACCATTAATATATTTCATACATTATTAGTAAAAAAAATTAAAAAATTAATATTTTGAAATTTTAGAATGAGAAGAATTTAACAATATTTTTTTAAAATTTAATTTATAATACATTAATAAATAAAATATAGTCAAAGTAGAATATGTGAATAGTGCAATTAAAAGAGAACGGAGGTAGTATGAAGTACTACATATATGGAGTTTGATGCACTAAACACTCTTGTGATAGTATAAATTTGGCATATTAGCCCCTGTGATTGAAAAATGTGTCAAATTCCTCATGTGTTATAATTATTCATTTGCAAAAAACACTAAGAACAAATGTAGTGATATTGTCAATTCTACTTATTGTATATTTGATGATCTATAACATTAAGATACATGATTTCAAAATTGTTAAATTTGTTCTTGAAAAAAAATTATACATGAATAATTATAACATAGGGAGCCGTGACACATTTTTTAAATCACATGCAGCTAATGCGCCGAATTATATATATATATGATACAATAGCAATTAATAACAATAAGGCAAAATTCCCTAAATAGGAGTAATAAAGTTTTGCAATTCCAAAATATGTCTGTCATGTTTTTATTCACTAAATATGAGTAATTTTTGTCAAGTTTTGCAATAACATACTTTAAACATGACAGTTTCTGCCAAGTTTGTTTTTTTCCAAACTTTGGCAGAAATTATTCCTATTTAGAGAATAAAAATATGAATGTCCTAATGTAGATTTTGAAAACGTTGTTACTCTTATTTAGGATGGACAATTTCTATAACAATAATACTGCTAGATATAATATAATGTTGGTCTCATCTGATGGCGTACTAAAACACATGAAAACATGAAGTAACCCTTGAGATCCACTTGACACCCTATAGTAATTTGGTTCGAATTGATTTCATGGAACCAATATGAAAGGAGCCAATCTGAAAGCAGCTCGAGCAACGGAGCAAGGAATCTAGGTTTTCACAAGTATTTGCATTTGGAGTATATATTAAGGGCAATTACTTTATATATAAACTCAAATATTGTCCTTGTGACCTTGTCATTGCTAAATAAAATGTCCCATTAATTCGTTTTTCTAATTTTTTTGGTACAATCCAACGGTAATAACATAATCATTCTGTTTGCTACAAAGTCATAATGTTTTAGTTATTTGGTTGAAAATGCAATTTCCTACGAATATACATATTTTATAGGGTTTTTACTTGAATATTACTAATTTTGAACCATTTATCAAAAAAGTGATCACTTTTAAAAGGGGCAAAAAAGTGATCAAGAAGGTCATATATGTGCAATTAGAAAACATGATGTAACTGCAAAAAATTTATGTCACTGTGTGTTCGTTTTTTTGTAACTACAGCCATCACTCATGTCACTACAACCACCGCCCGTGTCACTGTAGCAACCACCCATGTCACTGCAACCACCGCCCGTGTCACTGTAGCCACCGCCCGTGTCACTACAACCACCGCCCGTGTCACTGTAGTCACCGCCCGTGTCACTATAGCCACCGCCCGTGTCACTGTAACCACCGCCCGTGTCACTGTAGCCCCCACCCATGTCACTGTCGCCGGACACAACCGCAGTGACGCCGCCGCGTGCTATTGACACTCTGGCACAACCCTTGCACCTTGTCCTAGCCTAGAGCCGACCATCAACCCCTCACAACCAGATCCACCCCCAACACCGCCCAGATTCACCCCCCAACACAACCGGCCAAAGTCTGCGACCTGCCAACCTCCGCTGTCAACCACCACACCCCAGCCCCTACCTCACCCACCCCACTCCCCTGTCTCATCCCAGCCCCCTGCCTCATCCACCTCACTCTGCGTCACCCAACCCACCTGCCTCACCAGATCTCAGTCCCAGCGGCCAGATTTCTAACCTTAGCAATGGAGACCATCACAGAAGGATAAATTGAAGAAGAAGGGATAAAATTGCAGAAGAAGAAATGAAATCGCAAAGCTTCTGCAGTCGTCAATGGATTCCAAGCTTCGCTCGTCGCCCATTGGAGCCATATCCGAAGCGTCGTCCTTCATCTGGAGTTGAGCGGATTTGGAGCAGACACGACGGAAGGACAAAGCTTGTGGAGCAGATCTGGAGCGGGCGGCGTCTGGTGGTGTAGGCGGCGAGATTCATTGTCTTCGACGGAGCTGGTGACGGAAGAAGATAGGCGATGCAGATGCGCAGAGCTGCTAGATCTCGGAGCAGATGTGAAGAGCTTGTTGATCTCGGATGAAGATGCAGATGGATGCGGCCTGCGGGCGAACTGTCTAATTCAACGGGAGACGGAGGGAGAGATCACTTTTTGGGGAAAAACAAAAGTGGTTATATTTTTTGAAATAGAAACCTAGGGAGTAATAATAGGGCCATTGTTTCTATTTTATACAGCCACATTTTGATGTAAAATGAATTTGAATATCTTTATAGCTTTAGTACAAGCATACCTGAAAAATAAAAAACAGTCACTACAACATTTCAACACTATCATCCAAAAGTGTTACAATATCAGTGAAAAGTGTTACATTAGAGAAAATGTAACACTTTTTTATCATTACTTTTGCTCATGTTGCATTTTCCCTATTGTAACACTTTTAATCCCTAATGTAACGTTTATACATGTAAAAAGTGTTACACTAGATCTAAAAAGTGTTGCATTAAAGAAATATATAACACTTTTATAAGTATGTTACATCTTTAATGTTACGTTAGGTTTTAATACTACGTATGTAGTAGTGAGTATGGATTGCAATGACTTTGTTGTGTCACCGAATTTTTAAGCATATACTCCGATATTAGTTTTTGTTTTAAAATACAATTATTGTCACTCAAAGTTATTAAATCACATTTTGTTCACTTCCCTTATATATATTTGGTCATACATCAATACTATGTATTATTTATGTACTTCACAAAGAATAAAATTAGTAAATGTAACTAAGCTAACATTAATGTACAAAAGTTTGGAAAGAATAGAAATATCAAATTAACATACTTAAGGATTCTAATGATGCCATTGAATGACTATATAATTATTACTACATACCCCGTACTTAAACAATGAATGGTTTTTTTTTAATGAAATGACATGTTTCAATTTATAACCATGTACGTAGGAAATGAAGTTGCCAACAAGTCGGAGGTGATCAATCTTAAGGTTTGTGTGTGTAGCATTCAGTTCCAATTGTTGTTGTACCAAAGTAGTTAAATAATAATGTATATTAGCATATATAGTAATTAACAATGCCATTGTTAATATTGTTTTAGGGGTACATACTAGGAAACCCCGTAACATTTCCTGCCCAGAAAAATTATTCAATTCCATTTGCTCATGGAATGGGTCTCGTCTCCGGTGAACTTTACAAGGTTAGTGTTTGCAAATTGTAATTTATTATTTTCATATCAATTCCGTAATATTTTTTATGGTAAAGTCGTGTTTTATATATTAATGTGTCTTGTTTTTATTGGACAATTAAATATTCTAATACAGTAATACTTCTATGCTGTTTAAGTGTTTAACTACACAGGCTCCAAGTTATAATAAAAATATAGGAAAGAAAAATATCAAATATTATGGGTTTAATGCAATAAGATCTAGACCAATATAATAAATAAAATAAAAACACCAAATTTTACTAGTCCGTTCTAAAAATAATTTTCTTTCAATAAGATGTGATATTTGATGCTTTGTTTTATGCATGTAATACAATTGGAATTAAATCTTCATCGAAATTAAAAAACAAGACTCCAAATAATTGTAGCTTGTATTCTATTTTGTTTGAATGTGTTTTTATCTCATTAGAAAGTTGTGTAGAATAAGCCCATTTTCTTAATCAACACTAATTTTAGCACTCTTTAATTTTTCAATGCTCCAAGTAGTTACAATGTAAAATTGTAAACATGAAATCTTATTACTTCAATCCACTAAAGAAATAGTACTTTACAATAAAATCATCAAATCTTATTGCTGCAAAACCAATCATCGACTCCAATTTCCAGTTCAATTGGATTGGGCTTATGATTGAAGAATTTTTTGGTACAACCAAACTTTTCTCACACTATACTTCAGTCCACTAAAAGTATACTATATCCATCCTCCAACATTGGGATAAGAAATTAAATAAAAGTGTGATTATTTCAAACAAATGAAATTATCTAGTTGATATTGAATTGATAATAATGTGTAAATAAAGTGAGAATGACTTGCAATAACTCAATATATTATTACATATTGCAGACTAGCAGTACTAAATATAGTATGTGATAAATGTTGTGAGACAGACGGAAAAGGTAAAACCAGACAAAGGTAGGTGGGACCTATAGGGACCAGAGTAATACCTTAAGTATATACTACGTACGAAGTAAAAGGTAAAATCGACACAAAACTACTTTTACATATTTAACAAAAATAATGGAAAACTTCACAACAATAATCTTAAATGGTTACCTGCTTCACAAAAGTAAAGAAAAAATGACAGATATGATACCATGAGCTTCCTTGTGGACAGAAATAAGACACATTTTAGAATTAGACAAAAATCTAACTTAATATTAACAACTGGACTCAAATACCCTTATTAACCCATCTCTCCATAATTCCAAATCTCGGTTCCAGACTTCCGAATCTCAGTTCCAAACCTCCATCGCCCAAAACAACAATCGGATCTCCATCTCCGTAAGTCATCCGCACCTAATCGCCGGAAGAGACAGTCGTGCCTCCATCTAGCATTGCACCGTGACCGTTCGACCTCCTCTGATCCGCATCGCACCCCGACAATTCAACTGCCGCACCTCCATCACCAAACTTTCTCCTCCTCTTCTCTCTGAATTTCTGCACAGCAGAGGCGAGCTTTACTCGGCTTCTAAGGCTGGTACGAAGACGATCTTCACTGATCCGGTGGGCTAGGGTTCCACGGCGGTGCAAATTAGATCCATGGACGACGGAGGTAGGCTGGCAACTAGGGTTAGGGGTGGTGGTGGTGTGATTGTGGGTGAGGGCTGTTGGATGGGGGCTGAGCGCTGGTGGCTGGGGTTGGCAGACGGCTAGGTTAGATGAGGTGGTGGTGGTCTGGCTGTTGAGAACTAACAATTGGGGTTGGGGGCTGGGACTAGGGGGCTGAGGGTTTGGGACTAAGGGGCTGAGGGCTTGGGACTAAGACTGGGGCAGGGCTCGTGGGGGTGGCGCAAGTTTGTGCTTGTGGTGGTACAACGGTGGCGGTCACAGTTGGTCACTGGAGTCACTACCTGTGGCCGTGACTAGCAGGGTGGTGGCGGTCTCTAGTCGGGGTAGGGACGGTGACTGCACGGGCTACAGCAGTGACGAGCCAGGGCGTCAGCGTCGGCATTGATTGGATGAGGCGGGGGAGATGGTTTAAAATTATGTCATTGTATGTAATTGTAACTGCTCGGTGTGGTCACTGCTCGGGTGGTCACCGGCAGGCGGTGGTAGTAATTGTGACTGTAGTCATTAGAGTGGTAGTAACAGAGAGGTGGTCACTAAAACGGTAGTCACTGGGATGATAATTATTTGAGCGGTAGTAACTAAAACGGTAGTCACTGGAGCGATAGTAACTGAGACGATGATCACTGGAGCGGAAATAATTGAGAATGTGATCACTGGAGCAGTAGTAACTGAGACGATGTCACTGGAACCGTTGTAACTGGAACGGTGGTCACTGGAACGGTAGTAACTGAGACGATAGTCACTGAAATAGTAGTAACTGAGACTATTTTCACATAATTTTAAAGTACTACCTCCGGTTTTTTTTAATCTTCACAGTTTGACTTCACACAAAATAAGGAAAGAAATTTGACTTTACTGTAGAGTACACTGTTGAGGCACTGTTTGACACTGTTTGGCACTGTAGAGACACTGTTTGGCACTGTTGAGACACTGTTTGGCACTATTGAGACACTGTTTGGCACTGTTATGGTGTAGATTTCTTTGCCAAAAAAGGAAATAAGGAAGTGTGAAGTTTATTTTAGACCGTCCCAAAAAGGAAAGTGTGAAGTTTATTAAAAACCGGAGGGAGTAATAGTTAAAATAATTAGGGATACTATATTTCAATAAACTGCCTTGCGAAAAGTAATAATTAAAATATTTTGAAATTTCTAGTATTACGTTATTAAAAGAGTAGTATGTTAATGCATTAATTAGAGGTAAAAGAAATTCACTAAAAAAAGAATAGTGCATTACAGTATTACGTTATTAAAGCATATGTTTAGAGAAGTACGGAGGCAGGTTATCGGATTAGAGAAGTACACTTAGTAAGGGTAATTTAGAGAAGTATATGATTATTAGTCACATTTTTGGAAATGAAAGAAATGAGATCTTTTTTGTCCATCACTTGTTTTTTAGTAATATTCATGTCAAAACCCCAAAAGTAAACCGAGAGTAATTGTGCTAACTTTTCCATTAATTCCTTTGTTACATTTTAAATATAATGAAGCAAAAATATATATGACCTTTGACAATATTATTATATTATATTTGACCTTAAATTTATTCCCACCATCTAATTTAATATTCAATATTTTGCATAAAATATAGTATGAATATTTGAAAGCGTACTCATCAAATTCTTATTTATCTTTTATTTCTTATCAATATTGTATTTACTTTCAATTTAGCTTTTATTATAATAGACATTTCAAAGAAATTTCAGTAATACTATACTTCGTATTAAGTATTAATAGAGATATTTGTAATTTCAGTCTCGTTAATTTCAATTGCCCATTATTTATTAATTTTGTAACTTTACTCACTGTTCAAATTCAATTGATGAGCAAAATTGCTTTGTTGGGGAATAGTCGATTGCAGAGAACTGTAAAGAAGAATTTGAAGAGATGGATGGCATGAAAAATGATTTGTGTTCTCAAGAACTCAAGGTGTTCAAGCAGGTTGGTTGGTTTTTGTACCTTATATTATTTGTCCCACACTGGAAAATTATAAAATAATAAAGTACCATGTAAAATTTTGGACGACATCTCATATCAGGTTGATCTTTTAAAATGAAATCTTATATTTTAACATGGTATCATAGACAAGTTCGGTTGTCATTTGATTGGTCTGTTTGACCAATTTATACACCCCTAATATTGTCTAACTCGGTTCGGGCTAAGGGAGTGTTAAAACTTAAAAGTATTTTTTCCACACTGAAAAGCTATATAATATATTATATAAGATTTAGAACTATTTTTCCTATCAGGTTGACATTTTAAGATGAAACATCATGTCTTAACGATCATTCTTTCCATAATGAATAAAACGTGGATATTAAGGACCCTACGACACAATCAATAATTCCCTCTTTCAATTCTAGTCACTATAATTATGTTGATATATATGATACATTAAAGTAACTTTAATACTATATCCTCGGAAAACTGCCGCAAGCTAAGGACCGTCCAAAAAGTTTTCTGTATTTTTAAAAAATCAGCAAGAAAACTTGTCGATGTTTTTTACATTACTTTATTAATTTGATTTTTTTCTGTAAAAGTTGTCACTTTCCAAAGTGAAATTCGATATTGTAATATTTAAGGAGAAATCTCTTATATGTATTTATTCAATTATTAAATAGAAATTGTTCAAAATAGAAGAAAAAAATTAAGATTTTTTTAAAATAGGAGTAAATATGTTTTCTTCCCATTCTTATTAGATTCTATTTAAAGATAACTATGGGAGTGATGAATCATATTTTGATACAATAACAAATTTACTCTTATTTGAGAAATCTCGCTATCTTTTAATCCTATTTAATTTATGGAACTTTCTATTGTGGTATTAAATCCTTTAGGTATTTGATGCATGCAGATGATAAGTAGAATCAATCCGGAACACGTTCTTAAACCCGTATGCGAATCACAGTTCATATTGTTAATGCTAACTTCCGGCGGTGTCAAATTTTCCAATAAAAGAACCACGAGATCACTGCGTGAGAAAAAACTAAATATGCAATGGTGTCGTGTAAGTTAATCAAATTAAACTAAATGCATACCCACAGCTCATAGTATTTATTAGTATTATTGTTGTTGTTGTTGTTGATGGTTTTGAACAAGACTAAAGATGTTTTCTGTTGGACTTTTTTCAGTCCCAGACCAGATCAGACCAGATCAGACTTAAACAGACCAGACCAGACCAGACCAGACTAGACCAGACTTGGACAGTTATAAAATACACAGAGACCAGACGTTTACCAGACCAGACTAGACCAGACCAGTTCAGACCAGACTAGGGCTATGTTTGGCACAATGGGCTGGAGCTGGAGGCTATTGTCTGAATTAAGGACTATTGTCTGAACAGGATACTATTGTCTGGAACTGAACTTTAAAGTGTTGAATCTGGATTACTAACTGAATGTAGTATACTCGTTTGGCAAAAAGAGCTGAAAAGTGTCCGGATAATGGGAAATTACGTTAAAGGGCATATTTATTAATGGGATAAAATATTTGTTATATTGATTTTTATATTTTTATACTCCATAAATATTACGGAGTAAGATTTTAGAATAAATAAATACTCCGTATATACGAAATATTATATATCTAATTCTTGGTGTAGGGTATCCCTTGCAAACAATCAAAAGGTATGGGTCCTGGGAGAGTGGGAGTAGCTTCCCTACCGAACCAATTTTAAAATCCTCCACAAATCGCCTCAAAGAGTCAAAGATCCCAAATCGAACCATCGAAATGCATATCTCTGAATCAATCCTTCTTCACTTTTCTCGATCAACTGCTTAACCAAGCAACGCGGCAGAAGCAAGACACCCTAGAAGCAGCAAAAAATGGAAATGTTAGGTAGAAGAAGGGATAAAATAATAAATTGATAAGTTCAGAAGCTTACCGGTCGTAGCTGGTCTCCTCTGCCAACGTTCCCTAGCTCGTCTGCCTCTATTCCATCACCGGAAACCTAATCTCGTCTCCAGAAGGTCCTGCAGCAAAGAAGAGGGCGAGAAAGAGGAGTTCGTTGGCCATGAAGATAAATCAGCGAGCGAGTTGATCAACTGATAGACGAACGATGGGAGGGGAGGATAATTTGGGAACGGAAGTATATTATTCAACCGTCTGAATATAAACGCTAGGATGAGAAACGTTCCAATTCAGCCCCAATATTTAAGATCCAGTCCACTTAAGCTCTTTTGCCAAACAGGATTAATCTCAAAATAATTGACTGATCTAAAAATATTTCAGCCTTTTTTGAGCTGATTTGGCTTGCCGAACATAGCCTAGACCAGACTTAAACAGACCACATCAGACCAGCAAATTTCAGTCCAAAAAAACATCCTAAATGTTTGATTTGTTTGAACTTACCTGCGATGTACGAATATCTTGTAAGGAATTCCATTTGTGTGTAGACAATTTGGTCAAAAAATGGTCTATGTCATCCAAATTTTGGAAAAACTATCAATACATGGACAAAATGTTAAGAACTGCCTTCTTATTATCACCGCAGGGTAAGTACCACGATCTCTCAACTTATTGGGCAAATGATATTAGTGTCCAAGAAGCACTACATGTTCGAAAGGTGCTCTCAAACCTCACCCTTTTATGTTTAAATCATACTCAAAGCGTGTTTGGTAACATTGTTATTTGGCTTATCAGACTTATCTGTCAACTTTTTCATCAAACACATAACTTTTTATTTCGCGCGCTGAAATGTGTAATAATATGAAAAAGTAAGGTCGAAGTTACTTTTCTGGCTATTTTGGTCGAAATTACTATCAATAAACTATATTTTAAATTTAATTTTTTCATAAATCAGCTGAATCGGTCAATACAGCCACTTAAGCCAGAACTTCATAAATTTCAGCAGGATCAGCCGATTCAGCCGATTTCAGTGTTACCAAACGGGCTCTCAGATTATTTTGAAGACATCTATCCAAAAGACTAACCAGATTTTACTATCAATTTATTTTATTGATGCCATTCATCTTTCAGGGATCCATCGAACAATGGGTGAGATGTAGATCGATTATTTTTCCGAGCGCCTATACGGTCACAACAGGAGATAGCAGACAATCAGGGGCGGACGTAGTGTATAATGAGGGTAAGCATAGGCTTCACCACAAAAAGCTTTCTCAGCCTATACGGATGTAGCATTGGTATATAATTTCTCCTAGGCTTCAGGTCAATGGTTCGAAACCCCTCTAAAGGCTTCACTTGATTTTGTTTTATACGGACTCAGTGCAATGATTTATTTTTGAAGCACCGGATGTGGCCAACTAACCTTACGGGCTCTGGAATCTGGATGGACTAGGCATCAAAAGTAAAAAATGTCCACCCTCTCTAAACACTAAATAAACCCAATAGGCAATTTTTTCAAAACGTGAAGACCAAGCAAGCAGCTTTAAGTTCCTGAATATATTGATTGTAAAAAAAAATCCTGAATATATAAATGACTACATCCTATTATAATTATTATCATTATTATTATTAAATCAACATGTCTACATTATATTGTATTATCTAATACTCCATATTTCAATTTTTTAAAATTTAAATCATGAAGTGTTATCTTAATTTTTGTTCTTATGAACGGACGAAATATCGATAATAAAATACTCTCTCCATCCTCCTAACTTTGTCCCGTTTTACCTTTTTCCCTCATCCCATTAAGTTTGTCTCATATCATATTTGGTAATGTTTGGGTGGTTACAGTTTATTCTTACTTTACTCACACTTTATTAATTCAATATCAACTACATAATTTCACTTTTTCTTAAAAGTTGTATCATATCCTCTTGTCCCAAACATGTGGGACGGGGGGTGCTATAACAATATAATGGTATACACTTATACATGTATATATGTCAAATACGTTAATTTGGTTGACATGAAATTATATAGCAATAAATAATTACGTAGTATGAATTTATTGCTTTTTACAGTGCACATTACATTTTTTATTCTAGTGTTCATATTTGTAATGATGTTTTTACTTTGAAATTTTATGTACATATAATGTTCATGTATAATTTTGTGCATACACTGACCCCCGATGCCTAGATCCGCCACTGTATCATGCAAATCTTAGTCGTAGAGGTTATGCTTCATTAATATTCAGGTACATGTGTTTTTTAATTAATACTCCATATTTATCAATGGCAACTAATTAGAGTTATATATGATCAATATGTAACTTTTATGTTGGAAATGTAAAACTATCTGGGCTAATTAAACAACTATGGAAGTTTGGAGTAATACTTATTGAATGATAATAACAATTATGAAATTGAATAGTGGTGATCACGACATGAAAGTGCCATTCCAATCAACTGAAGCATGGATTAAAGAATTAAATTACACTATCACAAAGGATTGGAGACCATGGATTGTAAATGATCAAATTGCCGGGTAATTTATAAATATCATCATTTGACGATGAAATTATTATTAGTTTTAAAGCTCTTTAATTGAACTATGGTATCAACGAACGCTAAACTAGGTACATTTTTGTTTTTGTGTGCTGATTTTTAGTTACACAAGGTCTTATTCCAATCAAATGACATTTGCAACCGTCAAGGTAAGTTGCTTTCAGAGATTCATTCTACATATTATTAATGATTCATTTGTTTTGAAATAAAATTACGTTTTTCTAGTTTAATTTAAATCAAGGGGTTCTATCATTCTAATGATTTTTTATATACTTTAATGTGGAATAGAATTTTCTCGTTTTAGATTAATGCATACATTTGTTATTCATATTACATACAGGGAGCAGGACATGTAGCTTTCGAGTATAAGCATCAGGAGTGTGCGGTTATGCTAACAAGATGGTTATCTCAGGAGCCTTTGTAGAAAGGTAGAGGAAAAAATGAGAACAAACAAATAAAGCGCACCGTAAAATGCGCATGTAATTAAACTGCTTCTATGTATAGTAGCTAGTACAATAGGTTTTAATGAAAAGGATGATACAAACTTAACTACCCATTAAACTAGAAAAAAAATGACATGTATATTGCTACTAGAATTTTTCCGTACAAAAATATGACTAGTTATGCTTTTGGACAAAAATGTGACTAGTCGTTGTGTACGAGTAATTTAACAATAGTCACTATAATATATTTAAGATTGATAAGTCACTGGTAAATTTTGAGTAACTGAGAAATAGTCACTCAGTGTGTCATTGTTTTTGGAAAATTTTAAAATAAGTCATATTTTTTATCTTTTGAATTTAATTTAGTAATATTGATGTTAAAAGGCCATTAAACTATGCGGCAACTACTTATTCCATTTACTTTTGGTTTGGTATTTCTAATTTTGTGGTAATTGGTTAAGAGCTTTTTCTTTAATATTAGTGAATTAGATATATCGACGAAAATACACCAAAAAAAATCCCCCATTATTCCATAATTCTTTCTCCCTTTTTGCTTGAAAATACAATAACAAAAGATGGAAAGTCATAGGGCTTGTTTGGAAAATGGTTGATAAACCAATATTTAACTTCTTTGATTGAAAATAGCTTATTGAATTGGTCAAACAACTAAAATATTTTTTTGATAAAATGATTGTATGATTTAGCTGATTGATACCAAAAAATGTAAAAGGGAAAACGTTGGGGATTGCCACCTTTGGCTCCTCTCTACAACGGCTTGTCCATTTATGTCCCTGAAATATTTGTAGACTTTTCCATTGAAACTTGAAAGGGCCACAGTTTACATGTGTGTATGAATCGTACAATGCTTCCTTCATTGCATTGTCATTACTAGATTCTCACCCGCGCGATGCGTGGGATATTAAAATGTAATAGCGATGCGACAATATTTGATAAAATTACTCGGTCGTGTTAAATGTATGGAAATTGTTATAGACGTGACATGCAGAAAAAATCATAATTAAAGATCGGATAGTGAGAACTCAAAAATAGGTAGTAGTATGTTTTAGAATAAGTAGATAAAAGTAAATGATATATAGGGCTTCGCAATCTACACATTGCGAAACATTTCCTTATAAACTACATTGGTGGTATGGTCAGTTGACTGACCATCTTCACCGCAGATCAATATCTTCAAACCCTTGTGATTTGTTACCCTTGACACTGCAACATACAGTTGACCATGCGTGAAGACCGATTTCTTCAATAAGAGTCCAACATGGGACAAAGATTGTATCTGACTCTTTTTTTTTTTTTTTGATATTAGATTTTAAGTAGCCACCACAAAGCTCAGCTACCTTTATAGTAGTTAAGCTTAACCTTCGGATACCTCTTATCTGACTCTTATTTATAGTCATTGCATAAGAGGTCATGACTGGAAACTGTCTTCTCTGAAACTTGAACGGTATTTTTGTATCCGAAGGAGTTAAGCTTAACCTCGGAATGACAACCTCATGCACGGCATATTTTCCGCCCATTATTTTTGCCCCTAGGATATGATTTCCAAGTCGCGTAACAATTAACCTTGTTCCATTGCAAAGCCCCATTGAAGGATCAATATTCCTTACAAGCATGATTGGAGTACCAACCTTTAGGGTTAACTCATGGTTTGGAACTCCGGATGCACGTATTTTGTTCAGAAATTCTGGAGTGTGCAAATCAGCCAGAAAATCGGCATTGGAGTCTGACTTGCAAATGCTATCTGAACTTAAATATGTCCTTGACTCTTCACTAATATTCAAAGATGTCATGTATTCGTTAATTGCATCCACGACATCAAGGGTTGGAGCTAGAATTGCACGCTCTTGCAAGTAAGATGGGTCATTGACAATTTTTTCAATGTCTGGATAGGTGCTTTGAACAATAGTGGAAATGGGGTCGCCACCACACTGTAAAAAAAGGTGACTTGGAATTTGGACATTGGCAAAGCCGTCATTATCTTCTCCCGCAGTCCCGTCTCCCAAACTCGCAATCCACTTTGCAAACTCTACCAAATCTTCATATTCACGATCATTGGTCAATGATTGCAACCTCATGTTCTTCGTCAAACGCAATACAATGCATTCACGCCAAATATAGGAAGAATTAATAGTTGCATTGACGATGTCTTGTCTAGTACCTTTGGTTACAACTGGTAAAATCTGTCTGAAGTCTCCACCGAATACAACCATTTTCCCTCCAAACGGCTTTTCAGCACTATTTGAATTAGTGAATCTCAGGATGTCCCTCAAACATCTATATAAGGCTTCGAAGCAATATTTGTGCATCATCGGCGCCTCATCCCATATGATGAGTTTGCAACGAATTATCAATTGCGCTAGTGGACTTCCTTGTTTGATGTTGCATGTGGAGTTCTCATTTGGGTTGATCGGTATGGCAAAGCGTGAATGAGCCGTCCTACCACCTGGTAACAGTAAAGCTGCTATGCCACTCGAAGCAACCTTCAAAACAATTTCCCCCTTTAACCTCAAAGCAGCTAACAACGTTTTCCACACAAACGTTTTCCCCGTACCCCATAACCATATACAAAGAATACCCCACCATTATTTTCTTCATTACATTGCATAATGGTTGTGTAGACCTGATGTTGTTGATCATTGAGACTCTGTATGCATTTGTCATGCTCTTCACGTAAGGCAACACGATCATGCATTTGCCACCTTTGGCTCCTCTCTACAACGACTTGTCCATTTATGTTCCTGAAATATTCGTAGACTTTTCCATTGAAACTTGAAAGGGCCACAGTTTACATGTGTGTATGAATCGTACAATGCTTCCTTCATTGAATTGTCATTATATTTGTTGGGCCCAAGAATTTTAATTAGAAATTGGGCCACCGGTAGATAAATGAGTGAACCAGTCCAGAAGGTAGCAATAAGCGTATTGGGTAAAGTTAAAGGAAGAATCCAAGAGCAAGTCAAAGGAGGTGGTTGCACGTAGAGGAAAAATAGGCGGATTATTGCTAAACTTGGGGAAGGAGTATGATTATACCTGGCGCCCACATGCTCCACCATCGGCCAGAACCCACCAGATCACAGAAAGTAACTTAGAAGCCTTGGAGCAGACTTGGTTTCCCTTCAGTTGTTCTTCCGTCGGCCAGGCCCCTCGTCGACCATAACTACATCAGTTGGCAGTATCTTGTGCATTTTATACCTAGCTCTAGAAATCGTGTAATCAGCCCATATTAGAGGCCTTATATTGTACCGGGCCTCCCAGGAGCCCAACCCACATTTCCTCTATATATACTCCCATATGGGGTAGTTGACTAGTTGTTGGGGTCAAGAAATATTAATTACTAGCACTTTCTCTCTAGATCTATACTCTATCGATAATCAATATTATCTATAAACTAGTATTCGATACTTCGATACATCAACAACAACAACATCCAAGCCTTAGTCCCAAAAGATACTGGGGTCGGCTAACATGAATCGATACATGATATCACTATCGAAAGGAAAAGAAAGAAAATAAAGAAAGATAAGCTATTATGACAAGGATAATACAAAAAGAGATGAATATACCTAAAACTGATAAAATAAAAAGGATAAAAATAATGTTTATATATATAAGGATAAAAGGATAAAAAACAAAAAGAAAAAAAGATGAGGGGAAAAGATAATACGAGATCACTCCACCACACGGATACCCGCCCTCCACTTTGCTCTCTCTAAAGACATACCCTCATCCAACCCAAGAAGAAGCATATCACTTTGGACTCCCCTAACCCACGTTTGTTTGGGCCTTCCTCTCTCTCTCTCTCTCTCTCTCTCTCTCTCTCTCTCTCTCTCTCTCTCCCTCTCTCTCTCTCTCTCTTCCCTGCCTCTTCTCCACACATCTCAACTCGTCTGACAAGTGCATCACTCGCTCTTCTACGCCCATGACCAAACCACCAGAGGCGCGACTCCTACATATTGTCTTCAATATGTGCTACTCTCACTCTTTGTCTGATTGTCTCATTCCTCACGTGGTCCTTCCTAGTATGCCCACACATCCAACGCAGCATGCGCATCTCCGCCACACTCATCTTTTGAATGTGACATTGTTTCACCGCCCAACACTCTGCGCCATACAGTAATGCAGGCCTAATTGCTATCCTATAAAATTTACCCTTAACTCTATTCAGCATACCTCTATCACATAGAAATCCTGACGCACTCTTCCACTTCATCCACCCTGTTTTGATTCTATGGGATACATCTCCATCTAACTCACTGTCCTTCTGAATTATGGAGCCCAAGTAACGGAACATATCGCTGACCAATATCTCCTTACCATCTAGAGTAATCCCGCTATTACCACTGCTTCTACCTCCACCGAAATTACACTCCATGTACTTTGTGTTGTTCCGACTTAGTCTGAAACCCTTGTTCTCCAATGTTTCTCGCCATACTTCCAACTTTGCTTTAAATCCTGATTGCGTCTCATCAAGCAATACAATATTGTCGGCAAACATCATGCACCACGATATTTCGTCTTGAATTGACTTCATAAGTTCATCCATGACTATGGCAAATAAGAAAGGGCTCAGAGCTGATCCTTGGTGCACTCCGATGGCAATAGGGAACTCTGCAGTCCTCCCTACACTGGTACAGACACTTGTAGTGCAATCCTCATACATAACCATGATGATGTTGATATATTTGCATGACATGTCTTTTCTAGTTAAGGCCCACCAAAGAACTTCTCAAGGTACCCTATAATAAACCTTTTCTGAGTCAATGAACACCAAATGCATATCCTTGTGAGCATCTTTATACTTCTCCATAAGTTGTTGAAGAAGGTCAATGGCCTCAGTTGTTGAGCTACCATGCATAAAACCGAATTGAATCTCTAAAATCTTCACGGTTCTCCGAAGTCTTTGCTCAATCACTCGCTCCCAGAGTTTCATGGTGTGACTCATAATCTTAATCCCTCGATAGTTGACACATTCTTGTAGATCACTTTTATTCTTGAATAAGGGGATAAGAGTACTCTCCCTCCAACTCGTTGGCGTCTTGTTGTTTCTCCAAATCATGTTGAAGTAACTTGTTTACCACTTGACGCCTCTCTCTCCCAAACTTCTCCAAGCCTTGATCGGTATGCCATCTGGACTCACTACTTTCTTCCGCCCCATCTTACTCAGAACCTCTTTAACTTCCGTTGTTTGGATCCTTCTCACAAAATCACGATTTACCATACAATCTAGTATGGTCAAATCATCGATATCTTGCGCTTTGTTCCCGTTGAATAGTGTATCAAAGTATGACCTCCACCTCTCTTTTATCTCCCTGTTCTCCTTTTTTTCGCCCGAGAACCACCCAAAGTTGGGTGTGATAAATGTCGGGTAACATTTGCCAAAATTTTATTAAAAATGGATGAAAATTACAGAATGTTCAGAATCGAAATTGTGCGGAAGAGAAACTAAACGTGTTTCCTGTGAAAGCATATATAATGGAAAATTCTAAAGGGGTCCAAATGGGCTGCATAATGGGTCCTGGGGTCCATGTAGAGAAAGGTAGCGTCCAAATAAAAGAGAATAAGTGCTGGCGGAACATAATAGTCCAAATATTCTGCATATCAGTGTTGAGACCTAAAGTTCCTGAAGAGTGATTCGAGAGAGTTCATCGACACTGAAGGGGGTCGTCTCTCTTGATAGAAGATCCGTCCATTCTCCCCGTCCTCCATTAGTACCCTTTGATCGACATCCTTCACACACTTAACTTTTCTGATATCTTGAGTCTGTAAATATCTTTTTCTCCTTCCTTAGAGTCCAATTTTGCATACAATTCTTTGTTCACTTTTCCTCTTGCTTCCTTTACAGCTTTGCTTGCCCTTCTTCTAGCTTTTTTGTACTCTTCTATTGTTTCCCTTTTTCTTATAGCATTGCCTTTTGATCCTTATTGTTTGTTTTACATCATCATTCCACCAAGATGTGTCCTTTTTTTGTGGTAGACATCCTTTAGATTCACCAAGTATCTTTTTCGCCACTTGTTAAAGGCGCGAACCGGGCCCGCCCAGAACCGGTCCACCACTACATCTATCCAACTTGTAACCGTAGCCATTGCCCATTCAAGAGAGTCTATCGCTTGCTCGCCATAAGATTAACTCAGACAACGTCGTTTGCTGGCCATCCTGTCATATATGTGGTCGCTCGACGCTAAGCCGCTCACCACTGCTAATCAACCACTTTGACGGATAGATCCCGTGCACCAACAACAAAGAAGATGATGACTAAGAGGGACAATGGCGAAGAATGAGACAGCTATGAATTAGAGGATGAGAAGTAAATAATAAGATGACTATAAAAGGCTCATTGCTACATTGGAGAGGTCGATTTGCTGAAGGTTGAACCCGAAGTTGACTACAACATAAATGATGTGTGACAACGGAGCAGCGGCCTAGGACGGTGAGGTAAAGCAGTAGCTTAGGATAGCGAGGCTCAAACTGGAAATGATGACCGTTGGAGGTAAAAGAATAAAATTTAGGGAATTCATACTAGAGTATTGTAGTCTATTCATTCTTATTTTAGTTTTAGTTATACTTTTTGTCCTTATTAAGACTTTGTCATAAATATTTTGGTCCATAATAAGTTAAAACTTAAAAGTATTATATATGCTATTATTTCTAAAACATATTCATTTGACTTGCCAATTTAAGCTTTCTCTGATGCGAGTAGTTATGTGGACTCATGTGACTCCCTTATGAGGTCATATGCGGTATTATGACATAAAAATAATGACTTATTATTTTAGTGGGGGAGTCCCACTAAAAAACGAGTGATTATTGTTATGCCACAAGCTCATAACACCTCATATGACATTATGACACCATAACGGAGTCATATAAGTCTCCTTGAAATTTTTATCATTTATAGTTTTATACTAAGAACTGAGAGAAGCACATGAAAGACAATGAACAATAATCCGGAAAGTCCTAACTCCATCTGTCAAAACTCAAGCCCTCCTAATGAAATACGAGTATAAAATAAAGTATGTATTCACAGTGGCGTATCCAGGATATTCAGCCAGCGGGGGCAAATTTACATTAACGGTATCACACATAATTAAAAAATAAATATTAATTAAAAATTTGACAATTGATTAAAAATAAAACAGTTTTTTTATAAGAAACAAATGAAATATGTAATTATATGTTTATAATTAATTTAAGTTACAAATAAACAAGTGTGTTTTAATACTAAGTGCAAAAAGATGTGATTGAAATTACATATAATTTATTAGTTACATTAAAATAAATTATTTTAAAACTAATTTGGATATTAGGTTTAGACATTCTATTGTTTATTTAAATACAAAACCAGAAATATATAAGAAATGGATGAAATATGTAATTAAAAGTGATTTAAGTTACAAATAAACATGTTTTAATATTAATCAAGTGTGAAAATATGTTATTGAAATTCCATATCATTTATTAGCTACATTAAAAAATTAATTTGAATTTTATATTTGGAAAAACATAATTTAAACAGTTTCAAGACAGCATAAAAATAAAACAAAGTGGAGTTGTTTTAAGAAATGGATGAAATATGTAATTAAAAGTGATTTAAGTTACAAATAAACATGTTTTAATATTAATCAAGTGTGAAAATATGTTATTGAAATTCCATATCATTTATTAGCTACATTAAAAAATTAATTTGAATTTTATATTTGGACAAACTTAATTTAAACAGTTTCAAGAAAGCATAAAAATAAAACAAAGTGGAGTTGCCAAGGGGATTCAAACCCTTGACACTTAAGAAGAGTGCGTGCCACTCCATCCGCTTGGCTGCTGTGCTAGATTGTTCTAGTAGTGTTTTAGTGAATACTTATACTATGTATAATACAATGATATATGTATACAAATAAAATTTGAAATATATATATCATGGGGTTGGGTGGGGGTTGAGTGGGGGCAGCTGCCCCCCCTGCCCCCATAGTAGATACGCCCCTGTGTATTCATGTGGTGGGGTAATGGAGAGCACAAATATAGTGCAAAGACAATTGAAACCAAACTTAACATGCATCTATTAGCAGTGGCGGAACCAGAACTATTTCGAAGGAGGTGCTGAAAAATAAAGAGAAAAGAAATAAATTTACCTTGGATTTTGCGTATGAGAGCAAATATACTCTCCAATTTCAGTTTGACGCAAATAAAAGCATATCACTATACCACTTGACTATATATATAATAATATATGCGGTGAGAGTTCAAATAAAAAGTCTTAACATCCAAATGGTTAATTTGATGCATAATAACCCAATTTAATGCATTTTCAAAGAAACCTTAAATTATTTGATGCACTTTTCAAAAACTGAGTCAAATAAGATTTATTTAAAAAGTGCATCAGATAAAAATATTGTGCATCATATACTATTTGTTCAAAATGGTATATATGTTCTTACACAGCTTGTCCAAATGAAGTTTTTTTTTTTGGAAAATTTGTACAAATAAGTTAATTGTTCTCTAAATACATACAGTTCAAGAGTTTATTTGAAATTTCTCTAAAAAATATATGAAGTCTCAAACAAAGTAAATTAACTACTACCAAAATTAAATGCATTCTTTGTACACGTCTTTAAAAAAGAATCAAAACCAAAACATATTATATTTACATACCCTAAATTAGCCATATCATTGGAATCGAATCACACATGAGAATATTTTGTCCTATTATTTCTTTATTATTAGAAGTCACTACGTGGTGTGTATTAAGAATCACCCATGATCTTACAAATTATAAATAATAAAATCATACTATCAATATACATAAATTCACTAATTTCCAATCAAATAACGTAACAGATAGTCAAGTAGCCCTAGCTTGTGATATGAATGGCCTTACAGGTTTTTTTAAAAGGCTGCCTTATAGGTTACAACGTAACCCTTTATTTTTTTATTTTTTATTTACTACTCCGTATATAGTATATATATCATTGTTCTAAAAATCGGCCTAGTCGGACCGATTAATCGGACTAAGCGGCCTAGTCGGCCTTAACCGTAGAGGCCTAATCGGCCCAGTCGGCCAAAAAAATTGGCCTAGTCGGCCGTCTAGGCGCTAAAAGCATCTCAACCGCCCGACTAGCGCTTAGCGAGTTTTAGAACAATGATATATATTATTAATAATTAAAATAAAATTTACACTCTGTAGCATAATTTTTATGGCAGTCCATAAAAAAAGGCAGTACATTGACTGTAGCAAATTAACCAGACACATGCATTAGATGACCATATCACATTAACCATCCTAATTTCTAAAAATAAAGAAACATAAGTAATTACTACGTAAGTTATATACTCCGTATAAACTACTCTGTAAAAGTTTAAGGTTCAAGCCACTCAGGCATAATCAGGGTTATGGTCTTATGGATATGCACAATTTGGCAACTGGGCCGGCCAAAATGTATCTCTATTAGTACGGATACGGAGTTGGTCAATATTCAAAAGTCAGACTGGCATAGGGCATAAGTATTACTCTATGTCGTTTAGTTATACATTGTTGTCGTTTAAGTTATTTTTATTACTTATCAAAGCGGGGTCGTTTCGCTAAATGAAAAAACACACAGACTGCATCTATCGCTCCTTTCTGCAGCCGGTGCGTAGAGAATAGGGCCGGCGAACCAGAGAAGAAGACGGCCGTTGACCGGTACCAGGGGCGCGAAGCAAATAACACATATATATACCTTAACTATTCCGGCGAAGGGGGAGCGCCGGCACCGGCTCGCCCCCTCAAGTTTCGCCACTATCTATTAGAGATCCGTGATCTTTTTAATAGTCATCGGGAAGATCAATAAGAGTGTTTTTAATATGTCATCAGATTAAACTCAAATAGACAAATAAACCAGAGCAAATCAAATTTAGACAATAGCATAATACTGCGTATACACAAGAGTGACGACATTTAGTAGATCATACCTTGTCCGGTAACATCCGTATCTCTCATGAAAGAGTAAATAAAGCTCAAATTAACATTCCAAAAAATTCAAGTCAAATTTCAAGTGAATACTAATTTAATAATTGGATATTAATTAAAAGTTCAAAATACATCGTGGAACGAGGTGCGGCAAGCGGACAGATTTAAGTCATCGCAAGTAAACCATACCTTATCCTGTAACATGCATAGCCTTTAAATAATTAAAAGACTCACACTGCAGAAAATTTATTGCAGAATTAACTAAAGGACATTGGGGATATATGATATATATAGATTCTACAATACAATATAATATAATTACAGGTTGTTTGTAGTTGGGAAGGCAATGAAGAAATATTCTTGCACTCTGCGACTGCTCCTTGTTGTGGTGGGTGTTGTTTTATGTCATCATATAAATGTTGTTTCAGCAGCTGGCAATGATAAGGATGAAGATGATCTCTCAAGAGTCGAGTTCCTTCCCGGCTTTAATGGCCGCCTTCCTTTTGAACTCTTCACCGGGTGATTCATATTTCTCCCATAACCGTTTCTTTAACTTACTAGCTGTTACACCCATGCTTATCTCCAGATAATAATTTTGCAATATATAATTTGTTTTCTTTCCCTTATTTTGCAATTCCAATGACATACAAATTTAATTTTTAAATGTCTATGAAGGGCAAATTGTGATAGAATTGATGCTTCGTTTTTACTTTTTACCCTGCAAAATAATTGAATCAACTTTGTACATCACCCGGTGCAAAGCTAAAGAAATCAATCTAAGGAGGCGTTTGGTATGATGTAAAATAATTACTTTGAATGTGAAGTGTAAGGACGTAAAATGTTTACACTGTTTGGTTTGATTATTTAATGTAAATTGTAGGGTACTTTTTTAAAACATTTCGCACTGTACCATGCAAAGTATTTTACGTGGGGAGAGGATGGCAAAATACTTTTTTTTACTCTAGGGGGTCTGGGGGAGCCTGGAGTAATCAGGGCTGAAACTCACTCCATTGAGTTTCAAACCTTTATGTGCCTAGCGGGTGGTAAAATACTTTGCACGCCTTTTATGAAGCACTGCAACAACTTTGCGTGCAATTTAAAAATAAATTACACATCTAGTCAAACAATGTAATCTATTTTACATGCAAAATAATTGCTTCCCTATACTTTGCATGCAATCACTTCACATGCAAAGATTTAACATGTAAACTACCAAACGAGCCCTAAAGTTAAATTTTGTGGGTTTTAATCGTTTCAACACTTTAATCACATATATATTTTATTTATCAATGTATTTAATGATCATAAATGCCGTAAAATACTCCATCATCATCATTACCCCAGTACCGCAAAGGTTTCCACCTACAATGGGGTAAGGGGAGTCAGATTTACGCAGCCTTACCTCTGTACTAATAAAAAACACAGAGAGACGGTTCTGGATGATCCATATAAATGATCTTTTTAAAAATACTAAAAATTATGTCTTTTTCAAAAATATTATAACTAAAATCATTATACAAAATCTAGTATCATTGACCAAGAGTAGTCAATTTCACCAATTTTTATGTGACGGTGAGAGTTTATTATAGTAAGGAAAAGTTTGGAAATTTTCCGAAATAGAGCAGAGTAAAATATGGGTATGCTTCTTTTACCAAAATATACAAAACAAGTGTTATCTGGAGAAGGTTTTCATCAGTCTATTAAACTTAAAGTCTTAAACTATGGTGAATGTAGGTATATCGGGGTGTCTGAAAATGAGGAAGTGCAGCTGTTTTACTACTTTATTAAATCAGAATCAAACTCAAAGGAAGATCCTCTGATTCTCTGGCTCAGTGGGGGTCCTGGCTGTTCCTCTCTCACTGCATTCATGTATGAACTTGGTATGTGTGCATATATCTTACGCCAATTGTATCCAAATCCAAAAATTTAGATTCAAGTCAAACTGTGAGCAATTTCTAAGGAACAATATTTTACATTGTATAATGAGTATTTTCTTATATTCTAGGATCTCGTCAAAGTAGAATTTCAAGTATTGTTGATTTGAAAAGAATATACGGAGTACTACATATGTGAATCGTAACTGTATTCTATTTGATTGGTTCGAGTCGTTATTCATTGTCTATTTATGTGGTTTAAATCATTCAATTGCAATGTTCAATTGGTTCTCATATACGGAGTATGTGGTAAACCATAAGGGAATCATGAAGTTTGCCTATAAAAATTGTAGTGTCTTGAGAATGGTGGACAAAATGGTTGATATAAAATAAAATAGTGACCATATACTACCTCCGTTCTCTTTTAGTTGCAACATTGGACTTTTTGCACTATTCACATGTTCTACTTTGACTACATTTTATTAATTGATGTATAATAAATTAAATTTTTAAAAAATATTGTTAAATTCTTCTCATTCTAAATTTTCAAAATATGAATTTTTTAATTTTTTTACTAATAAGGAATTAAAGATATTGATGGTCAAACTTGTGCGTTGGCAAACGTGAAATGTTGACTGTTGCAATTAAAAAGGAACGGAGGAAGTATATGACTAATATAAAGATGATAGACAAGAATATCACTTTTTATGTCAAATGATTATTTAGTACTCCCTCCGTCCCATTTATATTGTCCCGTTTTACCTTTTCGGGAAGTCTCACTTAAATTGTCCCATATCATATTTGACAAAGTTTGTGTGGCTCTAAATCATTCTTACTTTGTTTTTACTTTATCAATTAACATCAACCACACAAACCCACTTTTCTTAATAACCGTGCCACCCTCTTCTGTCCCAATATAAATGGGCCAGAGGTAGTAATTTTTATTGATGGTAATTATGTTCAATTTGACAGTGCAATGATCATAAAGTTACTCCCTCCGTCCCGAAATTATCTTCATTCTTTCCTCTTCGGTCCGTCCCGAATTTATCTCCTCTTTCCCCTTTTGGCAAAGGATTTGTGGTTCACAATCATTCTTACACATTTCTCTCTCCCCTGCACAAATCTCCACCACACATTTCCCACTATCTTAATCCTTGTGCCCAGTCAAAACCGAAGTTAATTCTGGGACGGAGAGAGTATATACTAGCAATTTTTATTTAGTTCAGTAATACTTACAAAACAATTAAAAACATGGAGTGTCGTACAACATTGATGTAGAGCCTGTTTGGTAGCACAAAAATCGGCTGTTGTTTTGGCTGTTTCTGCTGAAATTTTTGAAGTTCTGGCTGAAGTGGTTGCATTGGTTGATTCTGCTGATATAAGAAAATATTATTTTTAAAATATATTTTATTAATAAAATAAAGAAAAAAGTACTACGTATATGTAAAAAAAGCTAAAATGGTCATTTGCAGTAACTTCAGCCAATATAGCCAGAAAAGTAACTTCAACCTTACCTTTTCTGCTTATTACACAATTCAGCGCGCGAAAGAAAAAATTACGTGTTTGGTTAAGAAGTTGGCTGATCGATAAGTCTGATAAGCCGACAAACGGTGTTGCCAAACGACCTTGTAATGTGCATTTTAGTGAAATTTGTTGTATGCTCCCTATACAGTTTTGGAAACTATATACGTACAAATGTACAATAGTGTAAAAAGGTGCAACCGGTAACATAGACACGCTTTTATATTCCGTTTCAAAATATTTGTCCTACTTTCATTTTCGACCCGTTTCAAAATTGTATATTGAGTACTCATTACACCTACTTTTTCAAGCTAGAAAAGGACTTACTACCTCCGTTCCAAATTGATTTGCAAATTTGACTTTTCTTGGTCAAACAGTTTTATTTTATTCGCTTAATTAGGATGTCAATTTTTAATTATATTCTAATTTGGAGTTTGCAACTTTGAAGAGATTTTAATGTAGTTTCTGAATATGTAAATTTTAATTATTAAAAATTGAATTAATTATCAATACGGAGCATTGACTTTTATTATTGTTTAACCAAAAAATGTTGACTTTGCAAAACAATTTGGGACGGAGGAAGTATCTAAATAGTAAAATGTAAATGCTTAGCCTTTTAGAGATACCTCATTTTGGTACCTCATTTGTACGTACTCCCTATTTGTGTGGTTCGTAAAAGGAAATTCATAATAGTGAGACAATTAATTTATAGATGCTCTTTTGTGAACCACACAAATAGTGAGCTACAAATGGGGTACAATGGTACAACAAGAATGACTCTTATTTGTGAGAGTCTGACTCTAGACGTCTCGTGTAGACCTTAATTTGGAATATGGCTCCAAATTTTAGGACCGTTAGAGTTCAAGGTGGAAGAGTACAACGGAAGTCTACCCACGTTGCTTCTTGCTCCACATTCCATGTCCAAGGTACAACACCATCCATCAATCTCAACATACACATTCTAAGATAGGTATACTCCATATAATTTTGAAAAATTATTGAAAACGAAGTATTCCTGGAATAGTAGTAAAATTGTAGAATTTCAAAATACAGATATTAGAAGTAGCATATTGACATCTTACATTTGATATTACCTGACTTTAGTGTGTTATATTATCCAATATCCATACATTACTTAAGAGAATAAAACTTATATTTTGAAATGAAAGTATAGTACCAATTTGACTTTACTCGTAGTAGTTTCCACCGTGATGAAGGTACATGACTGGACATGAAGGAATGAAGTATTCTTAATTATTCTTACTACGAGTACATCACTACATGACCGTACTTGATATATACACAATTGTAATTAATTGGCCCACAAATTATGACATTTTGTCCACAATTCCACACCATGCTGGATTATTCTAGAATCCTCTCAAGTACCTGAGAAAGTGGAACTAAAAAATGAGATAGGGTAAAAGCAAGGTGGTGCGTGTGGATAGTTAGAGCATCTCCAATGCTTTTGGTGTGTTGGAGATGATTTGTCATCCAAATGGAAAGAGTCTACTTTCTTCTTGGATGATTTGTCATCCAAGGTCTATCAGTGGACTTTGTGCAAGACTTTGGTTTTTCTCTCTTTTGCCAAACTCAACTTAATTGACCCTCTCCATTTTTTTGTTGCATTGAATAACACATTTACTAAATGGGAGTGTATTTGGTGAGATGGAGTTGCAATCCTCCCCTTCATTAAAGATGCCCTTAATTAAAGAGAGATAAAGAATGAAATGAGGAGAAGGTTAGATGGAGTCATGGAGAGCAGTTGAAAACAAGTAATCGAGTAACAGGGATATACTAGCAAAAGGTTATACTTTTTGTTGAGATACTGGTAGAGTCGAAGAACTAAAAATTGAAAAATTGAAAATTGAGTCACAAAAGTTTAATTTCACCAACACGAAAGTAACAGAAACTGTCACAAACGGAGTATTAACTTTATGCATGTTTTTTTACCAGGGCTTTATGCATGGATAAGAGATTGATGAGTTAATTAAAACGGTTCTAGCTAGAATTGACTTAACTGTGGATTTTGGGTGTGACCGTTGCCCTTGAATAGACCACCATGTACTTAGAAAGCTGGAATCTGGAAAAAGTCAAAACATTATTGAAAGCAACCATTTCAATTACTGGACAGAATTAAATTTACATTGTTAAATTTGAGACATTGTTTTTTTTAAAAAAAAAAATAATTTTAGGTGGCAAACGTTCTATTTTTGGATCAACCAGCGAATACAGGATTTTCATATGCCACAACTCCAAATGCCGCCCGTTTTACTGATTTGGAAGCGTGCAACCATGTCTATGACTTTTTGCAAAAGGTACTATCTCGGTTCATTTTTACATGTCACCTAAATTATTGTTTTCTAGACTTTCTAGTCTAATACGGAGTATACTACGTAGTATATGTTTGATATTAAAGGGAAGGCAGAGGTGACGGCCATTTGTCCGAATCTTAAGAGTGAATTATAGAGAACTGGAAGAGTAATTATAAATGAGAAGAAGGGGAGGGCTGGGCTTGAGTAGAAGAACAAAGAAGGGGGAGTGGGATAAAGCTATGTAGCACGGAAACACTCGGGAAAGAGTACGTTTCCCGTTTCGAAAACTCTCGAAAACTCTTTGGAAACTCTCCGAATAAGCCTTTTTTGAGTAGAAGTTGACATTTCTCGTTTCCCGTTTCGTCATGATTTTCGCGTTTCCGTGCAACATAGCGATAAAGAAAAGAAGGGGAAAATACCCAAATATTACAGTACTAAAATTTACTACGTATTAGTTTTCCTAGAAAATGACCATTAATGTTTTTTATGTCTCGTATGACTTAAATCATTACTAAATACATGGACATTCCAATTATTAGCCACGTTAAGTATTTCATTTCCTACTTATTAGGGATTAAAATGAATGGAATACTTCAAGTTGCATAAAAATAAGAAGAATGATGCGAAAGGCTATACGGTTATGACTGAAAAATACGGATAGATACTAACACATGCACAGATGGATAATAGCATTCTGGTAAAATAACATAAGCAGTCATATTTTAGGAAAACTCATTAGTTTTAGTATTATTGGTGGTAATTCTCTCAAGTAAATTAAAGAAAGCAGGGGAGTGGCGTTTCGCTTGTACAGAAGAAGAAAGAAGTAAAGTAAAATGAGAACATATGGAGTCAATTTTGCCTTGCTCTATTCAACCGTATGTGTCCAATATATATACAACCAAGTGTCCTTAAATATCTCCTCTAAATAAGCTAATTTGCTAACTATAAAGATGCCTATGATATGCTACGGTTTACAGTTTATATATGGAATAGATTTGTAGTATATTGTAGAAGAAATAAACTAAAATATGTACAAAATATATTCCCCTAATACCCCCTCAAGTAGGAGCATGAAGATTGTGAATGCCCAACTTGGCAAGTAAGAAATGGAAAGATCGACGACCAAGGGCCTTTGTCAGAATATCAGCCAACTGCAAAGAAGTAGGGGTATAAACAGGAGCAATTGTATGACGGATAATTTCATCACGAACAAAATGACAGTCGATCTCGATGTGTTTAGTACGCTCGTGAAAGACAAGATTATTGGAGATATGTATCGCCGCTTGACTGTCACAATGCAAGGAAACAGGTGAGGAATGTGAAATACCCAAGCATTGTAATAAACCTTTCAACCACAGGATTTCACAAGTTGCAGAAGCCATTGCCCTATATTCCGCCTCGGCAGACGAACGTGATACGGTGGCTTGCTTCTTTGTTTTCCATGAAATATGAGAACCCCCAAGGAACACAAAATAGGCAGTAAGAGAACGTCTACTCAAGGGATAGCTGGCCCAATCAGCATCACAGTAAGCACGCAAAGAAAGCTCGGAATCAGCTCTCAATAAAATACCTTGTCCAGGACTAGACTTCAAGTAACGAACAACACGAAGCGCCGAATCCCACTGAGACCGGGTCGGATGCTGCATAAATTGGGACAAAATGTGAACTGAATAACATAAATCGGGTCGAGTAATAGTCAAGTAAATTAACCGACCAACAAGTCGTCTATATTTGGCGGGATCATCCAACGGTTCATCGGAAGCAAGAGCTAAAGAATGATTTTCTTCCATAGGAATACTGGCGGGTTTGGCGCCCAGAAGCCCTGTCTCAGATAAAATATCCAACGCATATTTTCGTTGACATAGAAAAATGCCTGCGGAGCTTCGGGCAACTTCTAGGCCAAGGAAAAATTTAAGCTTGCCCAAATCTTTCATATGAAAACATGTACCGAGATAAGTTTTGAATTTAACGATAGAATCACTATCATTACCAGCAATGACAAGATCATCAACATAAATAAGAATACTCATCGAAATGGGACCGCGGCGGTAAACAAACAAAGAATGATCATAATTGCTATTTTGAAAACCATAAGAGCGCAAAGCCGAGGCCAATTTAGCATACCAACATCGAGGAGCTTGGCGAAGCCCATATAAGGACTTACGAAGACGACAAACTTTTCCCGGAGGACCAATGCTAAAACCAGGAGGAAACTTCATATACACTTCTTCATCAAGATCACCATGAAGAAAAGCGTTATGGACATCCATTTGATGCAATTTCCAGTTCATAGATGCAGCCACAACAAGAAAGGTACGTACCGTGACCATCTTGACTGTTGGAGCAAAGGTTTCCATAAAATCGACACCTTCTACTTGATGGTTGCCAAAAACAACTAAGCGAGCTTTATATCGTTCAATTGTGCCGTCAGACTTATATTTAATGCGGTAAACCCACATACAACCAAGAGCAGATTTTCCGGGTGGCAAGTCTTCAATAGTCCATGTGTGATTATCCTCCAAAGCACGCACTTCATCCTGCATAGCTTGATGCCATTGTGTATCACGTATGGCTTCCTTAAAAGAGGCAGGTTCCATATGGGTTGTAATAGCTGCAAGAAATTTACGATGGGCAATAGAAAAAGTATTACAATTCACAAACTGTGTAATAGGATATCACGTACCTGAGGACGAAGAGATAGGTGCGGGTGGAGCATCAATGGAGGAAGCTTGAGCAGTATAAGTGACAAAATCTTGGAGACGGACATTAGGAACCTTCTGCCGGTGTCCACGACCAAGAACTGCAGAATCATCTATAACATTTGTTCCATTCTCTACGTGATTAGGAGGATCAGAAATATCAGAAGGGGCATCCGAACAATCTTCTGGTACTGTTGAAGGCGTGGAAGAATTCTGTTGGCCAGTAAGAATTTGAGCTTCTGCCGAAATAGAGGTTGAGGGTTCAGAAGTACTCCCAGGCGTCCCATCAAGAGTGCTGGAATCCTCAACTGTAATGGTTTTGTCCCCAATGGTAGGGATCTTATCCACGGACTGTACAGGTTTCTCACATGTCGGGCTAGAAGAGAATGGAAAAATGTGCTCATAGAATATTACATCTCTAGAACAAAAATATTGTCCGGTTTCAAGATCAAACAAATTCTAGCCCTTTTTACCAAATGTATATCCAATAAAAATACATTTGCGACTCCGACTCGCAAATTTATCAACCGGGTTCAATTCCTTGGCATAACAAAGACAACCGAAGATCCGGACATTACGAAGATCGGGGAACTGACCAAAAATTAATTAAAAAGGCGTTTTGCCTTGTAAAAGTCGAGAGGGTGTTCTGTTGATCAAATAAGCGGCACTAAGTATGCATTCCCCCCATAAATCTATTGGTAAGTTTGCATGAAAACGCAAGGCACGTGCAACATTAAGAATATGTCGATGCTTACGTTCAACTCGGGGATTTTGTTGAGGAGTTCTTACCATAGAGGTCTGGTGAATAATTCCTTGGGTAGAAAAATACTTTTTCAATGTCAAAAATTCAGTCCCGTTATCAGTACGCACCGTCTTTATATTCTGTCCAAATTGTCTCTTGATTAAAGCCAAAAAATTTATTAGCAAAGAAGACACCTCACTTTTCTGTTTCATCAAGTAAACCCAAACACCTCTCGAATAATCATCCACAATAGTAAGAAAATAGCGTGAACCACAAGATTGATTGGCAGTATATGGTCCCCAAACGTCGCAATGAATTAAATCAAACAAAGTAGTTGCTCTACTATTACTCAAAGGAAAAATAGAACGTGTTTGCTTGGCCCGATGACACACGTCACACGGCTTATTTATTAAACTACTTGAATAACAACTAACTTGAGGTAAATAAATAAGAGCTTGCGATGAAGGATGTCCCAAGCTGTTGAGTGGGACTGTTGATGAGAACTTGTTCCTCCATTGCCAAGTAAAAGAGTCCACCAAGCTGCTCACCAATTTGCAAGAAAGAAGAACATCAAAACCATTGAGATCATCCCACAATTTCTTAAGTCGGCCGTAATAACTCATAATTGTCTCTCCATTCTTTTGCTTGCAGTCTGAAATTTCAGCCTTAATTTGGTACATCTTTACTCCATTGCCGACTGAGAACCGCTGTTTAATGTCTTCCCACAGGTCGCGAGCAATGTCTCGGTAGGAGATGGAGGTTCGGAGTGAAGCTTCAATAGTGTTGAATATCCAGGCCACAACCATCGAATTGACCGTCCACCATTCTTCAATCTCAGGAGCGGTCTCGGCGGGCTGCTTCAGAGTTCCGTCAATAAACGGATGCTTTCTCTTGGCATGAAGCGAAATACGGAATGCTCTGGCCCATTCTTCATAGTTGTAGCCTTTTAAAACAACATGAGTTATTATTGTTCCTGGATTGTCACTAGAACTGAGGGCATATACCAGACTTTGGGAAGAATCTGTCGTTCCATCAGTCATGGCGCAAAAGGAGAAGGAAAGATGAGTAGCGCACGGTTAGTGTGGCTCTGATACCATAAAGTAAAATGAGAACATATGGAGTCAATTCTGCCTTGCTCTATTCAACCGTGTGTGTCCCATATATATACAACCAAGTGTCCTTAAATATCTCCTCTAAATAAGCTAATTTGCTAACTATAAAGATGCCTATGATATGCTACGGTTTACAGTTTATATATGGAATAGATTTGTAGTATATTCTAGAAGAAATAAAGTAAAATATATACAAAATATATTCCCCTAATAAGAAGCCTGAAAAAAGAGGAGAAAAAGGGGAAGAGGGGGGATTTGAGTGGACTACCATATCAGCAAAGTGACTAGTTAATGGGGAATCAACTGGCTAGAATACAAATTTGCCTGTATTTATATAGTTCATGGACTTAATTGAGTGATTTTTAGTTGGAGGACTTAATTCACTTTTTCGAGGGTTTATTTGATAGTTTCCATCATTGTCATCATCATTATCATCATCAAATTCATCGTCATATTATGCAATCACGAGATAACATTCTATGTTCTGGAATATATATATATTTATTGTTCTCTGTAGTGGTTTACGAAACATCCAGATTTCAAATCAAATCCATTTTATGTTGCCGGGGATTCTTATGCGGGGATCGTTGTTCCAATTATAAGTGTGCTTATATCTGATGGTACGTATTTACCATATATACGTGTCTACGCATATTTAACTTTGAAGCCTAACTATCTCCCAATGTAAGAATCCTATTCTTTGGGTCAACTATAGTATAGTTTTCATTAATATTATTATGTGAAATTCATTTAATACAAATTCATTGTATTGCCTTCTTTTGATCTTATTAATTTCTAAAAGCAACATATGAAGTACTACATATATGGAGTTTGATGCACTAAACACTCTTGTGATATGATAGTATAAATTTGGCATATTAGCCCCTGTGATTTAAAAATGTGTCAAATTCCTCATGTGTTATAATTATTCATTTGCAAAAAACACTAAGAACAAATGCAGTGATATTGACAATTCTACTTATTGTATATTTGATGATCTATAACATTAAGATACATGATTTCAAAATTGTTAAATTTGTTCTTGGAAAAAAATTACACATGAATAATTATAACATAGGGAGCCGTGACCCATTTTTTAAATCACATGCAGCTAACGCGCCAAATTATATGTGATACAATAGCAATTAATAACAATAAGGGAACATTCCCTAAATAGGAGTAATAAAGTTTTGAAATTCCAAAATATGCCTGTCATGTTTTTATTCCCTAAATACAAGTAATTTTTGTCAAGTTTTGCAATGACATACTTCAAACATGACAGTTTCTGCCAAGTTTATTTTTTTTCAAACATTGGCAGAAAGTATTCCTATTTAGGGAATAAAAACATGAATGTCCTAATTTAGATTATGAAAACTTTGTTACTCTTATTTAGGATGGACAATTTCTATAACAATAATAGTACTAGGTATAATATAATGTTGGCCTCACCTGATCGCGTACTAAAACACATGAAACATGAAGTAACCCTTGAGATCCACTTGACACACTATCGTAATTTGGTTCGAATTGATTTCATGGAACCAATCTGAAAGGAGCTCGAGCGAGGAATCTAGGTTTTCACAAGTATTTGCATTTGGAGTATATATTAAGGGCAATTACTTTATATATAAACTCAAATATTGTCCTTGTGACCTTGTCATTGCTAAATAAAATGTCCCATTAATTCGTTTTTCTAAATTTTTTGGTACATCCAACGGTAATAACATAATCATTCTGTTTGCTACAATGTCATAATGTTTTAGTTATTTGGTTGAGAATGCAATTTCTCCTACGAATATACATACGGAGTATTTTATACCGCCACATTTTGATGTAAAATGAATTTGAATATCTTTATAGCTTTAGTACAAGCATACCTGAAAAATAAAAAACAGTCACTACAACATTTCAACACTATCATCCAAAAGTGTTACAATATCAGTGAAAAGTGTTACATTAGAGAAAATGTAACACTTTTTTATCATTATTTTTGCTCATGTTACATTTGCCCTATTGTAACACTTTTAGTCCCTAATGTAACATTTATACATGTAAAAAGTGTTACACTAGATCTAAAAAGTGTTACATTAGAGATATATGTAACACTTTTGTAGGTATGTTACATCATTAATGTGTAGTAGTGAGTGTGGATTGCAATGACCTTTTTGTGTCACCGAATTTTTAAGCATATACTCCCTCGTCCCAATATAAATAGCACATTTGTGTTTTCAAACATTTTTAAGAGGAATACTGTTTGACACTATTTGGCACTGTTCCGACACTGTTTGACACTGTTTTGCACTGTTTTGTTTGCCAAAAATGGAAATGTGCCTTTTATATTGGAACGGCCCGAAAAGGAAAATGTGTCTTTTATATTGGGACGGAGGAAGTATTAGTTTTTGTTTTAAAATACAATTATTGTCACTAAAAGTTATTAAATCACATTTTGTTCACTCTCTTATATATTTGGTCATACATCAATACTATGTACTCCGTATTATTTATGTAGATAAGAGTACTTCACAAAGAATAAAATTAGTATGTAAATGTAACTAAGCTAACATTAATGTACAAAATTTGGAAAGAATAGAAATATCAAATTAACATACTTAAGGAATCTAATGATGTCATTGGATCACTATAATTATTACTACATACTCCGTACTTAAGCAATGAATGGCTTTTTTGTAATGAAATGACATGTTTCCATTTATAACCATGTACGTAGGAAATGAAGTTGCCAACAAGTCGGTGGTGATCAATCTTAAGGTTTGTGTGTGTAGCATTCAGTTCCAATTGTTATTGTACCAAAGTAGTTAAATAATAATGTATATTAGCATATATAGTAACAATGCCATTGTTAATATTGTTTTAGGGGTACATACTAGGAAACCCCGTAACATTTCCTGCCCAGAAAAATTATTCAATTCCATTTGCTCATAGAATGGGTCTCGTCTCCAGTGAACTTTACAAGGTTAGTGTTTGTAATTTATTATTTTCATATCAATTCCGTAATATTTTTATAGTAAAGTCGTGTTTTATATATTAATGTGTCTTATTTTTATTGGACAATTAAATATTATAAACTAATACTTCTATGCTGTTTAAGTGTTTAACTACACAGGCTCCAAGTTATAATAAAAATATATGAAAGAAAAATATCAAATCTTATGGGTTTAATGCAATAAGACCAATATAATAAATAAAATAAAAATACCAAATTTTACTAGTCCGTTCCAAAAAAAAAATCTTCTTTAAATAAGATGTGATATTTGATGGAATTGATGCTTTGTTTTATGTAATACAATTGGAATTAAATTTTCATCGAAATTAAAACACAAGACTCCAAATAATTGTAGCTTGTATTCTATTTTGTTTGAATGTGTTTTTATCTCATTGGAAAGTTGTGTAGAATAAGCCCATTTTCTTAACCAACACTAATTTTAGCACTCTTTAATTTTTCAATGCTCCAAGTAGTAACAATGTAAAATTGTAAACATGAAATCTTATTACTTCAATCCACTAAAGAAATACCAGTAGTACTTTACAATAAAATCATCAAATCTTACTGCTGCAAAACCAATCATCGACTCCAAGTTCCAGTTCAATTGCGATTGGGCTTATGATTGAAGAATTTTTTTGTACAACCAAACTTTTCTCACACTATACTTCAGTACTCCACTAAAATAAAAATATACTATCTTCATCCTCCGAAATTGGGATCGGATAAGAAATTAAATAAAAGTGTGATTATTTCAAACAAATGAAATTATCACTCAATTATTACATATTGCAGACTAGCAGTACTAAATATAGTATGAGATAAATGTTGTGAGATAGACGAAAAAGGTAAAACCAGACAAAGGTAGGTGGGACCTATAGGGATCAGAGTAGTACCTTAAGTCTATGTTTGGCACAACGAGCTGGAACTGGAGACTAATGTCTGAATTGAGAGCTATTGTCTGAATTAGATACTATTGTCTGGAACTGAATTACAAAGTGCTGAATCTGAACTGCTAACTGAATCAAGTTGCTCGTTTGGCAAAAAAAGCTGAAAGAGTGATTGAAAAATGTAAAATTACGTTGAAGGCCATAAAATATACTACGTATTATTCAAAATATTTATAACCATGATTAAATTACTAGTTTTTCACGTAAACATATATTTTATTTGTTTAGCTTATTTCATCCCAACTAATTACGTAGTATCATTATGAATCATGTTTATGATTAAGTAATTCAACCTATTTCATCCTAGCTCATGACCATTTTTCACTCCGTATTATTTTTATGTCTTATTTGTTCAACTTATTTATTTATTTTAATTAAATTTATAAAATCTTAAAAATCAGCTGCACAAGTTATGGTCAACGTGAACAAACAAATACTGTATATTCATTTATATAGTTTTATATACATATGAGGGATGAGACTATTTATACATAGTAGGTGGAGGCTATAAATAGGGAAGTGGCAACAAGGTAATGGGCATGGAGGTCTATTGCACAAGGGCTGAACCTAAACGTTTGATATACCAACGTTTTAGTTCAGTTGGTTATTTTCAGTTTAAGCTCATATAAGTCATTCCCCCAAACAGAGCTACTTTTAAATTAATTGGTTGGATTTAAAGAATTTCAGCTCTTTTTGAGCTTAAGTGGCGTGCCAAACATATCCTAAGTATATACGAAGTAAAAGGTAAAATCGACACAAATCTACTTTTACATATTTAACAAAAATAATGGAAAACTTCACAACAATAATCTTAAATGGTTAGCTGCTTCACAAAAGTAAACCGAGAGTAGTTGTGCTAACTTTTCCATTAATTCCTTTTTTACATTTTAAATATAATGAAGCAAAAATATATATAATCTTTGACAATATTATTATATTATATTTGACCTTAAATTTATTCCCACCATCTAATTTAATATTCAATATTTTTCATAAAATATAGTATGAATATTTGAAAGCGTACTCATCAAATTCTTATTTATCTTTTATTTCTTATCAATATTGTATTTACTTTCAATTTAGCTTTTATTATAATAGACATTTCAAAGAAATTTCAGTAATACTATACTTCGTAGTAAGTATTAATAGAGATATTTGTAATTTCAGTCTCGTAAATTTCAATTGTGCCCATTATTTATTAATTTTGTAACTTTACTCACTGTTCAAATTCAATTGATGAGCAAAATTGCTTTGTTGGGGAATAGTCGATTGCAGAGAACTGTAAAGAAGAATTTGAATTTGAAGAGATGGATGGCATGAAAAATGATTTGTGTTCTCAAGAACTCAAGGTGTTCAAGCAGGTTGGTTGGTTTTTGTACCTTATATTATTTGTCTCACACTGGAAAGTTATAAAATAATAAAGTACTATGTAAAATTTTGGACGACATCTCATATCAGGCTGATCTTTTAAAATGAAATCTTATGTTTTAACATGGTATCATAGCCAAGTCCGGTTGTCATTTGATCGTTTGTTTAGCACTCATGGTGGGTACCTTGTTAAGGGTATGTTTGACCAATTTATACACCCCTCAATATTGTCTAGCCCGGTTCGGGCTAAGGGAGTGTTAAAAGTATTTGTTCCACACCGAGAAGCTATAAAAATAATACGTAGTATATTATATAAGATTTAGGACTACTTTTCCTATTAGGTTGACATTTTAAGATGAAACAACATGTCTTAACGATCATTCTTTCCATAATGAATAAAACGTGGATATTAGAGCATCTCCAATGGATTGGTTTGAGGACTTGCTTGCAATTTTCAAGCTAATAGCTTGCTATTGGAGCATTCCTTTTCCTTTTGCTTGAGATAGCTAATTAGCTTAAATGAGCTACTAGCTTAATTGAGGATGTAAACTTATTAAATAAAACATTACTAATAATAAATGAAGAGGAAAATGTTATAGCTAACTATTGGAGTACATTTCAATTTCGCTAGAAATGCTTATGTGGTTAGTCAAGCTACGGGGGAAATTAGCTAACCGCTGGAGAGGCTCTTAAGGACCCTACGACACAATCAATAATTCTCACTTCAATTCTAGTCACTACAATTATGTTCATATATATGGTGCATTAAAGTGACTTTAAAAGTATTTCCAAACATACTTTACTCATATTTTTCGGGAATGTGACATAAATACTATCCTCGGAAAACTGCCGCAAGCACCGCCGAAAAGGTTTTCTGTTTTTTTTTTTTTTGTATTTATAAAAAATCGGCAAGAAAACTTGTCGATGTTTTTTTACATTACTTTATTAATTTGATTTTTTTCTGTAAAAGTTGTCACTTTCCAAAGTGAAATTCGATACGGTAATATTTAAAGAGAAATCTCTTATTTTTATTGTATGCATTTATTCGATCAATTAGTCAATACAAATTGTTCAAAATAGAAGAAAAGTTTAAGATTTTTTTTTTAAAAATAGGAGTAAATATGTTTTCTTCCCATTCTTATTAGATTCTATTTAAAGATAAGTATAGGAGTGATGAATCATATTTTGATACAATAACAAATTTACTCTTATTTGAGAAATCTCGCTATCTTTTAATCATATTTAATTTATGGAACTTTCTATTGTGGTATTAAATCCTTTAGATATTTGATGCATGCAGATGATAAGTGGAATCAATCCGGAGCACGTTCTCGAACCCGTATGCGAATCACAGTTCATATTGCTAAATTCCGGCGGTGTCAAATTTTTCAATAAAGGAACCACGAGATCACTGCGTGAGAAAAAACTAAATATGCAATGGTGTCGTGTAAGTTAATCAAATTAAACTAAATGCATACCCACAACTCATAGTATTTATTATTATTGTTATAATTGTTGTTGTTGCTGAACAAGACTAAATGTTTGATTTGTTTGAACTTACCTGCCATGTACGAGTATCTTATAAGGAATTCCATTTGTATTCTTTGTACTCCGTAAAGGAATTTGACTTTGACCCCATTTTGAGTGCACCTCGGGTTAATATAAAATCATTTGATTTTCTACACTCATCATTTCTTCACAATTTTTTGGCTGATGGATCTACACAACATTCACAATTTTTTGGCTGATGGATCTTCACAACATTAATGATTATTAATGATTATGAGGTGTGAAGTCTAATCCAAAAAGTTGACTGTAAAGTCAAATCTCGCTTCTTACATTTGTGTGTAGACAATTTGGTCAATACATTGACAAAATGTTAAGAACTTCTTATTATCACCGCAGGGTAAGTACCACGATCTCTCAACTTATTGGGCAAATGATATTAGTGTCCAAGAAGCACTACATGTTCGAAAGGTGCTCTCAAACCTCTCTCCGGTAACACTGTTATTTGGGTTATCAGGCTTATTTGTCTACTTTTTCGTCAAACACATAACTTTTGATTTCGCGAGCTGAATGTGTAATAATAAGAAAAAGTAAGGTTGAAGTTACTTTTCTGGCTGTTTCGGCTGAAGTTACTACTGTAAAGGTCCATTTAGCTATTTTACATATAATGTTTTCTTTATTTTATCAATAAAGTATATTTTAAATTTAATTTTTTCATAAATCAGCTGAATCAGTCAATACAGCCACTTAAGCCAGAACTTCATAAATTCCAGCAGGATCAGCCGATTCAACTGATTTCAGTGTTACCAAATGGACTCTCACATTATTTTGAAGACATCTATCCAAAAGACTAACCAGATTTTACTATCAATATATTTTATTGATGTCATTCATCTCTCAGGGATCCATCGAACAATGGTTGAGATGTAGATCGATTATTTTCCCGAGCGCCTATACGGTCACAACAAGAGATAGCAGACAATATCATGCAAATCTTAGTCGTAGAGGTTATGCTTCATTAATATTCAGGTACATATGTTTTTTAATTAATACTCCATATTTATCAATGGCAACTAATTAGAGTTATATATATATATATGATCAATATGTAACTTTTATGTTGGAAATGTAAAACTATCTGGGCTAATTAAACAACTATGGAAGTTTGGAGTAATACTTATTGAATGTAATAATAACAATTATGAAATTGAACAGTGGTGATCACGACATGAAAGTGCCATTCCAATCAACTGAAGCATGGATTAAAGAATTAAATTACACTATCACAAAGGATTGGCGACCATGGATTGTAAATGATCAAATTGGCGGGTAATTAATAAATATCATCATTTGACGAAATTATTATTAGTTTTAAAGCTCTTTAATTGAACTGTGGTATCAACGAACGCTAAATTAGGTACATTTTTGTTTTTGCGTGCTGATTTTTAGTTACACAAGGTCTTATTCCAATCAAATGACATTTGCAACCGTCAAGGTAAGTTGTTTTCAGAGATTCATTCTACATATTATCAATGATTCAGTTGTTTTGAAATAAAAATACGTTTTTCTAGTTTAATTTAAATCAAGGGGTTCTATCATTCTAATGATTTTTTATATACTTTAATGTGGAATAGAATTTTCTCATTTTAGATTAATGCATACATTTGTTATTCATATTACAGGGAGCAGGACATGTAGCTTTTGAGTATAAGCATGAGGAGTGTGCGGTTATGCTAACAAGATGGTTATCTGAGGAGCCTTTGTAGAAAGGTAGAGGAAAAAATGAGAACAAACAAATAAAGCGCACCGTAAAATGCGCATGTAATTAAACTGCTTCTATGTATAGTAGCTAGTACAATTGGTTTTAATGAAAAGGATGATACAAACTTAACTACCCATTAAACTAGAAAAAAAAATGACATGTATATTGCTACTAGAATTTTTCCGTACAAAAATATGACTAGTTATGCTTTTGGACAAAAATGTGACTAGTCGTTGTGTACGAGTAATTTAACAATAGTCACTATAATATATTTAAGATTGATAAGTCACTGGTAAATGTTGAGTAACTGAGAAATAGTCACTCAGTGTGTCATTTTTTTGGAAAATTTTAAAATAAGTCATATTTTTTGTCTTTTGAATTTAATTTAGTAATATTGATGTTAAAAGGCCATTAAACTATGCGGCAACTACTGATTCCATTTACTTTTTGTTTGATATATCTATTTTGTGGTAATTGGTTAAGAGCTTTTTTTTTTAATATCAGTGAATAAGATATATCGAAAGATAGATGGAATCGGACAATTATGCCATTCTAGGCTTTGCCTTAGAGAAGGAAGAAATAGAAATACGCACGCAATATATAAGTTCTTGACCAAAAAAATATCCCCCATTTTCCCATAATTCTTGCCCCCTTTTTGCTTGAAAATACAATAACAAAAGATGGAAAGTCAATTGATCGAAAATATTCATAGGGCTTGTTTGGAAAATGGTTGATCAACCAATATTTAAATTCTTTGATTGAAAATAGCTGATTGAATTGGTCAAACAACTAAATATATTTTTTGATAAAATGATTGTATAATTTAGCTGATTGATACCAAAAAAGTAAAAGGGAAAACGTTGGGGATTGCCACCTTTGGCTCCTCTCTACAACGGCTTGTCCATTTATGTCTGTGAAATATTCGTAGATTTTTCCATTGAAACTTGAAAGGGCCACAGTTTACATGTGTGTATGAATCGTACAAGGCTTCCTTCATTGCATTGTCATTATATTTGTTGGGCCCAAGAATTTTAATTAGAAATTGGGCCACCGGTAGATAAATGAGTGAACCAGTCGAGAAGGTAGCAATAAGCGTATTGCGTAAAGATAAAGGAATAATACAAGAGCAAGTCAAAGGAGGTGGTTGCCTGGTTGCACGTGGAGGACAAATAGGGGATCATTGCTAAACTTGGGGAAGGAGTAAAATGCATGTGATAAATAGGTTATTCCAGCATTCTTAGATACACACGATAAACTACGATCATACATATACACATAATCCATTATTCTGTAATCCAAGCATATTGCTCAAGCTATTCATTATTATAATTACCAATAATCAATTTATTTTCTTTCATCAATTCGTCTATCTTCGATTCTGTGTTACTTGATTCCCTACTCAATTCCATCTTTAGATTAGTTTAATTTTAGCTTAAACAATATTCTTTTTTATGTAGTATTAATTTAATTAAATACTATATAGATTAGTTGCTTCTTGGTGGTAAACCGGTAAAAAGGTTTGCTGTCTTTTCTGCTTCGCATCCCTATATTATTATACTCCATACTCTGTATTTTTTTATTAAGTATCTAATTGTATCTATCTTGTTTACAAGTTGTTATGATACCTGTAAACAAAATTCTCTTTGCAAGAAATATGTAAAAATAATAAATATAAATTGTATACGTCTCTTTACATTCTTTCGTCTAGCCTTGTTTTGAAAGGAAAACGCCAAACTCAATCACCTACTACTAAATATCTAACTTTATCAAACACTTGTTGACAATAGGCTAATATAATCAACCAATAAAACATACAATAGAACCAGTTATTGTCAAACCGCTATCACAATCATCTAACAACTAACAATCGATTTTCAAACAAGACCATAAACTCAATAGCAATTCTTTTGTGTTTTTATTTTGAGTTTCTATTTTATTTTGGAAATATAAAAAGAAATTCTTCTGATTTTTAGAATTTGGAGTTTTTTATTCTTTGTTATAATAGTGATAATCTAGTCGAAGACCCTTTTTACTATCAAAATAAATAGAGAAGTCCAAGCATTAGGGCTATTGCCTAAGAATAGGTGTAAGTATGCAAATTAAAAACGAATTTGCCTTTTATCTAACTGTATCCAAACTTATGGTACAAAATTCTATGCAAACCACCAAGTTTCACTATTAGTTCGCCCCTACTAGGGGTGGAAACATGTCAAGCCAGACTTTCGTCTAAATAGGTCGGGTCAACTTTTGAAAGTGTAGGCCCAAGTCTAGCATGTTACCTGTTTAAGGCCCAAGTGTAGCATGTTACCTATTTAAGGCCCAATTTTCGGCCTAAGCCTGACCTTCTAGAAAGAGTGGTCTCGCCTGAAGCCTCTTAGCGCGCCTGTTAACCAAGTCTGTCACCCAAAGGAAATAATACGAAATATAATTGATAGAGTAGATGGGCCCAGACCCCATGGCCCACATACTCAGAAGACCAATACAAGGATACCTGGCGCCCACATGGTCCACCATCGGCCAGAACCCACCAGATCACAGAAAGTAACTTAGAAGCCTTGGAGCAGACTTGGTTTCCCTTCAGCTATTCTTCCGTCGGTTAGGCCCCTCGTCGACCATAACTACATCAATTGGCAGTATCTTGTGCATTTTATACCTAGGTCTAGAAATCGTGTAATCAGCCCGTATTAGAGGCCTTATATTGTACTGGGCCTCCCAGGAGCCCAACCCACATTTCCTCTATATATACTCTCATATGGGGTAGTTGACTAGTTATTGGGGTCAAGAAATATTAATTACTAGCACTTTCTCTCTAGATCTATACTCTATCAATAATCAATATTATCTATAAACTAGTATTTGATACTTTGATACATCAACAACAACAACAACATCCAAGCCTTAGTCCCAAAAGATACTGGGGTCGGCTAACATGAATCGATACATGATATCACCATCGAAAGGAAAAGAAAGAAAATAAAGAAAGATAAGCTATTATGACAAGGATAATATAAAAAGAGATGAATATACTTAAAAATTATAAATTAAAAAGGATAAAAATAATGTTTATATATATAAGGATATAAGGATAAAAAACAAAAAGAAAAAAAGATGAGGGGAAAAGATAATACGAGATCACTCATCCACACGGATACCCGCCCTCCACTTTGCTCTCTCTAAAGACATACCCTCATCCAACCCAAGAAGAAGCATATCACTTTGGACTCCCCTAACCCACGTTTGTTTGGGCCTTCCTCTCTCTCTCTCTTCCCTGCCTCTTCTCCACACATCTCAACTCGTCTGACAGGTGCATCACTCGCTCTTCTATGCACATGACCAAACCACCAGAGGCGCGACTCCTGCATATTGTCTTCAATATGTGCTACTCCCACCCTTTGTCTGATTGTCTCATTCCTCATGTGGTCCTTCCTAGTATGCCCACACATCCAACGCAGCATGCACATCTCCGCCACACTCATCTTTTGAATGTGACATTGTTTCACCGCCCAACACTCTGCGCCATACAGTAATGCATGCCTAATTGATATCCTATAAAATTTACCCTTAAGTCTATTCAGCATACCTCTATCACATAGAAATCCTGACGCACTCTTCCACTTCATCCACCCTGTTGTGATTCTATGGGATACATCTCCATCTAACTCACTGTCCTTCTGAATTATAGAGCCCAAGTAACGGAACATATTGCTGACCAGTATCTCCTTACCATCTAGAGTAATTCGCTATTACCACTGCTTCTACCTCCACCGAACTTGCACTCCATGTACTTTGTCTTGCTCTGACTTAGTCTGAAACCCTTGTTCTCTAATATTTCTCGCCATACTTCCAACTTTGCTTTAAAACCTGATTGCGTCTCATCAAGCAATACAATATCGTTGGCAAACATCATGCACCACGATATTTCGTCTTGAATTGACTTCATAAGTTCATCCATGTTTTAGAAATAATAACATATATAATACTTTTAAGTTTTAACTTATTATGGACCAAAATATATACAGAAATTGACCTAAATAGGAGTAAAAACGTTTTGAAATTCCAAAATAGGAGTATCATGTTTTTTATTTCTTGAATAGGAGTAATCTGCCAAGTTCGGAAGAAAATGCCATGTCTAAAAGCCTTGTAATGCCAAACTTGGCAGAAATTTACTTCAAGTTGGAGCACCCGCTCGGTATCTCTTGGGGTAGTTGGAAGTATTTTTTTACCACGAATACATTTTTGGGGTAGTTGGAAGTAATTTTATCTGACATGGGCTTTAATAGGAGGGCTTTAATCAGTTAGTGTATCGTAGCTGGTGTATTTGGCGGTTTTATTATTTCTTCATTGGTAATCACATTTCGTACTTATTTTCCCCTAGCTTTCGTCTCTCAATGGGTTTGACAGCTGCAGCACTTTCAGTTAATATTTTCAAAAAGCTGTTGTCACAGTGTACTTTTCAAGTACTCCTTATTTACTACTCTCAACTACTTATGGAGTTCCCTTTCAAAAAAAAAACTACTTATGGAGTTCAGCATTCACTCGTGTACATTTGCTCAGCATTTACTTATTTTATTGGGGTTACTTATTCACGGGTGTACATTTGCTCAGCATTTACTTATTTTATTTTACTCTACAACTGCTCACACACGGGGTGTATGAGAGCATTTTCTTAGGTTACTGTTCAACAAACCGCTCACTTTCTCTTCTCACAGAAAATGTCTACTACACCACCACCACTCCTACCAGAGAGTTTGGAGAAACGTATAGGGATAAAGAAATCAAGCTTTATCCGAGGCACAGATGAAGTTCAGATCCACTTTTGTCTAACTGAAGCTTTTGGGAAGACAGTGTTGATGAAAGTTGTGGCTTCGAAGTCAATTGCAATGAAACAATCATTTGACTTCGCCCAAACGTTATCCTGTCTTCCATTTATTTTGCATCCCTTACTCTCCTTTGTATCCCCCGCCTACTCATATTTTTTCTATGATCCTTATTCTACAACTTTCATGGATGCAAATGATATTTCAAAGAACCAAATAAGGTAATTAAGTCATATTTTAATTTTATAATTTGTAAAATTTAAAATCTACAAAATTTGAATACTTCTTTACTTTTTTCAGGGAATTACTGGAAGCTATTGAGATTATTTTTCCATATTACTATTATCCATCATGTGTACTGTTTCCCTATTAGTAAGCATATATACATGGGTACATGTCATGTATGGCCCATGCATTATTATTACTTTCTATTATTCATGCATCCTTTGTAATATATATATGTATGCGGCATGCACGTAAGAAATAGCAAGTAATGCACCATTCCTTTACATGAAGTCCAGCTCTCTCCACATTACTTCTTATTTTTATCATTAGCTTTATTTAAATTTAACATGGTATCAGAGCCAAATCCTGGAAATCACAATATCAATTTTTGAAATATTTTTTTCTCATATGAACGTGTCGGGAATGCCGCCTCACACTCATACCTGGATTATTGATTCTGGAGCAAGTGAGCATATCACTTGTGATAGTGCAAATCTTTTCAACATTTCTACTCATTCATCCGAACCATCAGTGAGAATTCCCAATGGGGAGTTAGTTCCTGTTTCTGCCGTCGGTAGCTTGTACCTGTCTAATGGGTTCTATCTTCGCCGTGTTCTTTATGTCCCACAGTTTCAATGCAACCTGCTCTCCGTTAGTCGCCTCATAGGTGACCTAAATTGCACACTCACATTTTTCTCAAATTTCTGTACTTTACAAGACTTACCCTCGAAAAAGCAAGTTGGCAAGGGTGAATTTCGTAACGGTCTTTACTACCTAGAATTACCTAGGGGTGAAAGGATAGCAATGGGAGCTACTCTTGATTCTAATTTATGGCACCGACGTCTGGGACATGCCTCAAATGGGAAGCTACAACACATTTCATTTCTCAAAGGTGTGCAGCAAAATAATAGCTTTTGTGAGCCAAACAAACTCGGCTACCCTTTCCCAAAAGTACAAGTAAGACTACTTGTTATTTTGAATTAATACATTGTGATATATGGGGAGGCTATAGGTGTGACTCTACTTCAGGAGCACGCTATTTCCTGTCCATTGTTGATGATTTTTCCAGAGGTGTTTGGGTTTACCTCATGAAAAATAAATCTGAAGTGTGTCAAAAATTGATACAATTTTGTAATATGATAGAAACTCAATTTGAGAAGCGAGTTAAACGGATACGTTCAGATAATGGAAAGGAATTTCAAACCAATCTTTTATCTGAATATTATGCCCGTTGTGGAATTATTCTGGAAACATCGTGCACAGACACCCCCCAACAAAATGGGATTGTGGAGCGTAAGCACAGGCATATATTGGAAGTCGCTAGGGCTCTCCGTTTTCAATCAGGGTTGCCTATTGATTTTTGGGGGAATGCATTCTTACAGCTGTTTATATTATAAATCGGCTACCGTCACCCATTATTTTAAACAGAAAACCCTATGAAATGTTATTTGGGAAGGAACCTTATTATGAACATCTCCGCGTTTTTGGGTGTTTAGCTTATGCACATGACAACAAACGCAAGGACAAATTTGGCGAAAGGGGGAGTCCTTGTATATTTCTTGGTTATCCCCACGGTCAGAAGGCTTATAGAGTTTTTGATTTGCAAAAGAAAAATATATACAGCTCTCGAGATGTCACTTTTATTGAAAGTGAGTTTCCATTTAAAATGATAAATTATGAAGGGGATGATTTTGCAAATATAGTTGACACCGTATACAAAAATATAGTGGGCCGCAATAGTTCAGTTTCGCATGAGGATCAAAGCACCGGAACAAGCATTGAACATCCTGGCCAGACTGATGACCGCCATGCAGGAGTATATCAGCCGCCGCACGGATCCCATCAACAATATCCGGCAACTCACCTCTGGCCGCAAGACAGCTCCACTCCCGTATGCAGAAACTCAGACCACTCCGGCATGAGGAGAAACTTACGCGGAAATGGTGCAGAAACGGAAGTGGGGCCTGCTCCTTGTCACTCCTCACCCACCGAACGGCAGCCCCATAATAATAATGCGGACAGTTCTGGAAATGGCAGCATCACGGGTAGAGACAGTGAAGGCACACCTGCTGGGCCAGCTTCCCATCCATCCTTACCTACTGAGCAATTTTGTCCAGATACATCTTTGGATGGACATGAGGCATATAATCAAGCTCACTCACCTCCTATGCATCCCACGTTGGTCAACTTTCCCTTGGGCCCCAATAAACACATGGGTGGAGAAGAAATTGTGGAACCACTTTCAAGAAGCCATCCACGTGATACTACTTCACCTACGGATGAAATTAGAAGGGGTAACAGACCTCGGCGACTGCCTAAGCATCTCACAGAATATGATGTTGACCTGCCACCTTCTTTGGATTATTCACGGTCAACCACAAATCAGGCCGATTCAGTAATATATCCAATATCTAATTTTATCAGTTATGAGAGGTTTTCTGATAAACACAAATCTTTTTTGGCAGCCATTACTTCCCGTAATGAGCCAAAACAATTTTCACAGGCCATTTTAGTTCCAATGTGGCGAGAGGCAATGCAACGGGAGATCCATGCTTTAGAACAAAATGGTACCTGGACCTTAGTCCAACTACCACCAGGAAAGAAAGCAGTAGACTCTAAATGGGTTTATAAGATTAAATATAAACCTAACGGCGATGTGGAACGCTACAAGGCAAGATTGGTTGCCAAAGGCTTCACACAAGTCGAAGGAATTGATTTTCACGAGACCTTTGCTCCAGTTGCCAAACTCGTCACAGTACGATGTCTGTTGGCCGTTGCGGCCAAACGCAATTGGGAAGTACATCAATTAGATGTCAATAATGCATTTCTTCATGGAGATCTTTCAGAAGAAGTTTATATGCGTGTTCCCCAAGGATTTAGAAAAGTTGGCGACACTCGTGTTTGCAAATTACAAAAATCCATTTATGGCCTACTCCAAGCATCTCGTAATTGGTATCACAAGTTTACTCAATCACTACTGACCATTGGATTTCATCAATCACAGGCAGATCATTCCTTATTCATTTTTCAACAAGGTGAGAACCGCACCTTTGCTCTCATCTATGTTGATGATGTCATCCTAGCTGGAAATGATGCGTCTCATATCAGCAGAATAAAGCAGTACTTGAATGACCAATTTAGCATAAAAGACTTAGGTACACTAAAATATTTTCTTGGAATTGAGGTCGCTCGTTCTCCCAAAGGGTTTGTACTAAGTCAACGCAAATATACACTTGACATCCTAGAAGAAAGTGGTCTCCTAGCTGGCCGTCCCAGTCAGTTTCCCCATATCGACGATTGATTGGTCGTTTATTGTACCTCACTGTGACTCGTCCCGACATCGTATTCTCTGTCAGTCAACTTAGTCAATTTCTCAACCAACCACGCCAGTCTCATTTCGACGCTGCCATGCGTGTTCTTCGCTACTTAAAACAAACACCGGGTCAAGGAATTTTCTTATCTGCAAATAATGATTTCTCTTTGAAAGGTTATTGCGATGCTGATTGGGCAGGATGCTCTTACACCCGTCGATCTAGCACTGGATATTTTATCACTCTCGGCAATTCCCCAATCTCTTGGAGGACGAAGAAACAGTCTGTTGTTTCACGTTCTTCCGCGGAAGCAGAATACCGTGCCATGGCCGTCACAGTTAGTGAAATTTTATGGCTACGATGGTTACTTCGAGACATAACCGTTCCTCAAACTGGTCCCACATCACTCTTCTGTGATAATCAAGCTGCTCGACAAATTGCACTTAATCCCGTTTTTCATGAACGTACCAAGCATGTAGAAATGGACTGTTATTTTGTTCGCGAACGTGTTGCAAGTGGTGAAATCCAACCATGTTGTATTTCTACAACACATCAAATTGCTGATATTTTCACTAAGGCGCTCGGCAGTGATCGTTTTCAGTTTCTCAAAAGCAAGTTGGGTGTTCGTAACCTCCACATGCCACCTTGAGGGGGAGTATTGAGATTATTTTTCCATATTACTATTATCCATCATGTGTACTGTTTCCCTATTAGTAAGCATAATATATACATGGGTACATGTCATGTATGGCCCATGCATTATTATTACTTTCTATTATTCATGCATCATTTGTAATATATATATGTATGCGGCATGCACGTAAGAAATAGCAAGTAATGCACCATTCCTTTACATGAAGTCCAGCTCTCTCCACATTACTTCTTATTTTTATCATTAGCTTTATTTAAATTTAACAGAAGCTGTAAACTGTTTACATCAACGTCTTGGTGGTGGTCATGGAAATCTAAATGATCCAAACAATATTGTTGTATGGGGAGGGCGTATAAAACTAACTGGAATTGTTGCTCCAATTGGTCCCAAAATTGAAATAGACAAAGATTTTCAAGACCTTGGGCGAATGCTCTACGACAAGTTTATTCACAATGAAAGTTCATACCACCCCGGACTGACTAGCATCGTCAATCTTCTTCTCAATGAAATTTCTGGGTAAGTTTATGACTTAACATAATTTTTAATGTAATTACGTTGTGTAAGTGTATAACTTAACATAATTTTTCAACTACCACTTAAAAGTGCTGTTGACTCTGCGAATAAATTTTATGAGGCAAAAGATGTTGTATGTTGCTGCATGATATTTTGAAAGCTCATTTTGTATGCTTACTTTCTTTAAATGAGATTTTTTATGAGAGTGCATCTGTGCATTGGCTTGAACTTGCTGGACTTTGTAGTTGTGCACTAATTCACAAAGTTCCTATGTACGTTTTTAGGCATATTTTGTATTTTTTAAATGTTAAATCTTTTGTTGAAGTTGTGATTTTATTCAACTCGAGATTTTTATTTCAGGCCATTCTAATACACATTAGATGTTTATTTTTAGGCTAAAAGGTCAAATAGGTTCTCGAACTAATTTAAAAAGTGCAACTCACCCCTTATAAGCTTATATAAAAGGCTCTGTTCGGTCGTCGTCAATTGGGGCGGTTCCCGGTTGAATTTTTTTATGAAAATTTTTGAACATCTTTTTCATTAAGTCTAATGTACTCATATCAAATTTCAGCTAAAATTTCAATCGAGAAGGCAGTCAAATGATTTTTTAAAGATAACTGCGCAGTTAAACAACACAATACATTTCAGAAAATCATTTGACTGTCTTCCTGGTTGAAATTTTATCTAAAATTTGGTATGCATAAACTAGACTTGATGAAGAAGATGCTAAAAATTTTCATAAAAAAATTTCACCGGGAAGCGCCCCAATTGACGACGGCCGGAAAGAGCCTTCTATATAAGGCGTGAATTGCACTTTTTAAGTTAGTTCAAGGGCCTATTTGACTATAATCTTGACCTTCAAAAGTAGTACTGAACTTTAAATATTTTGTTCATATTATTTATTCAATATGTGTTCACCTTAGGAGGATTACACCATGTTAGAACTCAAAACAATGTGAAAACTGAACGGTTTTGACCTTGTTCGGTTCCAAAACTGTTCTTTTTTTAGTTAGAACTAAACTGAATTTAAAAAGTTTGTTCTTACAAACGGTTCAAGTCAACTTTACCCAGAACGGCACGGATAGACCCAGTCTAGATCAATAAACTCAATCACTAGATGTTCAGTTCATTAGTATTGCGCATCAATTTAATCCATTCTATAATTTTGCTTACTACTCTTAATAATGTCACATGACTCGCAGGTATGTGTTGCCTTCTCTCCGCCCGCTCCTTAGACATCCATTTTTTATGACGAGTATAGAGAGGCTAGACTTTATGGTGAGCATGAAAGGCGAGATACAAAACCACCATCATGGAGAATTCTTGAAAAGTGTGATGAACCAAGACTATCCAATTGATCCAGATTGGACAAAAATTGCAAAAAGGGGCCCACCGATTTTTCAGAAAACCTACAACTATGCCAAACTTTACAAACCAACCGCCGCTGAGTTGTTGCGATTCTACCGCAATTGTTGGACACATCGAAAGGAAAATCCAAAGTTTTACCGAGACATACTCCGTATTAATTATAATATCCGTTCTTTGTTCAATATTTTTGAACTGCGGTAAATTTTGACTTTTGACCTTTTCTTTGAGTGTAGAGTCATGCCATCGAACCACCTGGCCCATGTTGGGTTTTTCATACATTTTTCATACCACATATTATTTATTTACTTATAATAATAATATTAACTTAGTTGTGTACCTTAATTTTCAGAGGTCTGATCCCACTGGTGCGGATTTGGAGCAATTGTTAGACACACTGTCACCAGCGTTTACCGAATGTATGAGTTCGCAGTGATCTATAGTTTGTAAGTATATTTAAGTACTATAATTTTTTATATGTATTTGTGTACTTTCATGTATAACCAAAATAAAAACAAATATATAGAGTGCGGTTCCAATAAGAACCGTGACCCAAGGGAGAAATTAAAATAAAATTTAACCTTTGATTCAATCAAACGGATGACTACAAATGAAGCATGATAATAATTAATGGAAACTTATTAATTATGGATCATAAGTGGAGTATTTTAAAGGAATATACTATATGTATTATAATTATTATTATTATTATTATTAAAGGGCACATATGTCAAAACGATATGCTGACACTCTTAGGAGATATTTATGTTACAAAACATTGCACCAATTCTTTAAAAATGTGGATCATGAAATTCGTAGCTATGAACGAATAATTACTTTGTGCAGTAATTTTAGATAGAAAGTCCATTTTAAAATGATTAGGATAATGTGACATTGATATTCATAAATCCACTATATAGCAAAATAAAATTGAATTATGCTATTTACATATAAACATCCTTTCTCCAAATTAATTGTTTATTTCAATATTACCCTCACACAACGAGCGGTTCCGGTGAGAAAGGATTCCCAAGAAAAAATGAGAATGAACTGAGACCGCTAGATTCGGACTGCTAGATTATTTTCTGTAAAAATGAATTGTGCATTTGATGAAATTGAAATGTGCATTCTGTGGAACTAGTCCTAGACTCGGGCCGGGTGGCCCGACCTGAAACCAGCTCGGGACCGGCACTATTCCGGCCCGGCCCGAACTGGTGGGTCGTCAGTGACCGGTCCGGGTAGGCCCGACCCGAGGGGTTTCCGGTCCGGGCTCGGGTCACCCAAAACAGGAACTGGCCCGGCCGGTCTGAGCTTTTTTTTTCAATCCCCGGGTTGGGCTGGGTATTTTGGGCCATTTGGGGTGGTTTGGGGGGTTGGGGGTGGGGGTCGGGGGGGTAACTAGAAAGGGGGGGATTGTAATGGGCCCGAGGCCCGGCCCGGACCCGGTGGCTACCCAGGCCGGACCCGGGTCCACCTATTCTGAACCGCCGGCCTGCTTGGGCCGAGGCCTGACCCGGACCCGGACCCGGACCCGGCCCGAGTCCAGGATTGTGGAACTGAAATATGCAGAAAGAAGGTAAAACTCAAATGTGAATTAAGTAAAATTGAAATATGCAGAACAAAAAGTACAAAAATGTCACCGCATCGTACTTTTTATTGTACACATTTTCGTTTCATCTAATGCACAATTCAAATTCACGTAATGGCTGTGTTGCACCCTTTGTACTGCACATACCAGTTTCACCAAATGGACATTTCAACGTCACCTAAAGCACATTCAACTTCATATAATACAATTCAACGGTTCATATCATTCTAATCTCTCTCTTAAGATCACTCTCATTAGTGATCTAATTGAACTAAAAAGTGCACACCCTAGGATAAGAGATCATTTACTATTTAATAAAAAGTGCACAACATAATTATATTACTTTGATGCACATATCATATATTTTTCCTGCATTTTCATTATTTTTATTTAACTGTTTTAACATATATAATTGACACCAAAAGACACCATCACAAACAAACAATTGTCATGCTTTTGAAATAAAAAGTGCATTCCGCCTCTAAAAACCAGGGCATTATTTTGAAAAGTGTGATATAATAATGCATTTTTATTTCATTTAAAATGCATATGATAAAAGTGCATTTTGTTATATAAGTGCCGACATAAAAATTTTCAAGGTATGTTAAGAAAAAAAATGCACATAAAAAAAAATTCAAGGTATATGTTAAGATATTGTTATAAAAGTGTATTTTTATATTTGTGTATTTTTATAAAAATGCATATTGTTGCACGCTGTATTCTATTTTATTACTTTCCTTCTTTATAGGAGATTTTGTTGTATTGGAGTTGTATATATGTAAACCTTCGGTACTTTCAATAGAAGAGAAAAACATTTTTGCTAAACTGGTTCGTGTAGTTTAAATACATATGATAAAAGTGTATTTTTTATATTTAAAATGCACATGATGGTTATTAGTTTACGCCCGTGTATATTTATTTTCATGTATTTATTTCCATTCGATCGGACATGTTCATTGCTCTCTCTACATATATTACATATATGTGTGTATTTAAAAACTTACTCTATATACAAGTGTTGATTTTTTAGTTTGGTTGCATTTGTTCAGGGATGGATTCAAGGCAACTGCGCCAGACTTCGGATGGACATGACATGAGTAAGTATCTACCCTTTATTTTTACTTTTTTCTTAACGATTCAAATTCATTAGTAGCGTAACAACGTATTCTCTACCCTTTTATTTAAGCAACCATTTTCTTATAAACTTTGTATCATGCATGGAACTTTTTGGTACATCAAAATGAATTTGTGCCATTTACTAAATGAAGCGCATACATATTTAAAACCTTTTAATTGTCTTATCAAAATATCCTAATTATTAGGTTTAAAAGTCTAAGGATTAGAACTAACAACGGCGGACCTAGGCATACGAACTAAGGATGTTTTTACTTGGACTGTAATTTGCCCCAAACCAGACCAGACCAGACCAGACCAGACCAGTCCAGACCAGACCAGACCAGTTCAGACCAGACCAGACCAGACTTGGATAGTTATAAAAATACAAAGAAACCAGACCTTACCAGACCAGACTAGACCAGTTCAGACCAGACCAGACCAGATCAGACCAGACCAGACCAGCAAATTACAGTCCAAGTAAAAACATCCTAACAGTGTGTGCACATATAGTATGATTAATTAGGATCTTATTTCCCCATTCTTTTTTTATGGCACTGCTTTCAATTTCAAATTCCCAGAGTTTTTCTTCAACAATATTATTAAAATAAAATTTATTTACACAAATATTACTATTACTACAATATAATATCATGGTCATTTAAGTTTAAACATTGAACGTAAGTTATTATGATTAAGTTACTACTATAGTAACTAGTATTTTACCCGTGCGATGCACTGATCAAACACGGAATTATAGTGTCTAACATATTATTCTTTTATAAACGTGCAGAGGCAGGTCAGGCAGGTCAACCGAGCTGGTTGTCGACTCACTCTCCCTTATAAGAGGTCCCGGGTTCAATTCTTAATAGACTTAGATTGATCCCAGTTTACCTCAGGCCCCCCGAACCCCCCTCCCCCTAACGCCCCATGGGGTAAAAAGATATAGAAAGAATGACATAAACGATACTACCGGCTCCTTGAAGGACAAAAATAAGGCCAAAATGTGTATGGACAATTAAATGATTAAAAAGGTTTTGAATTGCCTTTAATGCCCCTGCAAGTTAGCCTAACCTATCCTTCTGTGTCTGCAACCCCAACTGCCCAACCTATCGCTGCACTCGAACTCAACTTCTTCCTGCTCGTAGAGATGGAGGCATTGACATTCATGTTATTTCCATGTTTATATTTGTGTTTTTGATTAGTTTTGAGTGATTGTTACTCTAGAAATTACACACTTTTGGTGTAATAGTTTAGTTTGTAAAATGTTTGTAAATTGTTTAGATTAGGTTTGTTCTGAGCTCAAACAGGTCCAAGACCACTCTAGGGACCATTGGTGAACATCACAAGTGGAAGGAAGGTGCAGAAATTCCAAAACAAAATGAAGATCCTGATTTTTGGTGTTGTACCCGGTCGAGTATGCCGTATACTCGATCGGGTAAGTTGCTGAAAAATCAAATCGGATAAATCTGCGAACAAGGCAACATGCAGGGGAGATTTTGACCACGATCGAGTGTCCATACCCGATCGGGTAGCCGACATACTCGATCGGGTATATCCACGTTTTTCTAGCTTCCACGAAACAACTGAAGGCCCGGTCGAGTACCCTATATACCCGATCGGGTACACGACCCTGCAGGCCTAAAAAACCTATAAATACACCCCATTTCCTCCACAATAAATCATCAATTCCTATATACTTCTAAGCTCAGTTCAGACAAGTTCTTTCTTTATATTTTTATCATGTTTAGTCTCCAAATGAGGAGCTAAACTCTTCCATCTTGGTTTTGCTACTTTGAAGCTTAATGATTTGTAAGTTGTGAGTTATTTTCTTTAATCTTCTTCCTTGAATATTAATTACTTCCTATTCATATCCCATATTAATATATTGAGCATTACTTAAAGTATCAACTAGTCTTGTTCTATATATTAGTTATTACTAGAATCAATCGGTTAATACGCTTGTTATTAATTCGGTTCTTTCAATGGTAGTAAACTTGGATTGCTAATGCATGCTTCTCATGGTTAATAATCTAAGGGGAATTATTTATATTGATTAAACCAATAAAACGCTTGTGTTGAGGTTATCAATCTCAATCGTTTTCATCTTAAGTTTATTGCTACTATCAATTTAATATACGGCGCTTGTCCCATATTGACTCGACAGTAAGTTTTATTAATGAACGCATCTCGTTATTAATAACTACCCTCGATGAATTGAATATACTCCTCGATTGAGTATTCGAGAGGAAGATAGTTAAAGATATAACCGGGATCGACGAACATTTCATTAAGTGGATAAAAGCAAAGCCAAGTCTTCTTCTCATTAATTAAACCACATAACTCGTTCATCTTCGTGTTCAATTTTAATTAAATCATTCAATCAAACCCCCCCCCCCCCCCTTTTATTTATTAGTTTATAAAAAGAGAAGTATTCATTTCCCTGCGGATACGAACCTTACTTCAATATACTACGTATATTAGTTGTATTGTATTTATTTTGAGTGCACACCACGACAAGTGCACGTCAAATTTGGCGCCGTTGCCGGGGAAAGGCAATTATTTTTTCTTTTTATTTTATTTAAAAAAAATCAAAAAAAAAATTTAATAAAAATATAAAGAGTTCTTATTCTTCTATTTTTGAGCTTGGTGAAGTATATGGTCAGATATCGTTCAATCAACGAAATCACTTATCAAGCAAACCCCGAAATAATACAAGCCTTCGAGAGGTTGAGAAATTTATTTCCGCACACACCCTCGGAGGAATCCTCAAACGCTAGCTCTAGTTCTAGCGAATCTGAAGAGCCAATCACTATGGCTCAAGAAACAAGAACACTGAGGGAGCTCACGGCTCCAAACCTGAATCAACAACCATTGTGTATTACCTTCCCCACTCTTGATGAGGGTAATACATTTGAGCTCAAATCGGGGCTTATTCATCTTCTTCCTTCCTTCCATGGCTTAAGAGGGGAGGATCCAAATAAGCATCTCTCGGAATTCCATGTTGTTTGCACAAGCATGTGCCCCAACGGAGTTACCGAGGAGCAAATCAAGTTGAGGGCTTTTCCATTCTCCCTCAAAGACACCGCAAATGATTGGTTATTCTATCTTCCCTCGGGAAGTATAGGTACATGGGCGGCCATGAAGAAAGCTTTTCTCGAGAGGTACTATCCCGCCTCCGTCTCCTCATCTCTTAAAAAACAAATTAGCAATGTGGAGCAAAATGATGATGAATCGTTCTATGAATATTGGGAACGGTTCAAAAAGCTTTATGCAAGCTGTCCATACCACGGCTATTCGGAGCAAGACCTCATCCTATACTTTTATGATGGTCTTTGCAATGATGATAGACGAATGATCAACGCCGCATGTGGGGGAGGAATCGTCAACAAAACACCTTCCCAAGCAAGAGACCTCATCTCGAAGTTTGCCGAAAACTCGAGACACTATAGCGGGAGGTCATCAAAAAAACGAGTGATGGCAGCAGAGTCCAACACCTCGTTGGAAAGTCAAGTTGCCGGCTTGACTTCTTTGGTTAAGGATTTCCTTTTAAATTCCAAGACCCAAGAAGTCAAGGTCTGCGGCATTTGCACACAACAAGGGCACCCAACCGACTCATGCCCAACGCTACAAGAAGACAACCTCGAACAAGTCAACGCTTTGGGGTTCCCAAATCAGAAAAGGTACGACTCCTATGGCAATAATTATCATCCCGGGTTTAGAGATCACCCCAATCTTCGTTATGGGAATCCGCAAGGAAACCCACAACAAAATAACCCTCCACCAAATCAATTTCTTCCAAATAAACAACCATACTCTAAACCCCAAGGCCAAGGCTCAACTATGTCCACCGAAGACATGATCCGAGCACTCACCTCAAATGTCTCAACCATGCAACAAAACATGGTTCAATTCCAACACGAGACAAAATCAAGCATCCAAAACCTTGAGAATCAAATGAGCCAAATATCAAGCGCGGTGAGTAGGCTTGAAGCCAAGGATTCAACAAAGCTTCCATCTCAAACGGAGCCGAATCCTAGGCAACAAGCCCATGCGGTGACATTGAGGAGTGGCAAAGAATTGGTGATTGCCAAGGAGAAAGCCAAAAGCCACATTGGCGAGGAAGAGGAAGAGGAGCTTGTGGATAAAGCTCAACCGGAGGAAGAGGAAGCTTACATCTCAACTCCACCCCCGGTTATTCATGAAGTGGAAGCACCGTTTCCCGAAGCTCTAAGGGAAACGAAAAGGGTGGAGAAAGACAAGGACATCTATTAGACATTCTCCAAATGTGAGGTAAATATTCCTCTTCTTAACTTAATAAAAGGTGTTCCTAGATTTGCAAAATTTTTCAAAGAGTTATGCACAATAAAAAGGAAGCATAGACTCAATGGAAAACAAAAAGTCCAAGTTAGTGAACGTGTTTCCGCGGTTTTTCAAAAGAAACTTCCAAAAAAATACAATGACCCGGGCATGTTCACTATACCTTGTAAGTTGGGAGGTACTACGTTTTCAAAGGCCATGTTAGATTTGGGAGCATCGATTAATGTCATCCCTTACTCTTTGTATAAATCACTTGAACTTGGCCCTCTAAATGAAACCGGAGTGGTTATTCAACTTGCGGATAGATCAAATGCCTACCCTAAGGGCATTGTCGAAGACGTACTAGTTATGGTAGACAATTTGATCTTCCCCGCCGACTTTTATGTTTTGGAAATGGAAAATGATAAGAATGTGGTTCCTATTCTTTTAGGAAGGCCATTTTTAAAGACCGCTAGAGCTAAAATTGATGTTTTTAGCGGATCTTTAACAATGGAATTTGATGGAGATAAAGTTGAATTCAATATTTATGACTCCATGAAATACCCAAATGAAAATCATTCTCTATTTGCCATTGATATTATTGACCCCCTTGTGCAAAATACTTTTGAAATGAATGGGGAGGATGAACTACTAAGTGTGATTGAGAATGACCTCGGGGAAAATTCTTTAGAACTTGCTTTGACCCCCAATATACAAGCCATGATGGTGGAATTGGATAACCATTTCCAACTTCCACTTATGCCACCGGGGTCAAGAGCATTCCCACTAACCATCCCCGAGGAAAAGCCTTTGCCCTCCATTTTGCAGGCCCCCGATGTTGAGATAAAGCCACTCCCAAAACACTTGAAATATGTGTTCTTGGGAGAAAAAGAAACATTACCGGTCATAATCTCAAACAAATTGACCGGAGATCAAGAAGAGAAGTTGATTGCGGTGCTTAAAGAGCACAAACTTGCAATCGGATGGACTATAGCCGACATCAAAGGCATTAGTCCATCTACTTGCATGCACCGCATCTTGATGGAGGATGAAGCCAAGCCGGTGCGCCAACCACAACGGAGATTGAACCCACCTATGATGGAGGTAGTCAAAAAGGAGGTCATCAAGCTTCTCCAAATGGGGATAATCTTCCCCATATCCGATAGCAAGTGGGTTAGTCCAACCCAAGTTGTTCCCAAAAAGACCGGAGTCACGGTGGTGGAAAACAAACATGGAGAACTTATGCCCACCCGAATTCAAAATGGATGGAGGGTATGCATAGATTACCGTCGCCTCAACGCGGTAACAAGAAAGGATTTCTTTCCCTTTGTAACACCCCAATTTTAGCGATCTAGTTACATTACTCTTTTATTTTATTTAGTCAGTTAAATAAGTTTCTTCTATGAATAATGTGATGTTCTTTTATCATGTTTTTTTTTGTGGCAGGTAACGTTGACCGGTAAGCTCATAATAATTTTAACAAAAGAAATAAATGCTATCCCATTATCTATTTAGTATATTACTAAAAAGGTAAATATCATTATTTGGTTGGGTCACAAGTATTTCATAGAGAATTAAGAGACCTAAACCAATTATCTTGGCCCGGATAAGTATTTTACAAAAATCCCTAGAAAGAAATATTTCATCCGTCCATAGAATTTGCAGCAGCGGCTCTTTATTCCTCTTCCTCTATCAAAGAAATTTCTCTCTCTCTCCCAATTTGTGTACACAGCTGAGAACTAAAACCTGGTAAGTTGTATACTCCCTACTTTCGTATATTATTGTTCCAAACTCGTGAATTCAATTAGTATAGAAGAATTTTTGAGTTTCCTTTGTAGGATCATTACTCCGTGTCTTGAAATTCTCCAATTCCAATTCCAGCTAGTTCATTATTCCAATTCCAGCTAGTTCATTATTTCAATTCCAGCTAGTTTTGAAAAGTGGTATCTGAAATTTGAATTCTTTGATCAGTTCAGAACTTTCACCGGTAGGGTGCAATAGATATGGTCATACGAATTTATTTTTCAGATTTTAATGGGAAATTAAGTTTTCAGGTCAATGATTCCTTAAATAACTTCTATCTTGTGGCTCTGCTATTTTCTTACGTAATACGTGCAGGAAAAAAAAAAAAATCTGATTTTTCAATCCCAACTGCTCGTATTTTGTTAGTCTTCGGTTCCATATAGTTAGATAGGTGATAATTTTTCCTTATGTTTTGTTAATAAAATTTTATATGCCCAACTTGAGTGGGTTTCATATCGATCAGTTTAGTCTTCTTCATAACATGAGTTTGGTGCTGCTCATAAATCAGGAACATGTGTGTTTAGAAATCAGATCTATTTTAGAGAAAGATAAAAATACTATGGCCTACAGATTTTGGTGTGCTACGGTAGATGTATTTCAGTCACACATTTTTAGTTGGTCATGGCAAATTCTTACTTGTATTATTACATATATTAAAGATTTATAAGAAGAGCCTACCGGAAGACGTTATCAAGGTGCCACACTTATTTGGGTATTTTGGGTTCAGCTCCTCAGGTAAGTTCACTACCACCTGTACATGTTTGTTCAACCAAATGCAAGAAAGAAGTCTGGTTGATTTTTAATAGATAATTTTAGACTATTTGCTATTATGTGAACTATGTGAATTATGTGATGAGTTATTTTATTTGTTGGATTAAGTTATGTTTATTATCTGGCATAGTCAAGATTTGTCAGTACTTTTGTTTTCAGATTTAATGATGTTTTTAGTCAAACGCCACCACAAAAAGAACTAATACTTAAAGTGAAAGATAATGTGATATGTACTCGGGAACTAGTTCCCTCAGATTAGCAGTTTTAGTTTTAGATAGTCCGATATGTTTAGTGGGTCGCTCCCCTGAGCTGTCGGATTGGCGCCTTTGAGTACATATCACGGGCCCACAGAGTAAAATTAGCCACAAAGAGTATTACAGAAAGTTTAATGAGATCTCTTTCAGAAAGTTTTTACAGAAAGTTGTTTTTGAGATCTCTTTCAGAAAGTTGTTTTTGAGATCTCTTCCAGAAAGTTTTACAGAGATGTTTTGAGAAGAAATTTTGAGATCTCTCCAGAAGTTTTGAGAAATTATTTTAGAAAATATTTTCCTTTGGAGATCTCTCTCAGAATGTATTTGAGAAGTTATGTGTTAGTTATTTGTTCAGTGCATGCTTATATAGCCTAAATTTATCTATTGATAAATTGGCCTAGACTTCTAGATATTTTTGTGAAGCCATAGTGACTTACTAAGCGTAAAGCTTATTAGTTTTCTTTCTTCGCATGTACAGATACTAAGGGGAAGGCCAAGGCCTAGGAAGATGATGAGGGAGTGGGACGCGTGCCAAGATGAGTTAACGGGAACGACCTTGGCGACTTTTAGCTAGATATTATTTTGTTTCAGTATTTTAGTGTTACAATAAAGAGATTATTATTATTTATTTTATTTGAGGATTTAATGTTTAAATAAATTCCTGGATCCAGGTGGTTATCACATTTGCTGGTGATAACTATATTTTATTAAGTTTTTATTTGGAGTTGTTTTAGTTACTTTTAAAATTTTATCAGGGTTATTTTCTTAAATATACGGCCGTTAATTACAGTTATTTTTTTAAAAGTAGTAAGTTAGTGTAACGATTCCTTTAACCCTGAGAGGGGCGTTACAAATTTGGTATCAGAGCCCAGGTTGTCCCGTAACTTCATTCGTCACCGTACACGTGCTCGTCATCTTCCAAGTAAGTACTTATTTATGTTAAGAGTTATCTATGTGAAAATATGTTTGAGCGTTGTTAGTATGAGATACATATAAAAGTCAAGTAAGAGTAATATGTACTCAACTCGTAAAAGCTTTGTGTTATTACGAGTTATTCAGATTAAAATTGATTCGAGCGCCTATATTCTTGAGTTAGGTCTTCTATTTCATTTAGGAAATACTTACGGTTGTTATCTAAAAAGACAAAACACCATCGTTCTAGTCATACACCTCTCAAAATCACGTATTTGCAGTTTTCCACTTTAGTCTATGTTGATCTTTTATAGAAAATATTTCTCATAGAGGTTACTCATGATTAAAATTCGAGTTAATTAAAAAAAAAAGTGTCATATAGTCTTTATTTTCTCATGATTAAGTACTTGAATTATGTCACAATCAGTGCTAGTGCAACTATGTTTTTATATAGTTTGTAGTTTATTTATTCCCTAAGACATGTTAGATATTTTTTTTTAAATTAAGAAGAATAATAAAGAGTTTGTCTGATATTTTTCTAAAGGGACTAAAGCATCACATGTAATTGAGTTTACATGCTCGGCAGACCTCTCCTCATCAGAGCTCCCCCCATCAGAACCCCAAGTCTGCCTCTCCTACCCCTCAACAGCAATCCCCCAACCTTCATTCTCCTCAACACTCTATAGCCTCTACTCCTAAGAGAGAACCAGCTGTGAGGATTCTCTCTTCTTCTGAGGACAATGGTGGATTTCTCACATCCTCCTTGACTGGTGACCTCCAGTCCAACAAGAGGAAGACTCCTACTCCTCCATCATCTCCTATTCCTCAACAGCATCAAGCAAGTGAGATGCATATGCCAGAGCCTCAAAGAGAAGAAACCTGCATCCCCTTCAACGAGTTTGTAGAATCTGCAGAGGAATTTGGTGATCAAGTAATTGCTGGCTTGAACAAGATGCTAGTGCTCAATCAGAAGCATGATGCCCATCTAGATCTTGTTCAGTATAATCTTGAGTCAGATATTGCCAAACTGTCATCCAGACTCTCCATTTTGACAACCTCTCTACAAGCTTTTATGAAGACCTCCAATGAGAAAGTGGACAATATTTCCACAGAAGTTGCAAGTATCCACACTGTCCTATTCTCTCATTCCCAGACTCTCACAGCTCAAGATAAAGCAATCAAAGAGCTATCTGATGCTGTTGATGATCTCCAATGGTCCCATGACAAGAATGCAGAGCATCTGACAGATGTGGAGGAACTCTGCAAGACAAACAAGGAGTTTGCCCTGAAACTGATCAACAGTGGCAAGGACAGAGATCATAAGCTCGTCCTTCTTGAAGCCAACACCAAAAATATCCAATCAGCTGTGGACAAGCAAAAAGAGCTGATAGAAGGGTTGGCCTCTGTGACTCAGACTCTCCCTGGCGTTCTTGAGACAATCAAAGAAAATAATGCAACAGAATTCTCAAAGATCAGACTCCTGCTTGGTGATCTTGTTGATGCCAAAAAGGGGGAAGATACTAGAGAACAGGCCAGAGCTACCGAAGGCCCAAGCTCCAGGTCTCTATCTGTCACTCCTGTCTCTGATCCTGCCATATACTATGAGAGAGCCAGGCAGAAGAGGCTTGCTGCAGGGATTCAGAGACCACCTCCTCCTCGATCCAAGAAAGGAAAGAAGACGGCCTCCACTTTCACTCTCAATCAATGGCTAAACAGTGATCTGTCTAACCCTGACTCTGCCCAGTTCTCTGAAATAAAGAAGCACATGACTCCTCTGCAAAAGGAGAACCTTATTCAAGATAAAGATGGTCTTATCATAATCAATCATGGTGGCTCAGTCCAAGAAGCTGAAGAATGGTGGAGAATGAGAGTGACCCCTGGCAAGGACATCTCAGAAGCCATCAGAAACTACTTGGATTGCAAGCTTGAAACTCACTGGTCAGAGTATCAGAATCCAAGGAACCTGGCTACCATCAGAGCTAGAGTAAATGAAGAGCTCAAGAAGGCTGAAGAAGCAGAGAAACGATTAGAAGAGGAAGGTTTCTAATCTCTATTCCCTTTTGCTTTAAATTCTTGCTGATATATATGAAATAACCATCTTGCCTCTAATTTGAATGGCAATTTCAAATTCTGTGTTCCTTACTGCTTTATGTATTCAATTCATTTATTTATGCTTTGACTGATTGTATCGTACTCTTGCGTTTTTCCTATGCAAAGTGCCCACCAAGATTCTAAATGAAAAGTTTTTACTTTATTTTCTGTTATGGTGAAAGGCACTTCTCTAGAAATAGTTTAAGGGTTTTGGCATCATCAAAAAGGGGGAAATTGTAAGGAATAAATGTAATTAGATTTTGGTGATGCTAGGATAGATTAGAATGTTAAAGTACCCCTTATAGAAATTTTGTATTAGAATTTCTCTTTGTAAGTTTTAGAGTAGTCGACTGGTCAGAGACCCTCTTGATTCTCTCATGAGAGTTGCTCTTCAGAATAACATCAGAGTTGCTACCAGAGCTGGTTCATCAAAACATCATCAGAGATGCCAGCATAGCTACTCATCAGAGAAGCATCAGAGTTCGTCGCCAAGCTTCATCAGAACTCAACTTCAGAGAAGCATCATAGTTCCTCATCTAAGATCAGAATGCCATCAGAGAATCTCATCAGACTTGGATAGACACTTAGAAGATTTTGAAGCTGCTTTCAACAGCCGTATAACAAACGGGAAATTTCCTAACGGCTAGAAGATCTTACATGAAAGGAAAGTAATTAATGCTCAATTATGGAGCCTGATACGCTGTGGAGTAATTGCTGATGATTGGACCGAGATTTTTGGAAGATACATTACAAAAATAGAAACCTTCCAAGTTTGCGAGTCCAAGCAGTCAAATCCACAGTACGCGCATTCAATGCAGTTGTCTCCTCCTCCAACGGGCAGGCAACTCCCAGTATAAAATGATACTCATTGAAGAACAATGGACAACTTTGCTACAACCTCTGCTATCACTTTCTTGAGATTCAAATTCACATTCATTCTACAAAAAAAGCATACGTTGGGAAGATTAAACAACTCAAATCCTCCAATCCCAACGACGAGCAAAGTTTCTCCAGTTCTTCAACACTTCAAGATCTTCATCAACAAATCTTTTGTGACGAAGCTAGTTGGAGAAAAACTCTGTTTTTCCAAACATCTTCTGCTAAGAAGGGCGTCCAAGTAACTGCAATAGTGAAGTGGTGATACTTCCGGGAAGTTGAGTGAAAGGACCAGTCATCAGGAAGCAGGACTGCATCCCGGGTGACAACTAGGCTTGAAGAAGACGTGGAGAACTTCTTAGGCGCTAGGGACTAAGGCTTGTAACTGTCGCTTTACAATCTTAGTGGAACAGTGGACTAGAGGAACGCGTTGTTCCTTGAACCACTATAAAATCCCTGGTGTCATTTACTTTACTGCATTTTATTCCTGCACTTAGGACTCTAAGTGTATAACTCTTAAAGACTTGGAATCTGTGTTCAGCAGATCTTGTGTTAAGAGTTATCAGAAAGGCATTTGCCTTAGTATTTTCTTGAGGCTACCCAGACAGACTTTAATCCGCTGCCTGGTCCAGTTCTGCCATCAGAACTCGACCATCTCTGTCATCAGATTTGGACCACCTCTTATAAGTCAGTTTTGACTTAGAGAAAAATCTGTAAAAACGGAGCAGTCTATTCACACCCCCCCCCCCCCCTCTAGACTGCTTCATACTTAAACGGGACCAACAGAGCTAACTCTCAACAATGTGTTGTACGTCCCGGAGATACGCAAAAACCTGATCTCGGGCTCATAGTTGAACAAGCATGGCTTCCGCATGGTCTTTGAGTTGGACAAACTAGTTTTGTCTAAATCGGGAATGTATGTGGGCAAGAGGTATGCAGTTGATGGGTTGTTTAAGCTCAATGTAATGACTATTATTGATAATAATAATAATAAAATCTCTTCTGCTTACTTGCTTGAGTCTTCCAATGTGTGGCATGGTAGACTAGGACATGTTAATTTTAATTCTATACGTAGATTAATTAACATGGAACACATTCCTAAATTCACATTCTAAGATAGGTATACTCCATATAAATTTTGAATAATTATTGAAAACGAAGTATTCCTGGAATAGTAGTGTAAAATTGTAGAATTTCAAAATACAGATATTAGAAGTAGCACATTGACATCTTACATTTGATATTACCAGACTTTAGTGTGTTATATTATCCAATATCCATACATTACTTAAGAGAATAAAACTTATATTTTGAAATGAAAGTATAGTACCAATTTGACTTTACTCGTAGTAGTTTCCACCGTACTGTCCGTGATGAAGGTACATGACTGTACATGAATGAATGAAGTATTCTTAATTATTCTTACTACATCCCTACATGACCGTACTTGATATATACACAATTGTGATTAATTGGTCCACAAATTATGACATTTTGTCCACAATTCCACACCATGCTGGATTATTCTGGAATCCTCTCAAGTACTGGAGAAAGTGGAACAAAAAAAAATGAGATTGGGTAAAAGAAGGGTGGTGCGTGTGGATAGTTAGAGCATCTTCAATGCTTTCGGTGTGTTGGAGATGATTTGTCATCCAAATGGAAAGAGTCTACTTTCTTCTTGGATGATTTGTCAATCCAAGGTCCATCAGTGGACTTTGTGCAAGACTTTGGTTTTTTCTTTCTTTTGCCAACTTAATTGACCCTCTCCATTTTTTTGTTGCATTGAATAACACATTTACTAAATGGAAGTGTATTTGGTGAGATGGAGATGCAATCCACCTCTTCATAGAAGATGGAGTCATGGAGAGCAGTTGAAAACAAGTAATCGAGTAACAGGGATATACTAGCAAAAGGTTAAACTTTTTGTCGAGATACTACTAGTAGACAATAGTCGAAGAACTAAAAATTGAAAAATTGAAAATTGAGTAACAAAAGTTTCACCAACACGAAAGTAACAGAAACTGTCACAAACGGAGTATTAACTTTATGCATGTTTTTTTTACCAGGGCTCTATGCATGGATAAGAGATTGATGAGCTAATTAAAACGGTTCTAGCTAGAATTGACTTAACTGTGGATTTTGGGCGTGACCGTTGCCCTTGAATAGACCACCATGTACTTATAAAAAGCCGGAATCTGGAAAAAGTCAAAACACTATTAGAAGCAACCATTTCAATTACTGGACAGAATTAAATTTACATTGTTAAATTTGAGACATTGTTTTTTTTTTATTTTAGGTGGCAAACGTTCTATTTTTGGATCAACCAGCGAATACAGGATTTTCATATGCCACAACTCCAAATGCCGCCCGTTTTACTGATTTGGAAGCGTGCGACCATGTCTATGACTTTTTGCAAAAGGTACTATCTCGGTTCATATTTACATGTCACCTAAATTATTGTTTCCTAGACTTTAGAAAAAAAAGGATGACACCCCATCCCTGAGGGCCCCTAACACCGACTGGACGGCACGATAGGAGGATGTAAATTGGACTATAATCACAATCTAACAGATAGAGAGTTGGGCTCCGTCCCCGGTACTTGCAGAGGCCCTATGCATTTTTAGCATAGTAACCTCTCGTCGCGGTTGTCGGGATTTGAACCTGGGACCTAACCCTTGTGGCATTCCCTCACTACCAGTTGAGCTACGCCCACCGGTCTAGACTTTCTAGTCTATTACGGAGTATACTATATGTTTGATATTAAAGGGAAGGCAGAGGTGACGGCCATTTGTCCGAATCTTAAGAGTGAATTATAGAGAACTGGAGAGTAATTATAAATGAGAAGGGGACGGCTGGGCTTGAGTAGAAGAACAAAGAAGGGGGAGTGGGATAAAGAAAAGAAGGGGAAAATACCCAAATATTACAGTACTAAAATTTACTAGGTATTAGTTTTCCTAGAAAATGACCATTCATGTTTTTTATGTCTCGTATGACTTAAATCATTACTAAATACATGGACATTCCAATTATTAGCCACGTTAAGTATTTCATTTCCTACTTATTAGGGATTAAAATGAATGGAATACTCTAAGTTGCATAAAAATAAGAAGAATGATGCACAGATACTAACACATGCACAGATGGATAATAGCATTCTGGTAAAATAACATTAAGTAGTCATATTTTAGGAAAACTCATTAGTTTTAGTAATATTGGTGGTAATTCTCTCAAGTAAAGAAAGCAGGGGAGTGGCGTTTTGCTTGTACAGAAGAAGAAAGAAGCCTGAAGAAAGAGGAGAAAAGGGGAAGAGGGGGGATTTGAGTGGAGTGCCATGTCACCAAAGTGACTAGCTAATCGGGAATCAGAATACAAATTTGACTATATTTATGTAGCAACAATGCTTGATGTATATATCCACTTTTATACCTACTTTATACCCACCATTTTGTGGATGTTTTTTTTTGTCTGTGAACCCTGGGGTCACAGACAAAAAAAAACATTTCACAAACATAGGTGTGCACAAAAGTGGGTATAAGAGTGGGTACAAAGATCATTTTTGTTTATATAGTTCATGGACTCAATTGAATGTTTTTTTAGTTGGAGGGCTAAATTGACTTTTTCGCTATATCTCGAGGGTCTATTTGATAGTTTTCCATCATGGTCATCATCATCATTATCATTATCAATTCATCATCGTCATATTATGCAATCACGAGATAACATTCTAAGTTCTAGAATATATTTATTGTTCTCTGTAGTGGTTTTTGAAACATCCAGATTTCAAATCAAATCCATTTTATGTTGCCGGGGATTCTTATGCAGGGATCGTTGTTCCAATTATAAGTGTGCTTATATCTGATGGTACGTATTTACCATATATACGTGTCTACGCATATTTAACTTTGAATATTTAACTTTGAAGCCTAACTATCTCCCAATGTAAGAATCCTATTCTTTGGGCCAACTATAGTATAGGTTTCATATTATGTGAAATTAAGTTAATACAAATTCATTGTATTGCCTTCTTTTGATCTTGTTAATTTCTAAAAGCAACATACTTCCTCCGTTCCCTTTTAATTGCAACAATCAACATTTCAAGTTTGACAATGCACAAGTTTGACCATTAATATATTTCATACATTATTAGTAAAAAAAGTTTAAAAATTCATATTTTGAAATTTTAGAATGAGAAGAATTTAACAATATTTTTTTAAAATTTAATTTATAATACATTAATAAATAAAATATAGTCAAAGTAGAATATGTGAATAGTGCAATTAAAAGAGAACGGAGGTAGTATGAAGTACTACATATATGGAGTTTGATGCACTAAACACTCTTGTGATAGTATAAATTTGGCATATTAGCCCCTGTGATTGAAAAATGTGTCAAATTCCTCATGTGTTATAATTATTCATTTGCAAAAAAAACACTAAGAACAAATGTAGTGATATTGTCAATTCTACTTATTGTATATTTGATGATCTATAACATTAAGATACATGATTTCAAAATTGTTAAATTTGTTCTTGAAAAAAAATTATACATGAATAATTATAACATAGGGAGCTGTGACACATTTTTTAAATCACATGCAGCTAATGCGCCGAACTATATATGATACAATAGCAATTAATAACAATAAGGCAAAATTCCCTAAATAGGAGTAATAAAGTTTTGCAATTCCAAAATATGTCTGTCATGTTTTTATTCCCTAAATATGAGTAATTTTTGTCAAGTTTTGCAATAACATACTTTAAACATGACAGTTTCTGCCAAGTTTGTTTTTTTCCAAACTTTGGCATAAATTATTCCTATTTAGGGAATAAAAATATGAATGTCCTAATGTAGATTTTGAAAACGTTGTTACTCTTATTTAGGATGGACAATTTCTATAACAATAATACTGCTAGGTATAATATAATGTTGGTCTCATCTGATGGCGTACTAAAACACATGAAAACATGAAGTAACCCTTGAGATCCACTTGACACCCTATAGTAATTTGGTTCGAATTGATTTCATGGAACCAATATGAAAGGAGCCAATCTGAAAGCAGCTCGAGCAAGGAATCTAGGTTTTCACAAGTATTTGCATTTGGAGTATATATTAAGGGCAATTACTTTATATATAAACTCAAATATTGTCCTTGTGACCTTGTCATTGCTAAATAAAATGTCCCATTAATTCGTTTTTCTAATTTTTTTGGTACAATCCAACGGTAATAACATAATCATTCTGTTTGCTACAAAGTCATAATGTTTTAGTTATTTGGTTGAAAATGCAATTTCCTACGAATATACATATTTTATAGGTTTTTTACTTGAATATTACTAATTTTGAACCATTTACCAAAAATGTGATCACTTTTAAAAGGGGCAAAAAAGTGATCAAGAAGATCATATATGTGCAATTAGAAAACATGATGTAACTGCAAAAAATTTATGTCACTGTGTGTTCGTTTTTTTGTAACTACAGCCATCACTCATGTCACTACAACCACCACCCGTGTCACTGTAGTCACCACCCATGTCACTACAACCACCGCCCGTGTCACTGTAGCCACCGCCCGTGTCACTACAACCACCGCCCGTGTCACTGTAGTCACCGCCTGTGTCACTATAGTCACCGCCCGTGTCACTGTAGTCACCGCCCGTGTCACTGTCGCCGGACACAACCGCAGTGACGCCGCCGCGTGCTATTGACACTCTGGCACAACCCTTGCACCTTGTCCTAGCCTAGAGCCGTCCATCAACCCCTCACAACCAGATCCACCCCCAACACCGCCCAGATTCACCCCCCAACACAACCGGCCAAAGTCTGCGACCTGCCAACCTCCGCTGTCAACCACCACACCCCAGCCCCTACCTCACCCACCCCACTCCCCTGTCTCATCCCAGCCCCTTGCCTCACCCACCTCACTCTGCGTCACCCAACCCACCTGCCTCACCAGATCTCAGTCCCAGCGGCCAGATTTCTAACCTTAGCAATGGAGACCATCACAGAAGGATAAATTGAAGAAGAAGGGATAAAATTGCAGAAGAAGAAATGAAATCGCAAAGCTTGTGCAGTCGTCAATGGATTCCAAGCTTCGCTCGTCGCCCATTGGAGCCATATCCGAAGCGTCGTCCTTCATCTGGAGTTGAGCGGATTTGGAGCAGACACGACGGAAGGACAAAGCTTGTGAAGCAGATCTGGAGTGGGCGGTGTCTGGTGGTGTAGGCGGCGAGATTCGCTGTCTTCGACGGAGCTGGTGACGGAAGAAGATAGGCGATGCAGATGCGCAGAGCTGGTAGATCTCGGAGCAGATGTGAAGAGCTTGTTGATCTCGGATGAAGATGCAGATGGATGCGGCCTGCGGGCGAACTGTCTAATTCACGGGAGACGGAGGGAGGGGTCACTTTTTGGGGAAAAACAAAAGTGGTTATATTTTTTGAAATAGAAACCTAGGGAGTAATAATAGGGCCATTGTTTCTATTTTATACAGCCACATTTTGATGTAAAATGAATTTGAATATCTTTATAGCTTTAGTACAAGCATACCTGAAAAATAAAAAACAGTCACTACAACATTTCAACACTATCATCCAAAAGTGTTACAATATCAGTGAAAAGTGTTACATTAGAGAAAATGTAACACTTTTTTATCATTACTTTTGCTCATGTTGCATTTGCCCTATTGTAACACTTTTAATCCCTAATGTAACGTTTATACATGTAAAAAGTGTTACACTAGATCTAAAAAGTGTTGCATTAAAGAAATATATAACACTTTTATAAGTATGTTACATCTTTAATGTTACGTTAGGTTTTAATACTACGTATGTAGTAGTGAGTATGGATTGCAATGACTTTGTTGTGTCACCGAATTTTTAAGCATATACTCCGATATTAGTTTTTGTTTTAAAATACAATTATTGTCATGACAATTATGGATCACTCAAAGTTATTAAATCACATTTTGTTCACTTCCCTTATATATTTGGTCATACATCAATACTATGTATTATTTATGTACTTTCACAAAGAATAAAATTAGTAAATGTAACTAAGCTAACATTAATGTACAAAAGTTTGGAAAGAATAGAAATATCAAATTAACATACTTAAGGATTCTAATGATGCCATTGAATGACTATATAATTATTACTACATACCCCGTACTTAAACAATGAATGGTTTTTTTTTAATGAAATGACATGTTTCAATTTATAACCATGTACGTAGGAAATGAAGTTGCCAACAAGTCGGAGGTGATCAATCTTAAGGTTTGTGTGTGTACCATTCAGTTCCAATTGTTGTTGTACCAAAGTAGTTAAATAATCATGTATATTAGCATATATAGTAATTAACAATGCCATTGTTAATATTGTTTTAGGGGTACATACTAGGAAACCCCGTAACATTTCCTGCCCAGAAAAATTATTCAATTCCATTTGCTCATGGAATGGGTCTCGTCTCCGGTGAACTTTACAAGGTTAGTGTTTGTAATTTATTATTTTCATATCAATTCCGTAATATTTTTTATGGTAAAGTCGTGTTTTATATATTAATGTGTCTTGTTTTTATTGGACAATTAAATATTCTAAGAGCATCTCTAATGCTATAATGTCCACGGTGCATATGTGGTATGAGTTATAGCCACATAATTATTAGCAAATAAATTATTTCTCTCCTTATTTGAATGATTTTATACAATTTTGGCAAGTTTTTCCCTGCAATGTCAACAACAATGTCAACATTAGACGGTTTCCTTGACATTGTGGAGAAAAACTTACCAAAATTGTATAAAATCATTAAATAAGAAGAGAAATAATTTATTTACTAATATTTATGTAGTCATCTCTCATGTCACGTGTGCACCGTGCACATTGTACCATTGAAGATGCTCTAAACTAATACTTCTATGCTGTTTAAGTGTTTAATTAACTACACAGGCTCCAAGTTATAATAAAAATATAGGGAAGAAAAATATCAAATCTTATGGGTTTAATGCAATAAGATCTAGACCAATATAATAAATAAAATAAAAACACCAAATTTTACTAGTCCGTTCTAAAAACAATTTTCTTTAAATAAGATGTGATATTTGATGCTTTGTTTTATGCATGTAATACAATTGGAATTAAATCTTCATCGAAATTAAAACACAAGACTCCAAATAATTGTAGCTTGTATTCTATTTTGTTTGAATGTGTTTTTATCTCATTGGAAAGTTGTGTAGAATAAGCCCATTTTCTTAATCAACACTAATTTTAGCACTCTTTAATTTTTCAATACTCCAAGTAGTTACAATGTAAAATTGTAAACATGAAATCTTATTACTTCAATCCACTAAAGAAATAGTACTTTACAATAAAATCATCAAATCTTATTGCTGCAAAACCAATCATCGACTCCAATTTCCAGTTCAATTGGATTGGGCTTATGATTGAAGAATTTTTTGGTACAACCAAACTTTTCTCACACTATACTTCAGTCCACTAAAAGTCTAAAAGTATACTATATCCATCCTCCAACATTGGGATAAGAAATTAAATAAAAGTGTGATTATTTCAAACAAATGAAATTATCTAGTTGATATTGAATTGATAATAATGTGTCAATAAAGTGAGAATGACTTGCAATAACTCAATATATTATTACATATTGCAGTACTAAATATAGTATGCGATAAATGTTGTGAGACAGACGGAAAAGGTAAAACCAGACAAAGGTAGGTGGGACCTATAGGGATCAGAGTAATACCTTAAGTATATACTACGTACGAAGTAAAAGGTAAAATGGACACAAAACTACTTTTACATATTTAACAAAAATAATGGAAAACTTCACAACAATAATCTTAAATGGTTACCTGCTTCACAAAAGTAAACCGAGAGTAATTGTGCTAACTTTTCCATTAATTCCTTTTTTACATTTTAAATATAATAAAGCAAAAATATATATGACCTTTGACAATATTATTATATTATATTTGACCTTAAATTTATTCCCACCATCTAATTTAATATTCAATATTTTGCATAAAATATAGTATGAATATTTGAAAGCATACTCATCAAATTCTTATTTATCTTTTATTTCTTATCAATATTGTATTTACTTTCAATTTAGCTTTTATTATAATAGACATTTCAAAGAAATTTCAGTAATACTATACTTCGTATTAAGTATTAATAGAGATATTTGTAATTTGGGAAAACTGTCAAATAGGCCCCCCTACTAATACAGAAAAGTCAATTAAGCCCCTGAACTCAAAAAACACTCAATTAAGCCCACGAACTATAAAAAACGAGGCGAAATAATCCTTTTAGCAGGTAATTAAGCGGCTAAAAAGAGATAAGGAAAAAAGGAAAGAAAGAGAAAAAGAGAAAAAGAGAAAAAGAAAATGTAAAAGCATGCCACATCATTTGCCAGACATGCAACTTAACTGGGAACGGTTAATATCCTGCTAAAAGGACTGTTTTGCCTTGTTATCTTTAGTTCGTGGGCTTAATTGGATGTTTTTTGAGTTCGGGGGCTTAATTGACTTTTTCATATTAGTAGGAGGGCCTATTTGACACTTTTCCCTTGTAATTTCAGTCTCGTTAATTTCAATTGCCCATTATTTATTAATTTTGTAACTTTACTCACTGTTCAAATTCAATTGATGAACTGTAAAGAAGAATTTGAAGAGATGGATGGCATGAAAAATGATTTGTGTTCTCAAGAACTCAAGGTGTTCAAGCAGGTTGGTTGGTTTTTGTACCTTATATTATTTGTCCCACACTGGAAAATTATAAAATAATAAAGTACCATGTAAAATTCTGGACGACATCTCATATCAGGTTGATCTTTTAAAATGAAATCTTATATTTTAACATGGTATCATAGACAAGTTCGGTTGTCATTTGATTGGTCTGTTTGACCAATTTATACACCCTTAATATTGTCTAGCTCGGTTCGGGCTAAGAGAGTGTTAAAACTTAAAAGTATTTTTTCCACACTGAAAAGCTATAAAAATAATATACTATATAAGATTTAGGACTATTTTTCCTATCAGGTTGACATTTTAAGATGAAACATCATGTCTTAACGATCATTCTTTCCATAATGAATAAAACGTGGATATTAAGGACCCTACGACACAATCAATAAGGATGTTTTTACTTGGACTGTAATTTGTCCCAGACCAGACCAGACCAGTCCAGACCAGACCAGACCAGTTCAGACCAGACCAGACCAGACTTGGATAGTTATAAAAATACAAAGAAACCAGACCTTACCAGACCAGACCAGACCAGTTCAGACCAGACCAAACCAGACCAGACCAGACCAGACCAGACCAGCAAATTACAGTCCAAGTAAATACATCCTAAGAGCATCTCCAATGCTACAACGTGCACGGTGCACATGTGGCATGAGAGATATAGACTCAAAAGATTGATTTTAAGACATTTCTCTCTCCGTCTTTCCACGGTCTTTTGTGTTTTTGGTAAGTTTTTCTCTGCAATGTCAATCACAGTGTCTACATCTAGACGTTGTGCTTGACATTGTGAAGAAAAACTTACCAAAATGATATAAATCCTTCAAATAAGGAGAGAGATATTTTATTTATTGTTTTTTGAATGGCTATCTATCATACCAAGTATGTATCGTTAACGTTTTAGCATTGGAGATGCTCTAATTCCCTCTTCAATTCTAGTCACTATAATTATGTTGATATATATGATACATTAAAGTGACTTTAATACTATATCCTCGGAAAACTGCCGCAAGCTAAGGACCGTCCAAAAAGTTTTCTGTATTTTTAAAAAATCAGCAAGAAAACTTGTCGATGTTTTTTTACATTACTTTATTAATTTGATTTTTTTCTGTAAAAGTTGTCACTTTCCAAAGTGAAATTCGATATTGTGATATTTAAGGAGAAATCTCTTATATGTATTTATTCAATTATTAAATAGAAATTGTTCAAAATAGAAGAAAAAATTAAGATTTTTTTAAAATAGGAGTAAATATGTTTTCTTCCCATTCTTATTAGATTCTGTTTAAAGATGACTATGGGAGTGATGAATCATATTTTGATACAATAACAAATTTACTCTTATTTGAGAAATCTCGCTATCTTTTAATCATATTTAATTTATGGAACTTTCTATTGTGGTATTAAATCCTCTAGGTATTTGAATAATTTGATGCATGCAGATGATAAGTGGAATCAATCCGGAACACGTTCTTGAACCCGTATGCGAATCACAGTTCATATTGCTAATGCTAACTTCCGGCGGTGTCAAATTTTCCAATAAAAGAACCACGAGATCACTGCGTGAGAAAAAACTAAATATGCAATGGTGTCGTGTAAGTTAATCAAATTAAACTAAATGCATACCCACAGCTCATAGTATTTATTAGTATTATTGTTGTTGTTATTGTTGTTGATGCTTTTGAACAAGACTAAAGATGTTTTCTTTTGGACTTTTTTCAGTCCCAGACCAGATCAGACTTAAACAGACCAAACCAAACCAGACCAGACCAGACCAGACTTGGACAGTTATAAAATACACAGAGACCAGACGTTTACCAGACCAGACCAGACCAGACCAGTTCAGACCAGACTAGACCAGACTTAATCAGACCACATCAGACCACATCAGACCAGCAAATTTCAGTCCAAAAAAACATCCTAAATGTTTGATTTGTTTGAACTTACCTGCGATGTACGAGTATCTTATAAGGAATTCCATTTGTACTCTTTGTACTCCGTAGAGGAATTTGACTTTGCCCCCATTTTGAGTGCACCTGGGTTAGTATAAAATACTTGAAAGTCAGAACTTCATAAATTTCAGCAGGATCAGCCGATTCAGCCGATTTCAGTGTTACCAAACGGGCTCTCAGATTATTTTGAAGACATCTATCCAAAAGACTAACCAGATTTTACTATCAATTTATTTTACTGATGTCATTCATCTTTCAGGGATCCATCGAACAATGGGTGAGATGTAGATCGATTATTTTTCCGAGCGCCTATACGGTCACAACAGGAGATAGCAGACAATATCATGCAAATCTTAGTCGTAGAGGTTATGCTTCATTAATATTCAGGTACATGTGTTTTTTAATTAATACTCCATATTTATCAATGGCAACTAATTAGAGTTATATATGATCAATATGTAACTTTTATGTTGGAAATGTAAAACTATCTGGGCTAATTAAACAACTATGGAAGTTTGGAGTAATACTTATTGAATGATAATAACAATTATGAAATTGAATAGTGGTGATCACGACATGAAAGTGCCATTCCAATCAACTGAAGCATGGATTAAAGAATTAAATTACACTATCACAAAGGATTGGAGACCATGGATTGTAAATGATCAAATTGCCGGGTAATTTATAAATATCATCATTTGACGATGAAATTATTATTAGTTTTAAAGCTCTTTGGGATTAGGTCATGAATATTAGTAATTAAAAGGGTTTGGACAAATATAAGTCTTTTTGTTATTTTTACCAAAAAAAGAGACCGGCGTGCGTATCATTTAGAAACTTAAATTTAATATGTCAAATGTGCCCTGCGGCCCCTGCCTAATCAACAGGCAGTGAACTAAATACGGAATATGATTCGTGTGTTCCTCCGAGGCAATGATAAAAAATACTCAAATACGAAGTATTCATTTTGTTTTGATATTATTCCTCAAAAAATTATTACTCCGTATATGATTTAGAATTATTTGATCCGATAAATTACACTTACATGTCCAATCAGTTACAATTATTCGTCTGATTAATCACAGTTACATGGTTTGACCAGTTACAGTTATTCGATCCGAATAGTTACAGTATCCGATCCGACCAGTTACAGTTACACGATCTGACCAGTTACAGTTACCCAATCCGACCAGTTACAATTATCCGATACAACCAGTTATAGTAACCCGATCCAACCAGTTACAGTTATTCGATCAGACCAGTTACAATTACCTGATTCAACCAGTTACAGTTAGGGCGGTGCACGGGTCGGGTTCGGGCGGGTCGGGTTTGCGAACCCTAAACCCGTTCGGGTTTTTTAATTTAAATACTAGGCCCGACCCTTTGATATTTCGGATCGGGTATTTCGGATATTTTTAAGTCGGATATTATCGGATATCGGGTCGGGTTTCGGATATTTCGGTTATATTAAAAAAATATATAATTGAATAATTAAAGTGTTTAAATTCCACTTTGACAAAAATTGTACACACTAGTGCACTAAACATCCAAATTACACAAATAATTTAACACAAATTGCACAAATAATTACACAAATAATTGAACACAAGTATTCATTTAACATATTCAAAGTACACACTACATAATTTAATATACTTCGGATATTTCGGTTATATTAAAACACATTATAATTGGATAATTAAAGTGTTGGAATGCAACTTTGACAAAAATTATACACACTAGTGCACTACACATTCAATTTACACAAATAATTTAATACAAATTGCACAATATAATTAGATTAATTACACAAATAATTGGATGCAAGTATTAATTTACCATATTCAAAGTACACACTAACATATATTTCGGATATTCGGGCGGGTCGGGTTGGGATTTTACAAACCCTACCCGCCACCCGATCTAGGCCCAATATTAATCGGATTTTCGGTTTCGGGTTTTTCGGGTCGGATATCCACTTCGGTTCGGATAATATCCGAAAAAAATATCGGGTTTTTCGGGTCGGATCGGGTTTTGCTCAGCCCTAGTTACAGTTACCCGATCCGACCAATTACAGTTACCTGATTCAACTAGTTACAGTTACTCGATCCGATCAATTGCAGTTACCCGATCTAACCAATAACAATTACCCGATCCAACAATCACTTACATTTACCCGTCTGACAAGTTGTACTAACCTGCTGCCGGTTACAATTACCCGACTGACGGTAATGGCCGCCATTTACACATAACCACCCGACTAGTTACCTCTCCGGCCCGATCATACCCGATTTGACAGTGACCATCCATAACTACCATCAACGACCATTACCGTCAGTCGGCGGCCACCATCACTAGACACCACTACCATCCAATACCTCCATCCGCCATCCACCACCCCCGGTTACCCGCTGGTGACCTCCAGTGACCAACCACCCCGCCCCTGCCCCTCGGCGGCAGCAAACCTCCCCCAGCCCAGCCCCTCCACAGCCCAGCTCAATCCCCAGTCTCGATCCAGTCCCTCCCAAGCCACAACCCTGTCACAAGCACCTATATAACCACTGCCCCATCCCCGCCCCTCCAACCCCCTCCCCAAGCAGTCGCCGCCTCATTCCCAGATCTAGAGCACCTACCCACTGCAACTTGTTTCTGCCGCCATGGACCGCCTTGAAATCCCAGTGGTTTTCGCCGCCAATTATCTGTAGCTATAGTGATGGTTCGAAGATGATTGCCGCCGTTATGGATCGTGTCACCTGTCGTCATCGCAATGGAGGTCGTTTGACACCGCAACAGGAGAAGTCTTGATGGTGGTCGAAAGGGCTAGGATAAAGATCTGCCACCATGAATATATATGCTTGTGCGAGCAAGTAAAGTGTGCATTGGAGGACTGAGCGGGAGATCCGTGAATTGCGAGGAGAGAGGACGCGGAAGACTTATTTTATCTATTTATATTAAGGGCATATCAGTCCATTAATTAATAGTCAGCCTCTTTTTGGTCAAATTGGAATCTGATCCCATATTTGTCTTTTCAAAACCCGTGTGTTTCATCCGTGTCATTATTTCAATAGGTTTTAATGAAAAGGATGATACAAACTTAACTACCCATTAAACTAGAAAAAAAATGACATGTATATTGCTACTAGAATTTTTCCGTACAAAAATATGACTAGTTATGCTTTTGGACAAAAATGTGACTATTCGTTGTGTACGAGTAATTTAACAATGGTCACTATAATATATTTAAGATTGATAAGTCACTAGTAAATGTTGAATAACTGAGAAATAGTCACTCAGTGTGTCATTTTTTGGAAAATTTTAAAATAAGTCATATTTTTTGTCTTTTGAATTTAATTTAGTAATATTGATGTTAAAAGGCCATTAAACTATGCGGCAACTACTAATTCCATTTACTTTTTGTTTGATATTTATATTTTGTGGTAATTGGTTAAGAGCTTTTTTTAATATCAGTGAATAAGATATATCGAAAGATAGATGGAATCGGACAATTATGCCATCTATAGCTTTGCCTTAGAGAAGGAAGAAATAGAAATACGCAATATACTATCGTATAAGTTCTTGACCAAAAAAATATCCCCCATTTTCCCATAATTCTTGCCCCCTTTTTGCTTGAAAATACAATAACAAAAGATGGAAAGTCAGTTGATCGAAAATATTCATAGGGCTTGTTTGGAAAATGGTTGATCAACCAATATTTAACTTCTTTGATTGAAAATAGCTGATTGAATTGGTCAAACAACTAAAAATATTTTTTGATAAAATGATTGTTTGATTTAGCTGATTGATACCAAAAAGGTAAAAGGGAAAACGTTGGGGATTGCCACCTTTGGCTCCTCTCTACAACGGCTTGTCCATTCATGTCCATGAAATATTCGTAGACTTTTCCAATGAAACTTGAAAGGGCCACAGTTTACATGTGTGTATGAATCATACAAGGCTTCCTTCATTGCATTGTCATTATATTTGTTGGGCCCAAGAATTTTAATTAGAAATTGGGCCACCGGTAGATAAATGAGTGAAACCAGTCGAGAAGGTAGCAATAAGCGTATTGCGTAAAGATAAAGGAATAATACAAGAGCAAGTCAAAGGAGGTGGTTGGCTGGTTGCACGTGGAGGACAAATAGGGGATCATTGCTAAACTTGGGGAAGGAGTAAAATGCATGTGATAAATAGGTTATTCCAGCATTCTTAGATACACACGATAAACTACGATCATACATATACACATAGTCCATTATTCTGTAATCCAAGCATATTGCTCAAGCTATTCATTATTGTAATTACCAATAATCAATTTATTTTCTTACATCAATTCGTCTATCTTCGATTCTGTGTTACTTGATTCCCTACTCAATTCCATCTTTAGATTAGTTTAATTTTAGCTTAAACAATATTCTTTTTTATGTAGTATTAATTTAATTAAATACTATATAGATTAGTTGCTTCTTGGTGGTAAACCGGTAAAAAGGTTTGCTGTCTTTTCTGCTTGGCATCCCTATATTATTATACTCCATACTCTGTATTTTTTTATATTAAGTATCTAATTGTATCTATCTTGTTTACAAGTTGTTATGATACTTGTAAATAAAATTTCTCTTTGCAAGAAATATGTAAAAATAATAAATATAAATTGTATACGTCTCTTTACATTCTTTCGTCTAGCCTTGTTTTGAAAGGAAAACGCCAAACTCAATCACCTACTACTAAATATCTAACTTTATCAAACACTTGTTGACAATAGGCTAATATAATCAACCAATAAAACATCCAATAGAACCAGTTATTGTCAAACCGCTATCACAATCATCTAACAACTAACAATCGATTTTCAAACAAGACCATAAACTCAATAGCAATTCTTTGTGTTTTTATTTTGAGTTTCTATTTTATTTTGGAAATATAAAAAGAAATTCTTTTGATTTTTAGAATTTGGAGTTATTTATTCTTTGTTATAATAGTGATAATCTAGTCGAAGACCCTTTTTTACTATCAAAATAAATAGAGAAGTCCAAGCATTATGGCTATTGCCTAAGAATAGGTGTAAGTATGCAAAAACGAATTTGCCTTTTAACTAACTGTATCCAAACTTATGGTACAAAATTCTATGCAAACCACCAAGTTTCACTATTAGTTCGCCCCTACTAGGGGTGGAAACATGTCAAGCCAGACTTTCGTCTAAATAGGTCGGGGTCAACTTTTGAAAGTGTAGGCCCAAGTCTAGCATGTTACCTGTTTAAGGCCCAAGTGTAGCATGTTACCTATTTAAGGCCCAATTTTCGGCCTAAGCCTGACCTTCTAGAAAGAGTGGTCTCGCCTGAAGCCTCTTAACGCGCCTGTTAACCAAGTCTGTCACCCAAAGGAAATAATACGAAATATAATTGATAGAGTAGATGGGCCCAGACCCCATGGCCCACATACTCAGAAGACCAATACAAGGATACCTGGCGCCCACATGGTCCACCATCGGCCAGAACCCACCAGATCACATAAAGTAACTTAGAAGCCTTGGAGCAGACTTGGTTTCCCTTCAGCTATTCTTCCGTCGGTCGGGCCCCTCGTCGACTATAACTACGTCAGTTGGTAGTATCTTGTGCATTTTATACCTAGCTCTAGAAATCGTGTAATCAGCCCGTATTAGAGGCCTTATATTGTACGGGCCTCCCAGGAGCGCAACCCACATTTCCTCTATATATACTCTCATATGGGGTAGTTGACTAGTTATTGGGGTCAAGAAATATTAATTACTAGCACTTTCTCTCTAGATCTATACTCTATCAATAATCAATATTATCTATAAACTAGGTATTTGATACTTTGATACATCAACAACAACAACAACATCCAAGCCTTAGTCCCAAAAGATACTGGGGTCGGCTAACATGAATCGATACATGATATCACTATCGAAAGGAAAAGAAAGAAAATAAAGAAAGATAAGGTATTATGACAAGGATAATATAAAAAGAGATGAATATACCTAAAAATTATAAATTAAAAAGGATAAAAATAATGTTTATATATATAAGGATAAAAGGATAAAAAAACAAAAAGAAAAAAAGATGAGGGGAAAAGATAATACGAGATCACTCATCCACACGGATACCCGCCCTCCACTTTGCTCTCTCTAAAGACATACCCTCATCCAACCCAAGAAGAAGCATATCACTTTGGACTCCCCTAACCCACGTTTGTTAGGGCCTTCCTCT